>JAQISU010000177.1:3672500-4272500 GCA_029339505.1 Unio delphinus | reverse complement strand
CATGTCTTATACAGAGTTCAAGTAAAAACCTAGATTAAAATCTTAGGTGATGCTTCCCAAACGGTTATAGAAGTCATGTGGAATAAATTGGTCTACATTGTTTTAGAAGCCAGGGATGTTTAAATCTGATAGCTTTATTTTAAAACAGTGTAGTTGTAAATGTATCTAAGAACATATGTATCTTTGAATACTGATTTCTGGATTTGCACCACACGCAGTGAGAACATAAAGTTACATACTTATGATTTTCTGGAGTTTCATATACTTAAGCAGCACAACGGATACTCCTGCACATTCCACTAATGATGGAATATCTTTGTAAGCCTGCTATGAAGAACACACTGTGACCATAGACCTGAAGGAATGTCCTCTTTTCTGCAGGAAAAGGAAACGAGGTTTCGTTTAAGACAGAGAGCACGATGATTGTTAAGGAGATAAATTGTAATACGTTTAGAGTCCAAAGCCTTGTTCTGCACAGATCACTATCAGCAGGTCAGGAAAGATGCACGGAAACCCCTCGCTCCATCTCCGTTTAAGGGTGACCATTAGAGTGCCTTTCCTTCAGAAGACTGGTTGCAGAGTATCACATGAGACGTCATTCGAAACCTTTAGAAGCTCCACAGGCTGTCCAACATGGAGAATTATCTTTTAATTATTCTAAAACTATCTCAGCCATTAGCCACTAAAGGAAATGTTCCTGCCGATTATGCTGTCAGTGCCTGCTGCTTTGGAGTTGCCACGATTCATTGCCAAGTAACATCACAGATCCCACTCCTCAGGATCTTCCAAAAACAAAGGGTAAAAAATCCAAAAGAAATGCAAGAGTTTCTTAATATTCATACTTTTCCTCAACTTCTTCGTCCTCGAGTTGTCTTCTTCTACTTCCAAGACTAGGCTGTCTGTCTGTCTGCAAGATATTTATTTCAGTACATGCCTAGCTTTGTGCTTACGTTTAGATCTGGCCCATCCTTCAAGCCAGATGTATGATTCTGAATGCTCAGATGTTTGAGACATCCAGTAATATGATGAGGTCGCCTAAATCGAGTGTCCTTTTTCATCAAGTAAACATTATATCTGACAGTGATGCCCACAGCGGAATCCTGCCCAATTCCGTATTGTTCTGAACTATATTTGTCAAATATATGTCGCCATTTTCAGATACAAGCCAGACCGAGCGGAATGTGCTATATCCATGTCTTACATGAGGATGCGTGATAATTCAGTGAAATTAGTATATATATCTAGAAAGAATATTGCCGCACTTGTTAGATAATATTTTTACTCGTTCCCTACCGAGACTCTAATCAAGGTCTGTGAGTTACGACAACAATCGCCTTGACCTGCACACACTAACCCTTATACACCCTCGAGCATGTGCACATCCCCGAAAAATAATTGGAATGTAGTCGCAGGCACAAGCATTCGTGCACAGCAGACACCCCTAACCATGATGATCCAGAAATTTACTCTCATCGAATACACAGTCACTCTATGGTCCTATGACAGAAATCAAGTCATATAGGAATTAATATGGATAGGTACATTTAAGTATACATCAGAGTTCACAGTGCTCTCCCCAGATTCTACATGAGGATGCGAGATAATATAGTGTGAAGTTCTAAGTAGGGGTAGAATATTATCATACAGGTTTGAAAATATATTTAATTCATTCTCTCTGGTATATACGTGTATATTTTGAGGCATTTAAAAGTGCAAAATACTACCATCTCAAGACAGTTCTACTTGATGAATACATTAATCAACAGGTTATTAATTATCGGTTATTAATTATTTTAAGTTTTTAGACCATTGAGTCAGTGCAGCTATTTTAATCTACCGTACCGATGATGTTGAAAGCGTTAACACCAGTCAAGTGAAGATATTTACAGCATTTTAAATTAATAAATACAAGAAAGAAATGAAAATGAGTTTCTGATATCATACCAAAAAAAATCATGTAAATCTTAATTTCAAATCTATGATTTAATAATAATTCACTTTTCAGAGTAGGGGCCCCGAGTTGCCGAGTGGTCAAAAGCGCTCTACGTTACGGATTACTGCTATCTCACCTCTGTCTGCGTGGATTCGAGTCTCAGATTCGGCTAATGTGGTTATGTGAGAAAGCTTGCCAGTAGCTTCTCGTGGGTCGGTGGTTCTTTCCGGGTGTTTTCCCTCCACCATTAATACTGGCGACGTTAAACCGTACAACAACAACTTGTTCACAGTATAACTAAGAGTTTATTTCAGGGATGAAAGTTAATTAACTGTAATCAATGGATTTACCATTTGCAACGATAAATATTTTTCAATTACTTTGGTAAAATAAAATCATTTGAAATTTTACGCTTTCTTTACACATTTTCGAATTATTTATTTATTTTTGTTTTTGATTATTGGTATTTTCGTTTGCACTATGCCCAGACATTATTTCGCGTTCATCGGATTTGATGACGGCCCTTTCTGAAAAAAGGTCATTGTGACGTGTACTGGGTATGATTGTGATCATTTTTCTAATAATGTCTTTCTAGTCTCTTTATTATTTTTGAAAACAACGATGCACGTAAGAATTATTCTTGAGACATGGTCACGCAGATAAGTAATTAATTAAATGTGTGTGTGTGTGTGTGTGTGTGTCAGTGTGTGTGTGTGTGTGTGTGTGTGTGTGTGTGTGTGTGTTTTCAACTTTTAACTTTTAACACGTTTACGATGTTTGCAGTGAGGCAGTTTATACTGATGTCTGGCACTGGAGCATCATGCTACAGACATGTACCATCATCATTCCCCCTCCCCCCCCCCCCCCCGGTCACATTATAATGATACCAGGCCGACCTTTTATTGTTGATTACCATTTTGCTTATAAGTCTTTGGCAGGACTCGGCCGAGGTTCGAACCCGTGACTCACTGCATCCGTGGAACACGCTCTAACCAAAGAGACCACAAATAATTTCAGTATCCGACATATTTAGAAAGAGAAAAATAGCAATAAAAAAAAACGAGGTAATCATATTACACATTTTGTTTTAAGTGTCATTTATTGAGAAATAAATCTACGACACAAGCCTTTACAAATTACAAGTGTAACTTTGAGTATATACATGTATAGTGTAGATTTGAGTTTCTTGTATAATTGCCTTTGGTGTACTTTAAATTGTGCATTGTGTGAAAGCAGAATTATCCATATCGGTACTGTCTAGAGTTTACCTTAATTACTATTCAACACATTGATTGACAGAAAGCTACATTGTACGCATATTATTCTTTTTTAAAAAAAATGTCGTTAGGATCAGACATTATTACAGTCTACAAACCGCACGGTTGTTCATTAGAAACTATTAGAAATAGAAACTAGTTGGCAATAGAGATCTCGTGTGGATATCAACAGTCAAAACTTATGTAATATTTTTTTTATCAAAGATCTCTGACCAGATGTTATTTGAGCAGATACGCTTTTCATATATACATACCTATATACATACTTATATCGAATATGCAGCCTATATATTAATCATGAAGATTCATAGGAGCAATGGGTAAAACTATCGTTTATTACAAAAGAATCATAACAACTATATTAGTTTCTTTTTAAATGGACATATCATAACTAAGTCTTTGAAATGCTGAATGGTGAATTTTCCGCTCTAGGGAGTTTACATTGGCGTGTGATTATTCATCCAAGTGAACGATTTAGAAAAGTTTAAGTGCGAAAGAAAGTACTGAATAGAATGCAAAGCCCGTTTATTCGCTGGGAAGATTTAAAATCGAAGAGATTTTCTAGTCAGGATTCGTTACAGGACGATACGCCTCGTTTGCTGCTATATGCACCCATTCATATGTCTAAGTAGATCTGTTGTGAGTAAAAGTTGTTGTTTTCCTTTTAGTGACGTTAACACCATAACCGACTTTAAAGCTTAGAATGAATCAGTCAGTCCTTAATGATCGGAGCACATCAACGAGTTCATTATTTCGTTTGACTGGTTTCCATTTTCGATGATTTCTAATTCCTGAGTTGATATGGTAACGTGCCGTCATTGATATACCCTGTAACTGAAATAAACTTCGGAAGGGATTTATTTAGCAAGCGGCGAAGTCTAACTACTCGGACGTAAAGTTATTCATAAAGTTTTTCTCTCCCGGGAAAATATCCGATAAAATAATAAACTGTAAGTGAAGTAGTCTTGACCAACATGCTGTAGGTACGTATTTTATGCTTTTTTTAAACTCTTGATCCATCCATCAGAATATTCTTTACTCTTATCTGAGACATTGGAAACTGTGATCATCACAAAAATGTATCTACATGATTAGATATTCCATAAATATAGATTTTAACTAATCTATCTGTGACGGGGCGGGCAGGGAAGCTGTCACAAAGGGGCGGCGGTGGAGGGGAGAGGACGAGAGAAGGAGGAAGGAAGATGCGTCATATACATAAATGTATTACTGAATGGTTGCAGCAGAGCATATATTTCCTTCCTCAATACTTTGAAAATGTCTAATGATAGTAATGTGAAGTTACGGTTGCATTGAATTTGTTTCTTTTATTTATGTTTTGGATAGCTCATGCCTCTAAAATGCATTTATGAGATAAATGTGGCAGTTCGGATTGATGTCATATACAGGATAGGTAATTTAGTCTACTGTACACACACACACACACACACACACACACACACACACACACACACACACACACGCGCGCGATGAATTTAGAATTTAATAGAAGAAAAAAATTATCGTGCACTATAAAGAAAATAATTTTGTGTATATCCTATTTTATATGTTGTGTATAGGTACAGCTCTTCGCATTTCATATTTTAAAGAGTTCAATACTCAGAACATTCTCTCGCGTTTAACAATATATCGTGATCACTTAAGTGAGTATATTTACATTTATTTTCAGCAACTTCATCTTCAAACTATCAGCTCTCTGGAAATTGTTTTCATATGACTCATTCCGTGCATTTTCATTTGAGAGATGTTTGCTTAAAGTATTTTTGAACCATGCCACCAGCTACAGCTCTTCAGTTTTATCGGAAAAGCCAAACCATCGACCATCTGGCCTTAGAACGCCCCCAGTCGCTGCAAAGTTTTCGAGAATCAGTCCGCGGAGGTCTCAGCGTCATCGAAACCCGTCTAGACCTCCTCCGGCAATCTTATTTTGGAAACGACGGGGATGTGGAAAAGGAGATCCGCCACTGGATTCCGGTCTTCACCACCGTCATGAAGGAAGCAAAGATATCAATAATCTCGTCCAAGCGACAGCTCCAGCATATGTTTGACATCTTGGACAAGCTAAAAGGAGACCCGACTTTCGTGACGGATATTGACAGACAGTCACTACTGACCGTGGTACAATATCTGGAACGATGCAACAAGTACATCCGTTTTGAATTCGCCGACGTGGTGAATGAGGTTAAACGTTTGCTGGATTACGTGCATAGATATTGTCTCAGCTTCTCTGGGATAGAGGGTGATAAGTATCTGGAAACTGCGGTCAGTTACGAGAGACAAAGGCGAGATTTAGAGAAAGCAATCACATTCAGTCTCAACAGCGTGGTAGACTTAGCAGATAATTTTGATAAAAACAGCTTGAGTAGTCAAAATTTTGGACTGGCTATAATAAAATTGGCTGAAAAAGCAGATTGTATACATATTCCAGTTTTGTTTATGGTTCCACAAGCCTTTGAAAATGTAAAGAATGCATGTGAGGGGATTAGGCAGTGGCTCATTGCAGATGAAGATTATGATGATTATATACAGTTTGACATAATTGATCTAGAAGAGAAAAAAGATCATTTTCTCAAGCACTGCAGAGAAAGTCAAGTGAAGTGTTCAAACCATGATCACAGGATAAAAATAATGAAGAGAGATTTCGCGAAGTGCGCAGAGGATTTGAAGAGACTCAGTAAACGTTCGATGGCTCTGGCGGCAGAAAAAGAACAGCTGCTAGAGCAACAGAGGAACATTCTGATTGATTTGGATATCAAGATCATTAGAAGAGAAGACATAACACAAAGTCTCGAGGAAATGAATACATATGAACGAGATCGCTACGACCGACTCCTTCTTGAAATCAGTAAGCTTAAGGAAGAGAAACCTGCACTCGATAAAAAACTGGAGGACATCAACAAAAAAATAGAAAGGATAGAAAAATTGCAGGAGGATACAAATAAAAAGGAGACCCAACTTACTGAGGCCGTAAAAGAGGCTAGGGTAGCCAAGAAGGAACATCGTCTGATGGAGGTAGAACTAGAACGGATAGATGCTAATTTATTGAAACTTAAAGAAATTCATCGATACAAGACAAGTGCTGAGGTCCTGAAAAAAATCT
Organism: Unio delphinus; assembly: GCA_029339505.1. Lineage (NCBI taxonomy): Eukaryota > Metazoa > Mollusca > Bivalvia > Unionida > Unionidae > Unio > Unio delphinus. The sequence goes on along the minus strand of JAQISU010000177.1, from coordinate 4,266,169 downwards.
TCTATAACATGCCTGTCACCACCAAACATGTGGTAATTTCTAACGGCAGGAAACCTATCGGTAAGTTTCAGTAACAATAAATATAATTTCTAATGGTTTAATTTGATAAGTGTATAGTTTGTTTTTTTTTGTCAATGACTGATCTGCAGAAATACGTCATCGGACGTATATTATCCCATGCATGTCAAAGCGGTTTTGTGAGTCTAACACATAATGAGAGGAAATTTCATTTTTCAGCACTTCTACTTAGTATAAAGATGCACTTATATAAACTCCTGAATCAGCAGAAAAAGACATTTTTATAAAATCCAAACCGTTTTTTTTTTGTTGTGTCTAGCTTTAAGTGGTTTACCTAGGAATAACCGGCTTCTAACTTCAACCTTGTGTAATCTTTTGCGTTTCTCCTGACAGCTAGTAAGCAACACACTTTTGCCAACTCTTCCATATAATTTAAAAAAAAAATAATCTTTTGTAATTTATAGTGTTTTAAGTGTTGTTTCCACTTAAAACATATCGTGAAATCTGGGACATGGATGTTGTCACGTTTGGTCACGTTATGCCATTTTCATATGTCCTTATATCATCGGTACGTATAGTTATGGCTTGTGTGATATAACATGTGATAATACATTCCGTATTACATAAGATTCATTTAAACGCCACCAGCCTTACAAACTGTGGTGGTTGTGGATTTGACTACCTGTGGTCATGAAACAGTAATTACGGCGAATGGATCAGCTCACAAAAGTAAATGTTCAACGTCTGTTTGACATATTTGTCTCCAACCACCAACCCCAAAATGAGCTTTCATCTCAGTTCAGAACGTTGTTGTTGATATAGGGTTTAACGCCATTTCTCAGCACACGACAGGCTATATACATGGCGGCCAGTATTAATGGTGGAGGAAGAACCCGGGAAAATCCCCGGAAAGAACCACCGACCCACGAGAAACTACTGGCAAGCTTTCTCACATACCCACATTGGCCGAATTTGAGACTCGAGCCCACGCAGACAGAGGTGAGATGGCAGTGATCCGTAACAGAGAGCGCTTTAGACCACTCGACCACCTAGTTCAGAACGTAGTTAAAAAATAGGAGTTTATTATCATCGCTCAAGAACAATGTTTAATAAACAATAATTAACAACTTAATGCAAACTTGGATCCATTCTTGCTTAGAATATACGGAAACCGTGTTATGGCAAAAGTAACAAACTAGATAAACACTCATACAATTTTATAATAGTTGTACCTAGCCATCTTTAAAGAGTAGTGTTTATAATGCAAAGCTTGGAATAGAGTTGGCAGTTGTTCCTAAATATGTTCATACATTAAAAAAATAATACAAAATAAATGAGGTTACTGTTATTATTCGTTTACCATACCACCCCGGCAGTGTGTGTGTGTGTGTGTGTGTGTGGTCTTCGATAAGGTAGGAATAATTTCGTTTATTTCCATAGTTTTGGACGTTACATCCTTTTGCACAAGAGTTAGGCCGCTTGGCCATTTCCGTTGTTATTTTGTTGTTGTTGTTGAGAACAACTACATCAGCATGATCAGGCGTTGGAAATCGAGGACACGAAAAGAAAGCGAACAAGCCCATTTTTACAGTGAAAATTTCCTTTGGAACGCGATCAAGAGGATAGTAGAAATAATGAAAGAATTGATGACAAAGTTGTGTGCATATTTTTTTTATATATCCTAGACGATTTTCGTTTTAAATCAGAAGGGTGTTACATATTGCCAGTATGATAGGCGACTACTGTAGCAGTTTCATCGGTAACCCCACCCCCCCGATAATGAAATGCTCTGTGCTTTACATGATATGAATTTGCTGTTTATTTAAATTGTTGTACAAGCTTAAATCTAAAACCTGTAATTAAAGTGGGATGATTACGCTTACACTCTAGCTGATACTGTGAAATACAGTATTGACGTTAGAGAGCCAATTGATAAAAATGGGAAGCTGATACTGTGTAAAGCAGTGTTGACGTTAGAGAGACAATTGATAAAAATGGGAAGATGATACTGTGAAAGACAGTGTTGACGTTAGAGAGACAATTGATAAAAATGGGAAGCTGATACTGTGAAAGACAGTGTTGACGTTAGAGAGACAATTTATAAAAATGGGAAGCTGATACTGTGAAAGACAGTGTTGACGTTAGAGAGAAAATTGATAAAAATGGGAAGCTGATACTGTGTAAAGCAGTGTTGACGTTAGAGAGACAATTGATAAAAGTGGGAAGCTGATACTGTGAAAGACAGTGTTGACGTTAGAGAGCCAATTGATAAAAATGGTAAGCTGATACTGTGTAAGACAGTGTTGACATTAGAGAGCCAATTGATACGAATGGGAAGCTGATACTGTGAAAGACAGTGTTGACGTTAGAGGACAATTTATAAAAATGGGAAGCTGATACTGTGAAAGACAGTGTTGACGTTAGAGAGACAATTGATAAAAATGGGAAGCTGATACTGTGAAAGACAGTGTTGACGTTAGAGGACAATTTATAAAAATGGGAAGCTGATACTGTGAAAGACAGTGTTGACGTTAGAGAGACAATTGATAAAAATGGGAAGCTGATACTGTGTAAAGCAGTGTTGACGTTAGAGAGACAATTGATAAAAGTGGGAAGCTGATACTGTGAAAGACAGTGTTGACGTTAGAGAGACAATTGATAAAATGGGAAGCTGATACTGTGAAAGACAGTGTTGACGTTAGAGAGACAATTGATAAAAATGGGAAGCTGATACTGTGAAAGACAGTGTTGACGTTAGAGAGACAATTGATAAAATGGGAAGCTGATACTGTGAAAGACAGTGTTGACGTTAGAGAGACAACTGATAAAAATGGGAAGCTGATACTGTGAAAGACAGTGTTGACGTTAGAGAGGCAATTGATAAAAATGGGAAGCTGATACTGTCAAAAACAGTGTTGACGTTAGAGAGACAATTGATAAAAATGGGAAGCTGATACTGTGAAAGACAGTGTTGACGTTAGAGAGGCAATTGATAAAAATGGGAAGCTGATACTGTGAAAGACAGTGTTGACGTTAGAGAGGCAATTGATAAAAATGGGAAGCTGATACTGTCAAAAACAGTGTTGACGTTAGAGAGACAATTGATAAAAATGGGAAGCTGATACTGTGTAAGACAGTGTAGACGTTAGAGAGACAATTGATAAAAATGGGAAGCTGATACTGAAGCTTATAATTTTCTAGCTACATTATGGATATATTAGTTGGGGAAACTTTGACTGGGCTGTCAACATTCGGGCAAGACATGTATAAGATATGGCCACTAAACACTAATAGACATTCTCAAGAAACGAAACAATATTTAGAGAACTTGAGAAATTATGAATAGTTAAGAAAGATAATAAGATCGCTTCCGAAAATCGTAGGATGTTTCACATTTTTACAAAGGCAAAATTGTAATCTTTCCCGGTGGGACAGGACGCCACCCGAAGATTAGCGAGAGGAGAAGACGTGGAGAGCACGGGATAATATGCAGGTGGTTTTTTTTTTTGAAGGCCCATGGCCAAGAGAATATGCAGTAGTGCGAAGGCGCAGAACCGGAGAACGGAAACATGGGTGCAGGAAGGACCGAATAGGATACAGGGCGGAAGTTATAGATAAATAACATAGAAAGAACATGAGAACGAAACACTCTCACCTTTAATTTCATATGTTGAAAATAATTGACAATTTTAATAGGTCTTGTATGAATTGGAAGCATTTGCATTGAAACATTATCCTGTAATTGTTGAATACCGTGATATAGTTTATTAAATTGTTTTCGCTTTATTTTGTAATACCTTATACACCTGGACCGTCGGCCTTACTGAATGCGGACTAGGAGGTATTTAATCATTTAATTGTCCATCTCTTTCCGGTGTTAGCAATAATACCATAGGGGGCACGTGACATTGTATGTGCAGCAATATTTTGTGGGTGAGGGAGGAAACTGGGACCTTACTATTGTACCTGAAACATCATTTAATCATCTATATAACCGGATAAAGCTTCAAAAAAATATATCCAGTCTCTCAAAAGTTAAAGACCATTATATTTTTTTTTTAAAAAAAACAGACCACACTGCAATAAGGTCACACAATTACGTTTTCCCTAGTTGTGGCATTTACCTTTACCCTTTGCACTGACACTAAACTGTAGGAAAGTGACTATATTGTGTAATATCATCATTTGGACAACTGGGCAAAGTTTCATCTAAATATCGAATGTTTAAAATGGTACAAACCCTGCGGCATCGTCTATTAACGATGTATTTTATAATCAGTAATCAAGATATCTCAAACAGTTGGAAAGTTACAGCTCTGGCATCTCTATTATGCCGCAGTGTAATTGGTCATGAAGTTACCATTTCCCTTGTAAATGTCTTCACCTTTAAGCGAATAATTTGACTTTGATAATCAACACGCGTTTTAATCACGATATTTCCTCATGTAAAAGTCTTATTCAATATAGCCATTTAAAAGTTAATCCTGACAACGAAACAGTTCGCAGTATTACCTTTATCTTTATATGGCCTTGACCTTTCTTTAGGAAGGGTGACTACGGTAGGCAACACGCTGTCTTGACAGCGTATTATCGGAGAAAGTTTTATGAAAATCTTTCCAAGTTGCAAAGTTATGGATTGAATGAGTGATCAAACTGGCATTCTTACGGACAGCTCAGTTAGCTAATACATGTACGCCCTTCATGGCGTGCGTATAAAATGTTAGAGGGAATTTTTAAATCTAGAACGTGTTAGGGTGCATGTCTGGGAAATTGCATATGACTGTCATTTTTAAGAATATATAGAAAAGCAAACTGCACGCGCACACTGTATATATGTAAACAATATTGCACACATATCCCTCACATAGGGAAGACAAAAGTCTTGAGGAAGAATACTAGAGTGGGCAACCCAATCACCATCAATGACCAGCCTCTGCAAGAACTAGACGATTTCACTTACCTGGGTAGCAAGGTCGCCACGGATGGAGATAGCACAAGGGAAGTCGTCACAAGAATCGGCAAGGCCAACCAGACCTTCGCAATGCTGAAGCCCATATGGAGGACAAGAAACCTCAGTGTCCACACGAAGATCCGTATCTTCAAGAGCAACGTGTTGAGCGTCCTTTTGTACGGCTCAGAGTGTTGGAAGTCCACTGCGAACATAGAACACAAGCTCGAAGTGTTTCAAACCAAATGCCTGCGACGCATCATGAGGATTTTCTGGCCAAACATGATCTCAAATGAGGAACTTCGGCACAGAGCGGGTGCAAGCACCATCTCTGAGATCATTTCAACTCGGCGATGGAGATGGCTCGGCCATGTCTGCAGAATGCCTCCTGACTCACTACCAAGGGTGGCACTGAGATGGATCCCACAGGGTAAAAGGAACCGTGGCAGACCCAAAGAGACCTGGCGACGAACAGTGGAGAGAGACCTTAAGACCAGAGGCCTCACCTATCAGACCGCCCCTGCAATAGCTGCCGACAGACGGAAATGGTGCTCCCTTGCTGTTGCCTCAAGCACCAGACGGCGCAGAGAGGATTGATTGATTGATTGATCCCTCACATTACTTCAAGATAATATTTGAAAGCAATCTGATTAAAATCAGTTCTTCACTATCCAAGTGAAGCTCTGACAGCGACCACTTTTAAGTTTGGGTTCATGTTCTGTTGACCTTTGAGTTAGCCAATGGAAATGCAGCTTTCATTTGAAATTGAAATGTATTGACAGACAGATGCTCTTTATCTATACTCCCAAACACGATGATATACGACTTCATCTAATTGGCTGATAGCGAATATAGTTACAAAACCCATAAACGGTCGCTGTCAGATCTTCACGTAGGACAGCGGGAGGTGTGATTTTAATCAGATTGTACTTGAAAGGGAACGACGTGATTAATAACATGGGGTTGTTTTTTGTGTTTGTTGTTGTCGTTTAGTTCTTTTTCTTTATATATATTGTAGTGAACGCCTTAATCTAAGTAGCTTTGAAATATCACTTGACAGTGAAAGTATTCAGATATCAACACTGGATTAGAACTGATACACATCAACAGCTGATTATACATTCAATGAGGTTTATGTTCCATGGGAAATATACTTTCTGGGCAGTCTTTACTCCCACTCGTCCCATTTGTGTTATCAAATATCAAAACAGAATTGTATTGCAGTTGATGACACACTGGTCACAAAGTAGTATCGATGCCCAATGTTGAACCAATCAGACTAACGTTACCATAATTTATTGTCATTAAATTGTTAGGTATGAAGGGAAAAGCAATAACTTTCAAATTGCATGGATAGGTAATCACGTCCGATCCATTATTTTTAGTTGAAAAAATGCAATCTATATTTAATTTATTGATTTGTTTCTCTTTAATTATTGCATATTCTCATATGTTTGCTTCCAGACAAACTGGAGCGTGCAATTCGGATCACAGCTACCAAGATTGACGGGGACTGGCCAAGGTTATACTGGAGCCTGCCATTTCACCCGCCGAGGGGCGAAGAAACTATTAGAGCAGATATTGACGAGATAGGAAAGACCTACATGCGGCGTCCAAGCGAGGAACTGTGCAAGCAGTGTTTATGGCGGTGGAGGCGGGTTCACACTCGAACCTCGCTTAATGACCTCAAGAAGGCTCTTCTCGTCTGTAAAAGGAAGGACATTGCGGACCTCATTGATCAGAAAATGTCCAAAAAAAGAACTCACGCTGTAGCTTCACGTGCTTTCAGAGCCGTTAGGTTTCCAAAATTGCCTGGCAAAGTTTAACGAATGTGTTTTTGTTTACAGACGAAAATGATCACGTATTATACTGCTATGGATTTTCTTGTATTACTTTACAAGATTCCTTAAATGCACATATATAAGTAAGTGTAAATTAGACGCCATATATATTATTTATTAAGGGTTCGATTTATAAAATATCGAATGTACTTAAACGGGCCGCATCAGATATAAGTTCAACCATCTTCACTCGAGCTTCGAACCATTGGCATCTATAGCACCAAAGTGGAAAACACTTGTATGCTTGTTTATTTATTTATTTATTTATTTATTTATTTATATATAACATGTCAGTTTCATATATCTATCTATATATTATCTATCCATCTATCTATCCTGTATATATCTAGTCTCTCTCTCTCTCTCTCTCTCTCTCTCTCTCTCTCTCTCTCTCTCTCTCTCTCTCTCTCTCTATATATATATATATATATATATATATATATATATATATATATATAACATGTCAGTTTCAAATTCATTACTACGTAAATATAAGTGAATTATAACTCTGCAAATTAGAGAACTTGCCTGACAAAACGTCGCCTCTCTATGTACCCGGTCATTTCTCCATCTTTTATTGACATATACATTTCGGATACTTTATGCTTTGTGCAATTATTCTCCTCTGTCACTTACTGAGATGCAACAACGACTGAGTTCAATATCTGATTTTTCATTGCACATGTTCCTTTCTGGCAGTTTTGACTTACCTGATTTTTCATTGCACATGTTCCTTTCTGGAATTGCGCATGTTCCTTCCTAACAGTTTTGACTTACCTGATTTTTCATTGCGCATGTTTCTTTCTCGATGTTTTGACTTACGTGATTTTTCATTGCGTATGTTCCTTCCTAACAGATATTAATAATAACCTAACTGATCTAGTGCCAAAGTCTCTTGAGATGAAATATCTAATTGACTACGAGGGTCTGCACGTTCTAGAGCCTATATGTACGGCTGCCAAAACATAATTTTTGGTGATTTGAGGTGGCCGTGGTAGTATGAGCTCTGGAACGTTTTGGCTGGCGATTAAGATGCCATATCTTAGCATGAGGGATATCGGGTTCGAAACCAAATGATAGCCAAATAATTTCTCTCAAAAGTAATTCATCTTAGGCCACTGCACTGAGTAATGCAGATTACTCTACTCTAAACACATATATTACTAATAACCTAACCTAGCCAGTGCCAAGGTTTCTTGAGACGAAATATCTAATTGACTACGAGGGTCCGCACGTTCTAGAGCCTACTATATTTATGTACGGCTGCCAAAACGTCATCTTTTGGTGATATGAGGTGGCTGTGGTAGTATAAGCGCTGGAACGTGTGGGCTGGACTCTTAAACACATATAAGTAATATTCTTATATAATTCCTTCCAATTTTGTTTTTGCATTTTCGATTCCCACAAGTGCATTAGTTATGGGTTAAGACTATTATTTTAGGCATTAACTCAAAAACTACGTATTTCAAATCAGTAAAAAAAAAATGTACTTCTAATTTCAATAAATACGTTTTAAAAATAATTTCACTTGTATGTACTTATAGTTATAGAGAAATAAGGTTTGAGAATTATATATATATATATATATATATATATATATATATATATATATATATCTGTACGTGTGTCTACGATATGTGGTGGATCCGTGAAGGGTGCGAGCGGCCGATAAAAGTGTGGGCCAACCCAAGGACTCTGCGAAACTGTGTGGTTCATCAGTTTATGAATCGTACAACTGTACAAGGGGCAAGAACTATATGTTCGTTCCAGTTGTTATTTCAATTGGGTACATTTTCATTTACATGAGATTATTTTGAATCTTAGTTTTATTTCAAGAGATTATGTGAATCTCATTTACAGTGCATAACATTATTTGAAACACATTTGAATACCTTGAGATTATTTGAATCTTAATCGTAATCCATACGTGAGAGTATGTGAATCTCTTACAGTACATAATATTATTTGAAACGTATCTGCAGTACAAGAGGTTTCTTGAATCTGTAGACTGATTGACTCAATCGTATGTTGTGAGAGTGAGAGAATCATTGTATTTATACACCATATATGTGTCTTTATTAATTCATTTAATATATTTCCCGCTTTCACACATTGTGTTTGTGTTATTCATTTAATCCAAAACCCACTCGGTTTCTATTCTGCAACACTCAAAAGTTCAGATAGTTTCTGAAAACTGAGCATCAACATCCATAATGAGTTTAGGTTACTGATTTTAAAATATAAAAGCCAATGTTAAAGCAGCACACACACACACACACGTGTATATAGACACACGTACAGACAGCATACAGCACCCCTGAATTAGCTACTACATTCTTGGCTCCACGACATGTACAGACATACGTACATACATACATACGTATCGACAGCACGCAGCACTAAATCCTCTGGAAATTCCAGACAGCTCTAAACAGCTTCCAACAACCCTAAACTGCTACAGTCAGCCCTAAACAGCTTTAGTCAGCTCTAGTTAGCTACAATAAAACAAAACTGGTCATAATTATGGGTTCTGAAAAATCTCTAGGTATATGCAAATACATTAAACTTTGATAGCAACTTGTAATTCAAAGTTCACAATGTTTAAAGTCTTCTTTGTAATAAATTAATCACCACACGATATGACATTACAAACTGAATAAGATACGCATATCAAATGAAATATAAATTTAACACTTACCATTATGGCTGGAGAATACAATGGAGAGCGTACATTCCTTGACGAGATCCAAAACGACCAGTGTGTCGGTTATAAATTGATCTCCCCTAAATCCATAGGAGAGTGGGTAATAGGGTAAACTATAATTCTTCTAACAGCTGCGAACCTGCTGAAAATATTATCAGCTAAACATCTGAATATATCAAATAGATTATTCCGAAATTGAAAGAACCAACTCAAAACTGAATCAAGCAAAGTCATACTGAAACACATGTATTGTGACATCTTGGATTATTAAATAGCAAGACATAAGGTCGCGAGATGTTTGTTGCATTGGAAAACAAATATTCCATTACCACCAATACGACGTTTCTAATGACACAGCTGCACTCAGACAGTAATAGACATGATAATATGATAAAGGTAATATATATACACACACGCAGACATTAATAGACATGTGAAAGGACAGTATTACTATTGTCCAAGAAAAAGTTGCACGCAGAGTGATAGACATGTCCAATAAACGAAGATCAACATTTTGCAGTTTGTTTTAATGACTCTGAACATTTGTTGGTTTACAATAACACTTTTAACACAATATGTGTTATATCATATCGAGAAAATACGACACACCGATGAGTCAGTCTATCGCTTTACCAACTGAGTTACCGCGGCTCTCGTCCCTAAATAGGTAAAAATGAAATGGAATAATAACTGACCAAAACCTTCAAATGGTATTAATGGAACACTGACTTTAGAGAATAATAACGTCAGATTCATATGTAAAAATGTACTTGGAATGAATAGTGGATACTATAAAACTTGTTCTATACGGTGGAAAAAATAGCAGGTTGACTGGAAAGAAGATCCAAACACTCGATACCGGTGTGATCTTTATGAATATATATATATATATATATATATATATATATATATATATATATATATATATATATATATATATATATATATATATATATATATATATATATATATATATATATATATTTAAAACATATGTTAATGTAGGAAATTTTACGAAAATAGAAAACCAAGAAGCTAAGAAGTACTTGCGAGGATATAAAAGAAACTGAGATAATATATCATCTTATGTACGTCGAGACTATGGCGTGATCGAGATTTCCTTCAAAAAGGGTTGCAAATATGGGTGTAAATATTGAACTGTGGCCGTCTAGGATTGACACATATATGCAAAACAGAAAGGTACATATGAGGATGCAAGCGAATGTGTTTTCTAAATGCCATAATTTTCACTGAGTACCAACAGGTTATATGGAGGCCATACTGATTTTCTAAATGCCATAATTTTCACTTAGGCCCAAGTTATGTGGAGGCCATACTAAATGTCTAAATTGTATCATTTTCACTGAGGACCAACAAGTTATGTGGAGGCCATAAATGGCATCATTTTCATTTAGGACCAACAAGTAACGTAGCTTGAGGAGGGGAAGCAATAACAAAACCTGTGCAACGAGATGGATGGATGAAGGGCAAAAAGCCACCCTACAAGCTCTTCTGGTTCATGGCCTGCAAGGCTAAAATTGAAAAACTGTGGAAAAATGTGAAAAACTGATTTAATGGCCTGAAATTCTAATTAGGTCATCATTTATCAACCTCAGAAGTTCTGATAAATTGTGCTTACCAAATGTTTTCTTAAAAAGTCAAAAAGTTCAAAAAGTGTTTATAAAAAAATGACTGTTGTGGCCTGAAACTCCAAGTACCAGGAGGTCAAAACACGAATATAAATATGCCTCACAAATTTCACGTACATATCAGCTCAATGTAACCTGTAACCAACATATCAGCTCAATAAAATCTGTCACCTACATATCAGCTCAATGAAACATGTAACCTACATATCAGCTCAATAAAATCTGTCACCTACATATCTGCTCAATGTAACCTGTAACCTACATATCAGCTCAATAAAATTTGTCACCTACATATCAGCTCAATGTAACCTGTAACCTACATATCAGCTCAATAAAATCTGTCACTATGTATCAGCTCAATGTAATCTGTAACCTACAGATCAGCTCAATAAAATCTGTCACCTACATATCTGCTCAATACAATCTGTCACCTACATATCAGCTCAATAAAATCTGTAACCTACATAGATATCAGCTGAATAAAGCCTGTAACGTACATACATATCAGCTCAATAACATGTCACCTACATATCAGCTCAATAAAACCTGTAACCTACATATCAGCTCAATACAATCTGTCACCTACATATCAGCTCAATAAAGCCTCTCACCCAAATAGCAGCTCCATGTAACCTGTAACCTACATATCAGCTCAATAAAACCTGTAACCTAGATATCAGCTCAATATAATGTCACCTACATAACAGCTCAATGTAACCTCTAACCTACATATCAGCTTAATAAAACCTGTAACCTAGATATCAGCTCAATATAATGTCACCTACATAACAGCTCAATGTAACCTCTAACCTACATATCAGCTCAATGTAACCTGTAACCTACATATCAGCTCAATAAAATCTGTCACCTACATATCAACTCAATGTAACCTGTAACCTACATATCAGCTCAATAAAATCTGTCACCTACATATCAGCTCAAAATAACCTGTACATATCAGCTCAATAAAATCTGTCACCTACATATCAACTCAATGTAACCTGTAACCTACATATCAGCTCAATAAAATCTGTCACCTACATATCAGCTCAAAATAATCTGTAACCTACATATCAGCTCAATAAAATCTGTCACCTACATATCAGCTGAATGATGATCAAGTAAGCATTTTATTCCTAGTTAGCCTATAAAACAAATCCCTACTAAGTGATTTTGCCTCTAAACAACAATACACTTTAACTGATCATCTGGTTATTAACATTTAATGAACAACAATTTGTGAAGTTAAACAATGGCATCCATCTAGTTGTTAACAGTTGAGGGCAATAACTCTGCTATGATACACTACTGCACAAATCATATGTACCATTGGCATAAAACAATTGCTGCTGTTGTGGAGAAAATCTTGATAACAACTTCAAATTTTATCTTTATTTATTAAACATTAATTTCAAACACAGAGATACTGAACTCATATATAGATGGCTCCCCTTTAAAACCAGAAATCCCCACCTTTTGAAAAGGCCAAAGGGAGAATTTCCCTCACTGCCCAGGAGAAATCATGGACAGATTTGCATACCATCACCAATTTTATGATTCATGGATAGTGTCTAAGAAATGATAAACTAACAAAAACTCGAAAGTCAGTGAAGCATCAAATGTGGGCCATAATGACCTCCTTACGTTGTGGGTAATCAACAAGATGCACTATGTCACCAAGTTTCATGACATCTTGCATATGGTCATGAAGCTAAACACAAAACTTAAACTAAGCCAGTAAAATTATACATTTAAGCAAAGTGACCTTCTTCTGTTGTATGGGTATAGTATTAAATGTGATGCAAACAATTATTTAGTTTCATAATTCTGACATAACCAATGCTCAAGAATGAACTTTAAACATATATAAAATGTAATGGGCACAACTGATACAAAATATAGATCACAATGACCTATTTTTGCATTGAGCAGATAGTTCTCATTAGTATGCATCACTGTTCCAGGTTTTATGATTCTAGTTACATCTATAATAGTAAACAGGATGTATACAAGTTACAAAGAACTTAAGTGGTCATGAGATGAACACTCAGATTTAACCAACAGGAGATATATCCTCACCCCCTTCAAACAAGTCACTTAAAGACTCATACTGAAAGTACCAGGTAACCTAAGTGAGCACTCTGTTTTTGTACTAATTATTATGCTTTGGTATAGTACTCTCAACTGATATGGTACTTAGTATAGCACCCACTCAATTTATATACTACTTATTACAGCACCCTATGGTACAGTAATCTCAATTTATATACAACTTATTATAGCACCTTATGGTACAGTACTCTCAATTTATATACAACTTATTACAGCACCCTATGGTACAGTACTCTCAATTTATATACAACTTATTACAGCACCCTATGGTATAGTACTCTCAATTTATATACTACTTATTACAGCACCCTATGGTACAGTACTCTCAATTTATATACAACTTATTACAGCACCCTATGGTACAGTACTCTCAATTATATACTACTTATTACAGCACCCTATGGTACAGTACTCTCAATTTATATACTACTTATTACAGCACCCTATGGTACAGTACTCTCAATTTATATACTACTTATTACAGCACCCTATGGTATAGTACTCTCAATTTATATACTACTTATTACAGCACCCTATGGTACAGTACTCTCAATTTATATACTACTTATTACAGCACCCTATGGTACAGTACTCTCAATTTATATACTACTTATTACAGCACCCTATGGTATAGTACTCTCAATTTATATACTACTTATTACAGCATCCTATGGTATAGTACTCTCAATTTATATACTACTTATTACAGCACCCTATGATACAGTATTCTCAATTATATACTTAATACAGCACCCTATGGTGCAGTACTCTCAATTGATATACTTATTATAGAACCCTATGGTGTTATTGTTGTTGGGTTTAACACCAGTTTTCAGCACAAGATAGGCTATACATGGCAGCCAGTACTAATGGTGATGGAAGAACCCAGAAAACCCCGAAAAGAACCGCAAACCCACAAGAAGCTACTGGCAAGCTTTCTCACATACCCATATTGGCTGAATCTGAGACTCGAACCCACGCAGAGGTAAGATGGTAGTGATCTGTAATGAAGAGTTATTTAGACCACTCAGGGCCCCAAACCCTAAGGTGCAGTACTCTCAATTGATAAACTACTTACTACTGAACCATATGGTACAGTACTTTAAATTGATATATTACTTATTAAAGGACCTCTCCAGTGGCCTAGTGGTTAGAGCATTTGCTGTGGAAGTGGGAGGTATTGGGTTCGATCTCCTGGCTGTCATACCAAAGACTTACAAAAATGGTACTAACATCTGCCTCATTTGGCACTCAGCATTAAGAGGTTAGTGTTAGGACTGGTCAGCCAAGTGTCAGGATAATGTGACTGGGTGGGACATCATGCTACATGTCTGCGGCATGATGCTCCAGTGCTAGACGGCATCACTATAAACTGCCTCCCTGCAGACATCGTAGTGATATGACAGAAAAATTGTTAAAGCTACGTTAAAAATACGAATCACACACACACTTATTAAAGAACCCTATGGTGCAGTACTCTCAATCGATATACGACTTATTCTAGCACCTAATGGTTATGTGTGAGTGATTTGTATTTTTAATGTAGCTTAAACAATTTTTCAGTCATATCTCCTTGATGTTTGCAGTGTGGCAGTTTATAATGATGTCTAGCACTGGGGCATCATGCTTTCATTTGTTTCTTTAACCAGCAGACATGCCAACCAACAGAAATTAAGCATAATTATTACTATGTGGCTGAAACGCAAACTACATGTATGAGAATAAAAAGTCTAATCTATATATTATATGCCACAGTTACAAAACACTAGGAAAATTTACATTTATTTTTGGTATTAGTTGGTTACAATTCTTGACACAAAATCCATGTGAATTCTTACCAGAATACATACATAAAACATGTTGACAAATTATTATATAACACTCACTTTTAGCTACTCTAAATCTAACTTCCCCTGAATAATCATAAAATGCACAAAGTTCTGCAATGAGCATTATTATCATTCAGAATGCTGTATTAAATTACTCATATTCGTTTATCTTAAAATTTGTAAAGCATTACTCATTTTTCCTTTTTTGATCAGACGTCTTTAAAGTTTAAAAAGATCTCTCTCCTCAAACATTTCTTAGTCCTATAATATCCACGAGTCAAATCAATAAAGCCTGTTCCATAAGCATCTGGCACTATATTTGTTAAACACAGACTGGTCTGCTATGAAAACATATTTATTAATTTTTTTATATGAATATATGAGAAACATTTCCAATTGAAGAAACCAATCTTTTCCCTTCAAAATGTGTCATATATAGCTGCTATAATAATGTACATGCATATATATGATGGGTTCTTAAGCTATTCTTATGCAGCAATATTCTCTTTTAGATAATTTTCAAATTTATATTCATGTGTGGGATTGAGATTATAATAAAAATGACAAATACAACTTTTTATTGGTTTATTTATTATAATGTACCACAAAAAAAATCTGTATACAAACAAGCACAATATGTAATTAGGGAAAAAAAGGATTATGCCAAAAGTGTAATGGTTGATATATATTGACTAGACAGTCCACATATTTTTCTTTTCAATTTTGCATTTCATTGCCTATTACTTTTACCCCACCCCTCTTATTTTCTATTGTGCGTGATGTGTGAGTGGAGTTTTGGATGTCAACTGCTACATGCATCTAACAAAATTACTTTTGCAAACATGCCTAAACCTAGGAAGGTAAAAGTGTAATTATTACTAATCTGTGACAAAAAAGTGTAAAAGGAGCAGAAAAAATTTAATCTGTATATTGTATATCAAATGTATATGGTGTGGGATTAAAGAGATGATAATTAAAATGACAAACACATCGGATTGCTTGATCTTTATGTTTTTAATATAATATTAAAAGCATAATCAATACACAGGCAAACAAAATAAAATACTAAGTGAAGAAAGGTGTGCTGATTAATTCAAAATCATGATGATAGTCCTTTTGCACAGACTGAATACATCTAAATAATTAATAGAATTAACTTAAATTTATTTGGAAACTATTTCTTAATCCTAAAATCTGAACCACAATCAAATAGGTACCAAAAAAAAATCATAACAAAGTTTATATACAGTTCATAACAGTGATGTACCAAGTCCTGACCACACCTCAATGGTTTTGTTTCTCGATTCTAGTTAAGGGCCACTGGCCCTAACTTTGAACTGGACTCTTTTTGTGCAACATTTTCCCTTTGGATATTTATCTGCCTTTTGCTAATTTCATTTAATTTATTCACCCAATTTGTTCAATTATTTGTGTTGACAAATTTGATAGAACAGATTGTGTGCATTTTTATTATTTTGTGGGTAAGTATAAAAATATCCTTATATATTCTCTATACAAACTACTAACCAGTTTGTGATTCTACCTTGTTGCAAAAAGACCAGTGTGTAAAATCTAATGAAAGACAAACTGATTGATGGACCATTTTGTATGAATGGTCTGACCATTTCTTGACCAAGTCAGCCAGGACACTGAGTCTGTCAGGAATGTGTCTGATTTATACACTGAATTGGGAGAACCAATGCAAAGATTGCCAAACTAGAAAGCACAGGTCAGGTGATTTGGTTTTCACTGTGGGTCACCAGCACCAAACTGCCTGATATAATTAGGACTACTTCCTTACAGAAATATAAGGCATTTATTAGTGCCTTCATTACCAGAAGGTTGAGTTTAAATGGCATTTTGTCTGCTCCCCCCCCCCCCCACTTGCAATTAACAGTATCAAAGCCTGACAATAGATGGGTCACCCAACCACTTGCACTGGCATCTGTACACACCATAACTTCCATCTGGGACCTTTCCTGAGAAATTCATGTTGCAAGACATGGATGCATCTCTACATCTACTGCCAAAATGGTACTATCTCATTTGTGATTTTGACTGTTTGATCAAGTGGACTAGAAAGAGAGCGCCATCTGTAGGCGATGCATGAAAAGATGGCCAACCAGACTCTATTTTGTTGCTGCACAGAATAACCCAATTTGCAAAATCTCTCACTGTAATCATTTTCTGTAGGAAATGAACTCAACGAGTTTGACAATCCATACCAAATGAACATGGGGGAGTTTTATGAGATTAGGATTGGTGACAAACTCTATATTCAGGTGGATAGAACACTGGGATGGACAAAGGCTGGACGTTTCTCTGTTTACCAGAAAACGGAGATATATATATGTCAGCTCAAGACAGATATCAATTTGATTCCTTCCAATGGCAAGTCAATAAATTGTGCTGTCTCGAATTCAGTGGAACCATGTAGCTTGTTGATTAATGACTGATCTGGTGCATACTTTCACCCTTGTCAGTCTGATGGTACATCCATCATGAGACGAGAAGACAAAAGAGAAAATGGATAAATGGAACCCAAAGCCTCTCAGAAACAATGCTGACCACTCATTTTGTGGAAACAGATCAATTCAAAGATTGATGAAATGCACAAGTTTTGCAACCACCTCTAAGCTGTCTGTGGGTAGTTGAGATGGCATGTCAAAAGCAGGAGTTAGGAGTATTGAGGAATGAGAAATTCCATTTCTTGCCCCCTCTAACAGCCTGCCTTCTAAGCTGAGTAGGTTTTTTTCTTCTTACATCAGAATAGGTTCAAGATTAATTGATTGATTGGCATTAAATGATTTCTTTGTCAGTAATTGTCTCTCCTTTGAGATAACAACTGTATGCACTCCAATGGCTGCTGAGAAACTCAGTCTTAAAAAAGTCCAAATGAGACTTTTTTCGGCAAGGCAAAAAAATCACTGGTAATTGCTTGCTGAAAAGGAAGTTTTATATATCTTACTAGGCAGCTGGTCTGCATCTTCTTTAGTTTTCATGCATGCGAATCCTGAGAGGTATAAAGGTAACTTTAGCTAATATGTGTCAAAATAGCATAATATGAGCATAAGAATGTGAAATATATAAATTATGTGTCATAATTACAGAAGTCTTTATGAAAAATGTAATCTATTTACATTACTAACCTAGATCAGCAGGTCAAAATTCTTGGCAAATATTGACAAAATACAAGTGGATTAGAACCAGAAAACAAACACAAAAACTATCCTGACAAATTACTTATATTCAACATTCACCTACTCTATACAGTCTAACATTTAACTGATTGATCATGAAAAAAGTGTAATGATTAAATGTAAGGGTTGGCATCTATGAATTTGGAAAAAGTGGAAGATGGAAGGAATGACTCTCCATCTCCTTTTCTCACCCATGTGACAGAAAAATCTAGCTGTTTTGCTAACATTACTTTTCTATCTCAGTCAAATCATCTCAGACCTGTTGTCACAAACAAGGTGTCCACGCACTCAGAACTACTTTAAAAAAAAAAAACAACCTTGTTGTCTTCTGCTGTGCCTGACATAGTTGTTCTAAAATCAAACAAGAACACACACACACACACACACACACACACACACACACATATATATATATATATATATATATATATATATATATATATATAACAAACACATAGTAAGTTAAGGTCAATCCATCTTTGTGAACATACATACCAAACAAAAACATTTTGTAAGACAAAGACACACGCATACGATTTAGAGCTTTTTGGTATAATGCCAGTTCATACCACACAGTATGGTCAATCTTATGCTAGATACAGGTCTAACTCAGTACATTTTCAAGTCAGCATCATTAAATGTAGCTAAAACTACCCAACTAGCTATAAATATTTCATGTGAAACAAATTATATACTGTTAGCTACATTTAATGTTGCTAACCTAAAAGTTTACTGTGCTACAGATAGGATTTAATTCTCAATGCTGTGTGAAAAGAACTATGATGGAAAACACTGATCCATGTACATAGACTACAGAACTATACACTTCATAGCCTCCCAACTCTCTTAACAACTATGGAGAACTTTGTAACAACCAGAAATGTGTTATGTCAAACATGTTTTATACTAATTTTGTTAAGCATCTCCATCGTGCCCCAGTTGAATCTAAAATATACTTAAAATATTTAATGACAAATAATAGATTTACCAGACAGAAGGAATCATTTATCTGTCAACACATTAATCCCTAAGCAAATTTCACTGTAACACTTGCCTCATTTCCAAGACAAAAATATAAAATTTCAAAGAATCCATGAACTTGAAAGTTAAGCACATGGCTATCCCTCTGTATTTAAAGGGTCTTTTATACATGGGTAATTTTACAATTAATATTAAGGACAACACAAGTATGTCACAAACAGTTTCACCTCCTCCAGAGAAAAGGAGCTATATGTGACAGTGGCACAGATCACTAATTAATTATTTATTGTCAATTTCAAATAATATCCATTTATAAATTTGATAATACCTCTTAAGTATGTGATGTTTTATGTTGTTATTTTTCTTTGCTCACACATATAAAAAACTGTGTACTTCAGATACAATGGTCACACCACAGCCCTCATTAACATACTTGTATTCATGCTCCGCATGTAAACATTGGGATGTGAACATTTGTGAAGAGTTCTTCTTGCTAATAAAGAAACTATTGGGTGCAAAATAAAATCTACATTGAGATTTTAAAATTGTGTTGTTACCTCCAACACCAGGAAATACATTGGTAGTTCCAACAATGCCACATAAGACTGCAATGATTGCAAGCACCCTGCTACTCCAATTCTGTAGTTGCAATGGTGGCAGATGGTGTTATACTGAGGGGTGGTGGCTGGGGCCCATGGAGCAAGAACCCCCTCTCTCACTAAATTCAGAACCGATTCTGTTTTGGAGTGGGTACTCAAAATGTCCGACTGTTCAGTGTGACAATTTACTTATATTGTTTTTAATATTATCCTGCAGGACAGTTGACCAAATATTCTCTGACCAGACTAAGCAGTCTGTGATGATGAGGCATGTCATGTGTTTCCTCATTTTTCTTAATCTTTTTACATTTGGGACATTTCATCACTCTTAAGGGACCTCGAGTGATTGAGTGGTCCAAAGTGCTCTCCTTTACAGTTCGATGCCATCTCACCTCTATCTTCATAAGTTCAAGTCTCGGATTCGGCCAATGTGGGTATGTGAGAAAGTTTACCAGTAGCTTTGTGTGGTTCGGTGGTTATTTCCGGTGATTTCATGGGTTCTTCCTCCATTGTTTATACTGGCCGCCATTTATAGCCTATCTTGTGCTGGAAAATAGCATTAAACCCAACAACAACAATAACAAAACAATCATCACTCTTATACTGAAATAACAAAAACAATGAAAAATGTATCAATTAAAAAATCCAACATGCTAATAAGTTTCAAAACCAATACCTATTAAGAACCACAAGAGCAATGAATGTAACAAACAAAAACGTAATAATCAAATAGAGTACACCACCTGTAGTTGATTCATTATTACACACTAAAAACCCAATTCCTAGGATAGATGTTTGAAAACTAGATATATTATATATATATAATACAGACTAAAATGAAGATTTGTTTTTTTGGAGGAATGGTTTCATGCGGTAGCAAGCATATTTTCTTAATGTTCATGTGATCTGGGAATTATCTGAAGGAGGCTTTCATGGGTCCAACTATTTTGGCAAATTATATATGTGTGTGTGTGTGTGTGTGTGTGTATGATCTTTTTACACAATTGGTGGGGGAAGGTAAATTGTAAAAAAAAAATATACATGCATGTACTAAGTTAGCCCCCTCCACAAATGGTTATCCAGGAGTAAAGAAGAATGAATGGTTGAGATACAAGAATACTGTACATATGTATATGACAGGCATGTGTAACTTCCATCACGAAGCAGTAAGGATAACAATATCTTTAAATGTACCCCTACGATATAATTGACGTTAAAACATTAGGTTGCAAGTTGGACAAAACCTGCAGCGTGTACATTGCACATGCCTAGAATATTATAATGTTAATAATGCCAATCTTATTACAAAAGCTCTCAACTTCACTGAGGCAAAACTCAAATGAGAATCATGAGGGTAAACATTCTCATTCTGAACAGCAAACATGAAGCACTGATATCAAATCATATAAGAATACCAATATTTATAATCAGTATATGATAACATAAATGAACTTGATAACCCCTAAAAGTGCAGGTTTAGCAACTGAACAGCTTTCTAGATATATAACATGTACATGGACAGTTTCCAGTCTATGGTTTGCAAGGATGACGTCCATGCCATCCATAAACAATTTTGAAAATTTCCAGCATTCTGTCAAGGACAGGATAGAAAATATCCTGCCTTCATCTATGGACAGCATGGAAGATGGAATGTGTGCTGCCTTCTTCCATGGACAGGATTGAAAAGATGTCCTGCCTTCTTCCATGAACACGATGGAAAATATCTTGCCTTATTCCATAAACAGGATGGAAAGCTGTACTGCCTTCTTCTATGGACAGCATGGAAAGAGTCCTGCCCTCTTCCATGGACAGAATTGGAAGATGTTATACCTATGATGACACAAGCATGATCCAACTCATTATTTCCTGGAAATTTCTGTGGAAAAATTTAAAGAAACTGTCCAAATACTCCAGAAATTTATCCATGGGCAGCATTTACATGAGAAAAATCCTGGAATCTATATGATATTGTAGAGCGAGTTCGCTAGGAAAAAAATGATACAGGTGCACAGGTTTTGATAATGTGAAGAGGGCACAAACTGAGAAGTTTCAGTTTGAGGTGAAATCAAAATAATCCACAACTTTCTCAGATTTCAAAGCATTTCTGCTGTCCTGACTTAGATTGGAGCTGATCTCAGCATCAGGTTTAGTGGAGGAAGCCATAGTGGGAGAACTCTTGTTGGAGAAGTCAAAGTAATCAATAGAACTGGAAGCCGAGTGTGCCCTTTCTGAGGTTTTCCTTGACTTCTTGCCCACCATCCTCCAACCCTCTCCCTCTCCCAACACCTTGGTAGACAATTTAGCAGCCTGGGCAGTTTGCCTGGGAATAGAAACAAAAACAGTAAGTGCATTAATTCCACACAACAACCTATTGATTAAGACCGCATAAAGTTGATCTAAATTGGGAAAATGTTTCAATTTCTGAAGATAAATTTAGTCCATTTAGTCTAAATATAACTGATTAATTAAAACCAGTGAAAATAGCCTAACATGGTTGTAACTGAAGACTGATCTTTTGCCAAGGGGTTATTACAAGCAGAATATACCCCTATCATTATTCAAATTGTTCAGACATTTCTTGCTGCTAAGATTTGTGTGCAAATAAAATTTAAAAAAATAAAGATTTCCTGCATAATTCGTCTAGAAAATTATATCTCGATTGTGCCCGGTGGATGCACCCAGCATATTGAATTCTGGTTGGACGTGGGTCAGGTAAACTAAATTGCATTATATCCTTGCCGGATATTGTTTTGCCATTTACTTTACAAATAAAGAATGCTGGTTGAAATTGTGTTCATGGATATAATGCAGTTGGAGAGAAGTGTGAACAAGGTCTAGCTGTGTTAAATGCAAATTTTCATGTTACATGTCTGTGGCATGATGCCCCAGTGCTAGACATCACTATAAACTGCCATACTGCAAACATCATAGCGATATGACTGAAAACTTGTACAAGCTACATTAAAAATACAAATCACACACACATGCACACAGAACCATTAAGTGCTATAATAAGTAGTATATCACTTGAGAGTACTGCACCATAGGGTTCTTTAATAAGTAGTATATGGGAGACTAGCAGATCCTGGTCTCTGGCCCAACCAGAATAAATACAAAACCTGGAAGCCAGCACCTGCAAGTCAAGCCCACAATCCAGTACTGCCTAAAAAAACTTAACCCAAACTTACCATATATATTCACAATGTTGTTTTACTGACAATCTGACTCAAGCAAAGTTGGGGTCTTACAAGCAGAAAAACAACAAAAATTTGATCAATCTAGGGGTAATTATATTGGAAACTCTAGATCTTTGCAGTATTTACAAATACAGTCAATTCAAATATTTTGTTTCATGCCATGCACTGTGTTTATCAGTTTCATGACAGTATTTATTACACAATATTTGTATCTGCAGTTATTGGATCGTAATAGTTTGAAAATATTACTGATAAATTAATTATTATGCGCTGCTAAGTGAAGCGTCCATCGATATTGTTTACCATGGGTGTTTATTAGCAAGTATATTGCTTCCATTTTTGTACAATATTTGAACAACCTGTATTGTACTATATTTTGTGTTTTTCTGTATAAGCACTGTGTTTAATGCAAGAAAAGTTTTGATTTAATTCGTGTTTTCATGTTCCATAAGCTGAATCTAATACTCAAGTGATTTTTCCCAAGCTATCTGCCAAGGCACATGGGCTTATAAGCCCTTGGTTTATAAAGCCAGCACTGACGTTTTCAAATTGACAATTATTTTGATCTAGCTACAAATTAGATACTTATTCAGTACCAACAAGTGTCCAGCAATTCGCTGTGCATATTTGACTTGAATCTCTTAGCACATTCCTGGTTTTCCAATGTGACAACCCTTTGATTGAGATGCCATATATTGGATACTTGTTCACTCCCATTTAATGGAGGGTGATTATTTGAATTCCATGTGTTCTTGACAAACAACTAACACGTGTTCAGTTGCATCCTTTAAATAGATTTCACTGACTGTATGACTGACATGTCTGTGTGAGAACCCAAGCTCAGTCTCCATATATCTCAATAAAAACAAGGAATTAAGAGTTGGATGATTATTTAGACAATAAGATGATGATGGAGCATTTTAAAATTTCATTTGGTCACTTGGACAATGAGGATGAATTCTCGAAATTTGTATCAGATGACAATACTGACATTTACAGGATACAATGAATCACAAAAGTGGATTTTGTTTGTTTATTTGTAAAATGTGTGGAATTAACATATTACAAGATTTTGTGCATTGAATAATTTTTGACTATTATTTTTATACCGGTATGCGACTTTAACAGAATTAATTAATTTATCATATAAACAAAATTAAAATGTCAAACATTATGATTTTATTAAACAAAAGATGGACAAAATTTAAGTTGTCAATTTATTTTTATATATTCAACTCAATAATATAAATGTATTTTACACTGACTTTGTCTTTAGTTTTCCTATCTATCAATCCAGTCTGGCTTGTTTTCCAAAGTGTAACTCTGACTCATTGAAGACATGTCACCAAATCTGACTGGCAAAAAATACACCCTGAATGATAGGAGGCTCAAAGAGAAATGAGCTTTTTGCAGCCTTAAATGGGTGGGGCTGACTAATAATCGAGTATATATGGTAACAATTTTGAAGATAATGAAGCCATATAAAAAGTCACTTTAAAACAAACACAATCCTGTCAAAACAATGCCTGTAGGCCATATTAGACATGTGATCAGCACCATTTTTAGTCTGGACCAACATGAAATTAAGAAGTTTTCTGCTGAAACCCAATGCTGATATCCATTCTGAGTTAGCAATAAAATTTCCACGATGGTTATAATTATGACCAGATGGATATCAGATTAGCGTCATTTCCATTTAGGACCAACAAAACTGCATAAGAAGTCGTGATATGACATCTATAAGTAGTCCTAACAAGATTTTCAAGATGGCTGCTGTGGTAGCCATACAGGGCATTTTTATTTATGTCCAACTAAACAACAGAAGATGTTTATCAGTAAAACCCTATGTTAATATCCAGTCAGAAGGTGTAGCAATAAAAAGTTTTTCAAGATGGTTCCTGTGGTAGCCATACAGAGCATAGGATCAGCACCATTTTCATTTAGGTCCAACTAAACAAAATAAGACATCTATCAGTAAAATCTTTTTTTGATGTCCTCTCAGGAGGTGTAGCCTTAACAACTTTTTGAAGATGGTTCCTGTGGTAGCCATACAGGATATGCAAGTGGCATTTCATTTAGGATCAACAATACATCATAAAAGGTTTTGGTGGAAGCCTGATTCTGATATGACCATCTGTCCTGATTTTAAAGACGGACACTGTGGTGGCATTTTTGGATGTCCAAGCAGCACAAATTTTATTTAAGTCCAACCAGACCATGGGATGATTGTGTGTTTCAAGTTTTGTGGCAATCTTCTCAGTACCAAATTTTCCACCCTATAAGTCGCTCCTGGGTATAAGTCGCGGGAGGGGGAAATCCAGATAATTTTGGAAAATTCAACAGATAAGTCACTCCTGCGTATAAGTCGCTCCTGCGCACTAACCGTAATCACGTTTTTGATACCGCCAGCCATTGCATACGAATTGGTAATTTCCAACAACGTGTACGTATATTCTTGTTTGAAATTTTAAAAATAGAAATATAAGCAAATAAGATTTATAAATAATGTTTATTAAGTAAATAATAGCGCCACTCGTCTTCTTTTTTTACGCCAGTCACGCACAAGCTTCTCGCTTACGTTGAATTTTCTTACTGCTGAACGATTTCCGTTTTCTTTCGCAAATGCTACGACGTTTAACTTAAATTCTGCATCATAACTTTTTCGCGTGGTAGTTGTTGGTGCCATGATTAAACTGTATTGACTTACGCTAATATAACAATTTCAAATCATACAACGTTATTGTGAAACTATCTTTTTTTGATGCTCCATGGTATGAACGGTCTGTATTTATATACCGGTCAATTCCACAACCCGAGCGAACTTCAAAGGCACTTTATAAAACAATTGAAGTTGTTTGCCAGCCTTCCAGATTTTTTTATTAATTACTTTGAAGTTCTCTCAATGAAGCCAGTCTCGGTATTCCGGTCAATTTCCACAACCCGAGCAAACTTCAAAGGCACTTTATAAAACAATTGAAGTTGTCCACCAGCCTTCCAGTTTTTTTTATTAATTACTTTGAAGTTCTCTCAATGAAGCCAGTCTCGGTATTCCGGTCAATTTCCACAACCCGAGCAAACTTCAAAGGCACTTTATAAAACAATTGAAGATGTCCGCCAGCCTTCCAGTTTTTTTTTATTAATTACTTTGAAGTTCTCTCAATGAAGCCAGTCTCGGTATTCCGGTCAATTTCCACAACCCGAGCGAACTTCAAAGGCACTTTATAAAACAATTGAAGTTGTCCGCCAGTCTTCCAGTTTTTTTTTTATTAATTACTTTGGAGTTCTCTCCATGAAGCCAGTCTCGGGTTAATCCAGAGTTTTTATAAAATATTGAAGTAAATTATGAAGCGCTACCGGTACATTTAAATACATATATTGTAGCGACATCTGACCAACACTTTGCTTGAAGCACGTGGTGAATAATAAAAGAAAAACAATGGCAATCGTAATTTCAATATTTTTTTAAATTAATAACAACAAATTTTAACACATATATTATAACTAAATATTATTTGATTATTTAATTTGATATTCTTGTAGTCTAATACTTACGTGTATGTAAGTTTCGAGCAATTGGCTTGCCGGTATACTGTAGATATATTTCGCTATAACACAGCATCACTGCGCATCAGTCATTAAAAAAATTATTTATCGTATAAGTCGCTCCTGCGTATAAGTCGCACACGTCATTTAAAAGAAAAAAAAACGAAAAAAGTAGCGACTTATACCCCGGAAAATACGGTAATTTAGGAGACATAGACAGACATTGTGATAGTTATATCCCATCATAGTATAAACATTACAAATATATAAACTGAAGAAGTATGTGGCACATCTGGACTGCAAGTCTGTTGTATATGCTAAGTTTCAAAACTAATATCTAAAATGATATCTGAGTTCTGCTAGAAAGAAAAGTGTGGTTCATGAATGTATGGATGGCAGGAAAAAATGAAGATAAATATAGATTTGTGTTTGTACTAAATATATGGCTCACTGAAGACCAGAATATTGAAGTCCAGACAGTTAAAAACAGTTTTGAACATGTTAGAAAAATTGCTATAATGACATAAGAATCTAATAAGATTATGTACATATGCAATAAAATGATGCTGACCAAATTTCAATTGTCTACATGAAATGGGTTTTGTTTAATTGTGCTAACACGTATTTTGTCAAAAACTCTGGAACCAAAAGGTCAACAATAACAAAAATAGAGTAAAATATTTAAACTTTACATAATAACATAAAACTGATATGCCCTCTTCTATTCGAACCTTACTAAAGTAAATTGACTGTCATGGTAATGTCTTGGTAAATGGTGCTTATACTCAGTGATTAAGATGGATTTATTGATTGTCAACAAATGTTGAAAGATGCAAGCTAATTAAGAGATCAATTGTAAAAGTTAACTCAGTACATTAAAGTCAGTCCATTTTCTTTCCCAAAGCACATTTCATAGACAAGTCCCAACTGTTTTGCCTTTTGATTGATCTGTGGATTTCTCTTCAAACATAACAGTGGTGTATTAAAAATAAATGCAAAAATGTCTCCTTTTTCTTTGTGCTTAATTTTTTTCCTGACCTGGGTGTGTGTATGATTGGGATTTTTAATGTAGCTTGAAAAAAATTTCAGTCATACAATGTCTGCAGTGTCGCAGTTTATAGCGATGTCTAGCACTGGTGCATCATGCCACATACATCATGACCCAGTCACATTATCCTGACACCAAGCCGACCAGTCCTAACACTAACCTCTTAATGATGAATGCCAAGCGAGGTAGTTGTTAGTACCATTTTTGTAAGTTTTTGGTATGACTCTGCCAAGGCTCAAACCCACGACCTCCCGCTTTCGAGGTGGATGCTCTAACCACTAGGCCACTAGAGTGGTTCATTTTCATGAGCTGGAAGTAGTTTTCTTTGATGTTGTAAATGCCTTGTTCTGATTGTTTTTATTAGTATAAATAAAATATGGCTGCAGGCACTGCCAATACAAATGGCAGTTTATGTGTAATTTTTGCTGTGATGTTTAGTGGCTATTTGCAACCAAACATGTTCTGACCATACAATGGAAACAACTCAAACTTTACTGACATGAAATTGTACTGGATGTCAATGTGTCTGCTAAAATGTCTCTTATCAATTTATTGTTAAATTAACTTCTTCATACTTGATATTCTTAAGTATAAATATCCTTTATTTCTTTAGACACATGTATGTGCACATAAAGTGTGATTACTTTTCTGTATAGCTTAGGGATAGACTAATATCTTTTGTTTGATATTCATTGGTTGGGCTTGGAATTTGTGTTATGTTTTCAGACACGTAAATATTTTTTAATGTTTTTTAATATAAACATAAGTAACTAAATTTTGCCATCCAAAATGTGCTGAAAATATGGTAACCTTATAATAATACACTTCTCAGCACTCACAAAAAGACTAAAGGAGTCAAACTGTGAAAATATTTACCTCAGCACATCTTCCTTGTGTACATGGGGTATGGGAACAGGTGCCCGGCCATAGATCTCCCGCTGGATGTATGCTGTCAGTGTTATTGATGGTAACCAACATTTCTCTCTGGAAGCAGAATTCATTCCTCATTACTGAATATTCTGCCTTTCAGAACAAAGTCAAGGCTGGACAAATTTAATTATTTCCACTGTCCCGCTGGACATTTTATTTGCCCAGCAAAAATATGAAAACTTTTCCAGAAAATAAATCTCATTGCACAGCCTAACTAGTGTATCATGAAAAAAAAAACATAGTTATCTTCATACTGCATATTTTCAAATTTGGGAATGCCTATGTTATGTGTATCTATATTCTATGTAACCTTTAGTACATACATTTATCTATATCATGTGCATTTGTGTTCATAACTTAACTTGTAGTGATCATCTCTAAATAAAATATTAGATAGCAATTTATTTTTCTCTCATGGGTGTAGATTCTATTTTAAGCTACACTGAGCTACAAATATGTGTTACAAGTTAAATTCAACTTATCTACAGAACCTATTGACACGTCTGGAGTAATTTCTCTAGTGAGATCAGGTGGGTTCTTTATGTCGTGGAGTGTTGTGAAATGTCACATAGCGAGTAGGTAAAAATAGCAGTTTAGGCTATCTGAGTCTATACAAGCTGGTAGAGCTGGACAATTATTTAATCTTCATTTGCAGATGTGTTTAATGTCGTGTTTTGACATAGTTTGAGAGGAAACATTTACTTGGACCATTCATTGGAATTACAATGTGCTTATTGGACTAAATTATTATTCTGGTAAAATTGTGAATTTATTCAAAGGAGTTTTAGACAATATTAGGATAGGTTAGGAATGTTGGCAGACTAGAACATCCATTGTTTGTAAAACTAAATAGCCGCATTTATTCCATGTGGACCTTCACACGTAAGTCTGAACTGCACTGGTAGGGTCAGTATTGGTAAGCACAGTCAAATGTCAGTTGGGCATATGCTTTTGACTTTTCATGCCAAGTAGAAATATTCAAAATTATATAGGGTCTCTATACTTTTCAAGCTGTAAGGGTTAATTCCTTTGCGCACTTTAAGATGCTTCTAGTGCCAATGTCATTGGCATTTATACATTTTATCTCCATGCCCAGTATGTGTATATATGGCTATAAGGTGGAGATCTCAATAAAGCTGTACCGATGTAACTTTTTTGCCGATTATGCCAATACCACATATAGCCGATTATTAAAATTGCCGATACCGATTATTTCATTATCACAGTATATACTGGCGTATAAGCTGAATAATTTAGGGAAAAAATAAAAGCCTGGAAGGAGTAATGGAGGTCGGCTAATCCGCGGGCTTATGTCTCAACTTTATATCATTTTTAGGTCTTTTTTTCGACTACTGTAATGGCTGTAAATCTTGGGACATGAAACAATAATTTTGCCTGTGTCCTAAGACATAGACATGTTAAAAAAGTAACTTTCGGTGATCCGACAATTATTAAACTGTTATAAAATACTATGATTGATTTTGTTATTATTTTGCATGTGCATATTTTCTGATTTCTCCAACACAAAATTAAATAAATGTAAATACAGACTTCATAATTTGAGAGTCGGTTGAGTTTACCAGGGAGACCATGTACAGTACTTACAAAGTGCAAAGCATGCATAGTGTCACTTAAATCCTTATTTATTCCCAAACATATTAGATGCAGATTTTGCTTTATTTGTTGTTTCGACCAAACTGTATTCTTCTGGATAACATTTCAGCTAGTCCTTAATAGCTGTTTCATTTACAATGAATAACCTCTCACGAGTTAATCATTTTCAATGATATAAGCGATCTTACAAATTGAGGTAATATTTTTAAAAAAGTACACATAATTTACATATTCACGAAGAGTGGTAAAAATAAAGGCTAAAATTCTCATATAGATCAACTAAGATCAACATCAATCAAATGGAAAGCTTGATCTTCTGACGTCACCTTTGTTGATAGTCGGTGAATTTCTCTATTGTTTCGCGACAGCAGTACATGCCTGTTAATCATTAAAATGCATGAAACTGGTTTCTGAGGAATTTTGAATGGTAACTATACCAGTACATTGATGTGTAATTGCTGCTTTTTCCATAATATCAGCACGATTACCATAGTTTTGTAAAATGGGGTGTAAGGCATACCTATGAACTTTTTAAAAGCCAAGTAGGGAGACTGAATAAAATATAGAGATTCCTTAATTTCCACTATTTAATTCTGATTTAAAATTCAAGTCATGTCAAGATGAATGTTATGATTGAATTTATATTTTGTTATTTTTTAAATCTGTTTACATCGGCATCAATTATTTCTGCCGATACCGATTGTTCTAATAATCGGCCCGATTATGAGTATGGTCAATTAATCGGTACAGCTTTAGATCTCAATAATTTCAACTAAGACCAATGACCTAAGAACCTGGAGGTAGGAAATGATGCTGGGATCAATGATAATTATGGTCCATTCATGCTTAATAAGTGTACATTTCAGGTGGGTCAATAGTTTATTCATGCTTAATAAGTGTACATTTCAGGTGGGTCAATAGTTTATTCATTCTTAAAAAGTGTACATATCAGGTGGGTCAATAGTTTATTCATTCTTAATAAGTGTACATATCAGGTGGGTCAATAGTTTATTCATTCTTAATAAGTGTACATATCAGGTGGGTCAATAGTTTATTCATTCTTAAAAAGTGTACATTTCAGGTGGGTCAATAGTTTATTCATTCTTAATAAGTGTACATATCAGGTGGGTCAATAGTTTATTCATTCTTAAAAAGTGTACATTTCAGGTGGGTCAATAGTTTATTCATACTTAATAAGTGTACATTTCAGGTGGGTCAATAGTTTATTCATTCTTAAAAAGTGTACATATCAGGTGGGTCAATAGTTAATTCATTCTTAAAAAGTGTACATTTCAGGTGGGTCAATAGTTTATTCATGCTTAATAAGTGTACATTTCAGGTGGGTCAATAGTTTATTCATTCTTAATAAGTGTACATTTCAGGTGGGTCAATAGTTTATTCATTCTTAAAAAGTGTACATTTCAGGTGGGTCAATAGTTTATTCATTCTTAATAAGTGTACATTTCAGGTGGGTCAATAGTTTATTCATTCTTAATAAGTGTACATTTCAGGTGGGTCAATAGTTTATTCATTCTTAAAAAGTGTACATTTCAGGTGGGTCAATAGTTTATTCATTCTTAAAAAGTGTATATTTCAGGTGGGTCAATAGTTTATTCATTCTTAATAAGTGTACATTTCAGGTGGGTCAATAGTTTATTCATTCTTAATAAGTGTACATTTCAGGTGGGTCAATAGTTTATTCATTCTTAAAAAGTGTACATTTCAGGTGGGTCAATAGTTTATTCATTCTTAAAAAGTGTACATTTCAGGTGGGTCAATAGTTTATTCATGCTTAACAAGTGTACATATCAGGTGGGTCAATAGTTTATTCATTCTTAATAAGTGTACATATCAGGTGGGTCAATAGTTTATTCATTCTTAATAAGTGTACATTTCAGGTGGGTCAATAGTTTATTCATTCTTAAAAAGTGTACATTTTAGGTGGGTCAATAGTTTATTCATGCTTAAAAAGTGTACATTTCAGGTGGGTCAATAGTTTATTCATTCTTAATAAGTGTACATTTCAGGTGGGTCAATAGTTTATTCATTCTTAATAAGTGTACATATCAGGTGGGTCAATAGTTTATTCATTCTTAAAAAGTGTACATATCAGGTGGGTCAATAGTTTATTCATTCTTAATAAGTGTACATTTCAGGTGGGTCAATAGTTTATTCATTCTTAATAAGTGTACATTTCAGGTGGGTTAATAGTTTATCCATGCTTAATAAGTGTACATTTCAGGTGGGTCAATACTTTATTCATTCTTAATAAGTGTACATTTCAGGTGGGTCAATAGTTTATTCATTCTTAATAAGTGTACATTTCAGGTGGGTCAATAGTTTATTCATTCTTAATAAGTGTACATATCAGGTGGGTCAATAGTTTATTCATTCTTAAAAAGTGTACATTTCAGGTGGGTCAATAGTTTATTCATGCTTAATAAGTGTACATTTCAGGTGGGTCAATAGTTTATTCATTCTTAATAAGTGTACATTTCAGGTGGGTCAATAGTTTATTCATTCTTAATAAGTGTACATTTCAGGTGGGTCAATAGTTTATTCATGCTTAATAAGTGTAAATTTCAGGTGGGTCAATAGTTTCAATGGTTATGACTGCAGTCCCTTGGGATAATGATGGATACTGGGAAAAAAAGTCTCTTACATAAATAACTTGTGGGTTTTTTCAAGCCCAGTTAGTGTTGATATTAATCGTGGAATGTTTTATATGTGACAACCCATAGGGAGCAGTAAAAGCAGTCTCAGGTATGAAGAAAATCTATCCTAGGCTTCAGGAAATATAAGCAAATGAAGAAATTTTTATAAAACATATTTACTTTGACCCTGACCCCTAGGTAAAATCGGTGAGTGAGTAGAATGAAATGTCTAAACTACTTATTTATTCAACCAAGTATAATGAAAATCAATTGTGGGTTTTAGAAAAAAAAAACATTTAATGAAAAGCTTTAGCTAAAATCGTAACAAACTCTGGATGATGAAAATGACACCAGAAAGTGACTATTATGTTGAGCTTGAAACTAAATTTGGGCTTAGGGAAAAGGGTGATAACTTTGTTTGGCAACTTCTAGTGAGACTAGAACTCACCTGTGTGCTGTGACAACAACATTTTTGTTTGGTTCAAAGTCATAACTTTTGGTTTCACATCCATAGAACTCTGCCAGCTCGTGGATGAGATGACGCTGATCTCTGTTGCCAGAAGGGAAGGAATGGCTTCGGTTAGGATGCTTGGACTGAAATTTAATATTTATTCCATTAACAAAATATGTACATTTCTTCCATTGTGTATATTTAAAATAAAGTGTACCTGTGACTGATAAAGTTCCACATAGGTAAAGTAATGTAAATAAACATATTCACAAGTCCATTTTATGATGCAACCAGGTGCACTGTGCACCTTCAGGTTTGAAAAGCAACTGTATTTGAAATGATAGAGGCATCCCATGGACACAAATTGAGGATAGTGGTATGGTCCATTTACAAATATTTACTATTAATTTATCAGCTTCAACTTATCCCTTTTATTGTTTTAAAAGTCTGATCTTTAATTAAATAGTCACATTATTTTTTTTTACAAATGCCCACTACGGTATATGAGATGCGTGATATGCCTGTCAAATGCAACACAATGTCTTGTGTGTCCCTGTCAAATACAACACACTGTGTTGTACGATCTTAACCTGTGATACAGATACCATAGCAATTTTCATCTTCATATATTTTTAAAGTTTTGAACCAACACAAATATGGAATAAACAGCATACTTTACCTTGGAATAGCAGGGTTCAAACTTGGCTTCAGGGATATGAGGCCAATGGCCCATTTCAGATTTTGATGTGTCCATAATTTGTCTTTTCTTTATATTTAGCTAAATGGCAAATTTTTTTAGTAAATTATGTTTCTCCGAGAATACTTACCTGATCACATTGCTTTGCAGACTTTTTTCTCTGGCTTTTCGAGGAGAAACAGTTGACCCCAATTACTATCAAATGCTACCGCTCCATGATATCAGACACATTTCACCATCATGGTAAATGTGATATCAGCCATGCCAAAGATCTGTCTGATCTTTTAGCCACTTTAGAGTTCAATTAACTAATATCCCTCACCCTGTTTCCAAAAGGAATCTGTCCTGGGTTTTAACATGGCACAATTCAGACAGTATTGAGTCTTTAGCCCACAATTTGTTAAAGCTACTATCATACAAATCAGGGTTTCTTGATAGTCTTAGCTTCAGCATGCAGGGTGAGAGAGTTACAGGTCCTTTCCAGTGACCTGAACTATCTTCAGTTCAGATCATATGGTTCGGTGATCCTCTTGATGCAGCCAGGCTTTGTAGCCAAAAAATAGGTTACCATCCATTGGCAATCAAAGAGTCGTCATTAGCTCACTTTCTTTTATAGATAAGTCAGGAGCAGCAGCCATGCAAGATCCTGTTTGTGCACTCTAGTACCATTTAAATGCAAAGAGGTGAGTCAGGTCACATACAAGCACTTCTTTCTTCTGGTGATAGCTGGGAAATGAAATATCACCATTCAAGCTCTTGCTTCATGGCTGAAGTGGGTTATACGCTCAGCATACTCTGAGGATTCACAAGATCAGAGTCACCTCATGCAAATTACCACTCATGAGATTAGAGCCATCTCAGCGAGCCTTGCATTTGAATGCAATGTTTCTATCAGAGATATAATAGAGCTGTTGGCTGGCATGCAGAGTCAACCTTCTCCAGTTTTATCTCAAAGATTTGTCCTTGTAGAGGCAAACCTTGAATCTAGTAGGTCCAGTGTTGGCAGCCCAGATGCCCACCAGACCCATTTACAACAATCAGCACAGCCTATTAGCTTCGCTGGATTCGGCAGAAAATTTTTTGTAGGTAAGAAGATTTAAATAACTATCTTCTTAACCGTATAAAGGGGTCACATATCACGTAACCGTGGGCTGTGTTGCTGATTAAAATTAGGAAAATGGGTTATCATTCAAATGGGGAATCCAGCCATCATTCCCTAGAGGATACCCTGGGTGGAAGTCAGATGCTCCGCATTCCCTCCTCCTATTACCTATTCTCCTAAAGTAATGTGATCGGGGAATGTATTCAAAGGAGAAAGCAATTTTTTTAGTAAATTATGTTTCTCTGAGAATACTTACCCTATCACATTACTAAGAAACCCTCCCAACCACCCCGTCATGTGAGCATCCTCGTATATTATATACCGCTCAGCTTAAAAACTGGCGACACTTAGTGGGTGGCAAGGGGAGGTAAGGGGCAAGAGTTATTGCCCTCTGTCTATATGACATAGACAGAAAAGATGAATTTTCGTCTTTTGGTAGGGCTGGATTCGTGAGGTAGCAGGCTTATATCCTAAAGTAATGTGATTGAGGTATGTATTCAAAGGAGAAATGGTTTTTGTTCTTTAGTACGGTCCATACTTTGTCTTTTATTTATAATTAGGCAAAATATGGTTTGTTTTCTTAAGTATCCACTACGTAATTCATAATATTGAACATAAATAAATCAAAACTTAAATTTTTATTCATTTATTCAGTCAATTCTTTGTGCTGATATATAATCTGCACTCTTCCGATAGAGACCCATGATGGCACAGAGGATCTAAGACTCGCCTTTACTGATCACTGACATCTCATCTCTAAGTGTGTTTAAACCTCAGCCATCATGGGTATGTGAGAAAGCTTGCCAGTGGCCTCCTGTGGGTCAGTGGTTCTTCCTCCACTAAATATACTGGCTACTGTGTATAGCCTATCATGTGTTGAAAAATGGCATTAAACTAATTAACAACAACAGCACTCTTCCATAATCTAAGATTCCTCTGATCCTTCCTATCAAATATAAAATATTCATACACATATGTTTGGGCTGAAGAGCTGAAAACATCTATGAAAAATAATGAATCCGCACACATCACGCAGTAGAGTACCATAGGATAACGGCTTTATCTTATGACCATGTATAAAATCCTGTGTGTGGATACTTTCGATGCAACCACTTGGATTGAGGATTCAATGTATGTTATGAGATTCACCGGTGAGTACACAGTGTTGATTCATTCTATTCTATTCATGGTATAGCTTATACATGTATAAATAAACCATACACGTGTATGCATGGTTCTCTGAATAAAGTAACATATTATATATGCAATTTCTGTTATCACTGCAAATGCTTTTCTCATTTAATATACACTGATTTAAAATGGTAATTGTGCTATTGACGCATGCATTTTTGCACCCGCTTATAAACTATAAACGTGTATGTACCAATGCATTGTTCTCTGAATAAAGTAATATATTATAATATATGCAAATTCTTTTATCATTTAATATTACATCGATTTAAAATGGTAGTTGTGCCAATGAAGTATGCATTTTTGCACCTGCTTTTATTACCTGCCGCCCATTCGCACCACCCATACCTCTTGTTAAATCCATAGATGTGTTGGTACTGTACATGGTTGCTTATAACATGGTTCATTTCATAACACCATTGGGTTCTATGGCTCCCAACTATCATGTTATGGCAGGGACACACTTTGTTCCTTTTTATACTTCTGTGCTGATTATTAACAGAGGCTTAATTTCCATTTCATCTTCGACATATATCACTTGCTAAATGCCATTTTTAAAAATTAATTATGTATGGGAAACAGTTGTATTGTGAGTGATGGGGAAGTGTAATATCCAGCGCTTTCCATGTAATCAATGGGGTGAGTTAGGGGGGAATTCCGTCCCCTTTCTTTAATATATACTTAGATGAGTAAAATCGTAAGCTCGGTCAGTGCTATGTAGGGTTACGTCTGCCACCAAATGTGTTATTTCTTAACAATTTTAGTTTTGCTGATATGTCATTGATAAGTCCTTTTATAACAGGTTTAATAAAATTATTAAAGATATGTGAACAATACGCATTTGAGAATGATATAATGTATAATACAAAAAAAATCAGTATGCATGGTCTTTCAGCCAGGTTCTTTCAATTTACCATCCCTTCCCCCTGTAACAGCGATAATCTTACCTATGACAACAGTTATATGCATTTGGGTCATATTTTGAAATCTAATGGGTCAGATATTGAAGATATGATGAGACATTACCAATCTCTGTGTACTCAACAAATATGCTTCTATGTAAATTCAAGAATTGTTCATTGAATATCAAAATTAGATTATTCAAATCTTATTGCTGCACCATGTATTGTGCTCCTTTAGTAAATGTATGAAAAGAACTAGTTATTGGTTATAATAATAGCCTTCATTTTCTATTAGGTCCTTTAAGGTGGAACAGTGCCTCCAACATGTTTGTTAATTATTAGGGCCTAACCAAGTAGATAAATTTTGCCGAGTACCAAATCCGAGTATTTGGATGTACTATTTGCCAAATCCGGGCATGAACCGAGTAGTATGTGCGACCCAGATAGTAACATTTGTTTCATTATCATATGTGCGGCTTAAACTTTTTGTATACGGTATATATCGGCTATAAGATGAAATGTTTTTTATTATTAACCCTTAAAGTGCTGCATTGTTTTGCAGTAAAAGGTCCCTCAGTGCTGAATTGTTTCAGGGAAGAAAAGAAGAAAACTGCACAGTCTTTAAATTGCATGTATTTCATTAAATATACTCTATTGATAGACAACCCCTATATAAAAAATGATGGTATGTGTCTATACTTTAAGATTAGCATCAAGACACATGTGTAGGTTTAACATATTTGCAGGTACAGGTGTAAATACAGGTAAACTGACAAGTTACAATTGTATTTCATCAGTATTTTTGTTTGTTTTTGATGGAAAAGTTCAAATATATCTACGAAATGTTATATTCTTTAGTAGTCCAAACATGCACATGTTATGTCTGTCACAATGTTATATATAAATTGTGAAAATCACAGGTAAAGGCAAGGTGAAAGTTTTGCAAAAATCCACTCCATGAATGTCAGATGTATGTTTAAACCCACCAGTCAGCAATTAATGTTCATGAAAAACTATCACCTGTTATTTATTATAATATCATCAAACTGAGGTCCATATCTGGTGATTAAACCTCAGCAACGGCTTTATTTTTGTTCAATCATTGGGCTGATTTTGTGAAGAGTCACCTTAATTGTTCTCATTGTCTGACAGGTGTAAATTGCTTGGAATAGCTTGAAATCTATCCCATACTTTTTTTTTGCTGAAGTATGCGGTTGATATCACATCAGGAATCGAGAACAGACATATGTACCAAACCCATTGTTTTAATCGATGCGAAAACATTTTAGATGCTCAGGTAAGACAGGCCGCCATTTCTTCATGCGACTTTTTTCGTTCAAGTCTGTCCCATGAACTCTCTGATCTGCATTACGATTTGTTTGATCTACTATCAGATGAAATAGCTTCTCATCTAAGAAAAAGTCTTCAATAGTCCGTAGGTTCATTTTTCACCATCTCGACATTTAATTTTGAATTACCAGTGATTGGGGGTTGACAGGCACGCCATTTTTTCACATCAAGCGAGCATGTACATCCGACTCCAGTTCCACGTAAATTTCTGGCTCAAAATCATTCATGTGTATTTCCATCAATACCTCGCTTGCCCCAATAATGTCATTTTTCTCAAATTATTCAAAATCACTATTAGCATCACTATAAGAAGCGAATATTTGTTGCAAGAAATCACCGTCGTATTCACATACATGCCAACCCCTGACGAGGAAAAAGTGTAATCCAAGTGGTCAAAAAGAGGAATCCAAGCAGAAAAAGAGTAATCCACATATAACATACTACAATAACAATTAACAATGATTTATTTGCTTTTCTCATCTTTTATCATTCATTAATGGTTAAAGTGTTCATATGTAGCACTTTTAGCTTTAGAAAGCAACAGATTGTCATGTTGCATTTCAAAACATTTTGTACCAGCTGAGGCCATGAATATTTTGCATACCAGTAGAGCACTCAGTACTGGGTTACTTAGCCTGGACCTGAATTCAGTTTTATTTTTGTTAACAACACTGAACAATCTCTCACAGTCAGCATTAGAATGGTAAAGAACCAATATTCCTTTCATAACCTGACAAAGAAGAGGAAATTTATTTCTTCCAGTGATAGAGTCTTTTAGCTGGGAAATAAGGTGCCATTGCACATCAACTCTATCTGCATTAAGTATATTGTCAGGTAGAATCCCAACTTGATACTTCAGGAATTCTTCTTCCAGATGATCCAAGTTAGACAAGGGTGGCAATAGAAAGGGATATCTCTTGACAAAGAATCTAACACTTTTGAAGCTTTTTGACTGTCTCTCATTTACATCAGCAACTGAAGCATTTAAAAGCAGTTCATCTCCATATGGGAATTTATGGAGCATGTAATCACAGGCTGTAGCATAATAATCTCTAACATTATCATAGAACATCTTCACAGGAAGAGTAGAATTGTGTTGTATGAATTCTCTTGCTTCTGCACCAATAGCTAGATCTTCATTATCTTTCTGGTTTGCATGGTCATGAAAGTCAATATCAGTTAAAAGTTTGGCTGATGTGATGATTTCTGGCTTAATAAACCTTATTAGCAAATCTGACAACTGGTTTGACAGAATCTTGTGCATAATATGAATGCATGGTTCTTCTTTCTGCAATACAACATTTGCTGCATCAAACAATGGAATGGCACTCTTCATAAACAAGCAGTACAGTTTTGTAACTGGATCATTAAGCTTTTTGTAAACCATCTCACATTTAGAGTCTTCAAAGCAGTGAACAGATTCTTTTTCTTTCTGTGCCATCTTAGTATCCACTTTGCTAGTTTTGCCCTTGGAAGTATGAGAAGATCCAGTATGCTTTTTAACAGATTTATACTCTGAAGAACCTGATCCAGATGGCTGATGAGATTTTATGTCAAAAGATTTATCTTTCACAGTCATGGTCTGAGCCTGGAGGCCCTCTAGCTGGATAGACAGAGGCCTCTCAAATAAAAATTCCATGGATTTAAATTTCTTTCTTTCTGCTACACCAATCTCTTTATTGTTAGTATGTCTGTCTATACTTTCATCTCTTGTTCTCTTCTGACTTGCAATAACAGATTCTGCTTTTGTACCACTCTTCTTCACTTTTCCACCACGTTTTCTCTGTGCAGAATCACTTTCAGTTTGAAAGAATGCTTGTAGTGCATCCCAAAGCTCAAGTAAACGGCTAACACATTTGCCAAGGGATAACCATCTTGTACACACATGCTTTATAACTTTATAGTCTTCAAGATCAAACTGATCTTGTAACAACTTTAGAGCCTGTTTCCTTTTACTACTTTTCTCCAAATAATAGTAGATATCTATTAACAAATGGCCAATATCTACTTCTAATTTATCAGCAGCCTTACCAGCAGCAAGGTGCATCAAATGACAGGGGCAACCTGTTATGAACACTGATGGAGACATTTTCAAAATATAGGATGCAACTCCTTTATGAATTCCAGTCATCACTGATGCATTATCAGCTGCAAACCCCATACAGTTCTGCCAACTTATGTCATGTTTCTTCAAAACATTGTCAAGCAAATCAAAAATGTTTTGTCCAGTGGAATCTACTGTTAATTCTGGTAAAGAAAGAAGAACACTCATGACTTTGCCTTTTTCACTGTCAAAGTATCTAACACATACTGGGTACAATATTTTATCATCATAATCACAACTCCCGTCTGTGGCAATACTAAACGGCCCAATTTTCATTGCTTCTGCAATTTTAAGTGAACTATCTTCTGCTAGGCACCGAACAATGTGAGATGATTTTGTTCTTGCACAAGCATATTTTTCCGCAATTTTCGAATCAGGAAACATTCGCTTGAACAAGGGACCAACGTGGTCTGCTACCGTTAAGGGTAGTCCGTGTTCTATTAAAAACTCAGTAAATAACACCTCAGCATTTATAGTATTCAAGTCTGCACTTGAGCTCTGCTGTAAATAAGAAGTTACCTTAGTATTAGAGTTCGTAAGGCGAGCTAATTCGATGTGTTTCCTTGTTTTCATGTGTTTTTCCACATCAAATTTACCACCATGACCAATGCTAAAATCGTTTCCGCACAGTCTGCAATGAGCATGATGCTTTCCTAGAATGGAACGCTGTATTATGCCATTCATATATTCATCTTTGAATCTTTGGAGGACTCGTTGTTTTGCTTTTTTCTGATCCATCTGCGAAATTCTTGGGGAAACAAATGTGCTCTAACATACACAAAGACTAGAACCCATCTTAACATCTGAAGCCATTTAGCGCCAACGATTAGACGTCATGTGATGATGCCCTCGTCGTGTTTGGAGGATTGATTACATTTTGCTTTGTTTATTATTGACTTTTTCTAACCCATCTGTGAAATTATTTAAGAGATATTTTTTGCACTCATAAACGCATTGAGAATTTTGTAATACTTTTTAGCGCAAAAAAAACTTTTAGACTGGTTCTGCACTATACAAAATTATAACAAAGAGTATGTGCATAATGATTTAAACAAAATAGAAACCAGTCTGTTCTCTCCTCACTAAGCCGCTAAAAATAGAATATGAGGTCGAAAGTTTGAAAGTATCTTAGTAACATGATACATGTAGTTGCTATAAATAGAACATGAATATTAGGAAAGTCCACGAACAAGTATACTCGTATATCGTAGTTATGTAGAAGCGGGGTATTTTTTAATTAAAAATAAAACAGTATGTAAAAAATAAAGTAATGCTAATAAAAACGAAAAAAAATTTTTTTTTTTTTTTTTGCAAGATGGATATATCGAAAAAGCGTAATCTATAAACGTTAACGCGTAACGCGGAATTTAGTGGGAAAAAGCGTAATGATTACGCCAAAAGCGTAATGGTTGGCATGTATGTATTCAGTGTCGTCCATTTTAGCTATGCACACGTACCATGTGTTTAGAAGCGAGCATTTGTAAAATTACATCGTTAATAATATAGTAAAGTACTGCAGAATGCTCGTTCCGGGCCTTTTTAAACCAATCAAATATAGCTTTACAGGCATTTATGGCAAGATGAAGTTACAAAATGCGATCAGTGTTGCTCACCTCTAGCGCGACAATAGTCGCCACACGCACTACGGGACCACAAACAACAGCGCGACTATAGTCGCGACACGCACTTTAAGGGTTAACTAGTTATTATGTATAAAAAAAACAACTTTTTTTTTTAAAGTTCGATATTTATTGGATTATTTTACTTGCAACCATTTGTGCGCATGTTTTTTGCAGAGGCGAATACTTCTGAATAGTACAGAAAACCGGATATTCGGCCGAGGCGAATGTCTGAGGCGATTTCCGGTTAGGCCCTATTAATTATAACATATTCAGTTTTGATGAAATAATGAGAAAGTATTTATTCTCAATGATGACAAGAATATCTAATAGTAAGAACTGTATATTGAAATCTCTTTGGATATGACAATCATGTAAATTCTCATATTATTAGATGATGGAACAAATTACTCTTTAAATGTGTCATTTAATTTTATTCTTAATAATGCATGGCACAGTTAATAGTTGAAGATGTTGCTGTATATATATATATATATATATATATATATATATATATATATATATATATATATATATACACACATACACACTTTTATGTTAAAAAT
The DNA here is from genome assembly GCA_029339505.1 of Unio delphinus. Classification (NCBI taxonomy): domain Eukaryota; kingdom Metazoa; phylum Mollusca; class Bivalvia; order Unionida; family Unionidae; genus Unio; species Unio delphinus. The sequence continues at coordinate 4,223,320 of JAQISU010000177.1, read as the reverse complement.
GTTTTTTTTACTTTATAATTATATTTTAATTTAAAGGAATGGACTTTGAAGTCTGAAATAAAGAATTCTTATTTCATCTTAATCATGCAGATGCATCACATGAAAAATATGTGCACTTTAAAGTGTCAGAGGTATAACATTAGTCTGGTTACCTGATTAATTACACTAATTCTAATATAAAACCCCAGATCAAAATCTAACACAGATAAATCAATTATCCAATTATTGGCAACAATCACTGTTCTGTAGTTTTTGCTTTTATTCTTTAAGTCCAGATTTTGAGGGTCACTTTCGTAAAACTTACAGCAAACTGGTAAAGGTTGGCAGATCTGACATAGAGCAGTTAAATAGGTCACTGAATGTTTAACTTCACTAGAAATGTTAAACCATTTACCTACCTGCTTTGCTGATTGGATTAGCTCTGATAATGATTTCTCCACATTTGAAACATAATGTTGATTTTGTCTGAAACAGATACGAAAACTGTACAATAGCTTTACAAAAATGTACGAGATATACAGTTTCTAGATCTAGTGAAATAACAAGCACTGCCATTCAAATGCAAGCGATCTCATTACTATGTTCTGATCTCACTTATTAAAGAACCAGTCCAAAACAATGATTACATAAGCTTCTGATCTCACTAATTAAAGAACCAGTAAAACACAATTATTATATAAGCTTATGATCTCGGAAATTAAACAACAAGTCCAAATAATGCTTATATAAGCTTCTGATCTGGCTTATTTAAGAACCAGTCCAAACAACAACTATATAAACTAATTTTATTCATTAAAGATCCAGTCCAAATAATGATTATATAAGTGTCTGATCCGGCTCATTAAATATCCAGACCAAAACAATGATTATATAAGCTTCTAATCTAACTCATTAAAGAACCAGTCCAAAACAATGATTATATAAGCTTCTAATCTAACTCATTAAAGAACCAGTCCAAATAATGATTATATAAGCTTTTGATCTCATTCATTAAAGAACCAGCCCAAAACAATCAGGGACAAACTTAGCGACCTAATCATGTTTTTTGTATCTTCTATGTTTTCAGCATGTTTTTATGTTTTCCAATTTCATTGTTTTTGTCATTTGTTGTTCTGTAGTGTAGTCATATCATTATTGATGGTGTAAAGCGCTTAGAGCTTCATAAGATTAGGCGCTATACAAAGTCCTTATTATTATTATTATAATGAATTAATAAGAACCAATTATGCTTTTTCCCCCAACTTCAAACATATAGTTCATTACATTGAATGATATCTGTTTGCAGCTCAGTGAATTTTCAGGTTAGCCTGATGTAACGATTATGACCATGTACCAGAAAATAATTTATACTATATTTCTCTTTCTTCCTCCCTTCTTTATTTACTCTGTTAAATTCTTGCAATTGTGATCTGTATTGTGAATTAAAACTATTAATGATTAGACCATTTTTGTTCAAATAGGAATAAAAATATAATAGCATATACTCTCTCTCACTTTTACTCTTGATTATACTGGGACAAATTCTGTAAAGAGATGAACCCTGTCATTTCCATAATATCTGTACAACTAAAACAAAAATCCCAACTTCATAAACAAATACATGCATCTTGCTCCTTATCTAACTAGTCCTGTATCTTGATAATACAAGCATACATTGCAAGTTTAATAAAATTTGGATTAGAACAGGGCCTTCAAAGTGGTAGCAAATTCTGCTAAAATCATCCATTAGTATGCGTGGATCTAACTCTTCACATTTATCCAAGATCTTGATGATATATGCATACTTTCTAAGTTTGATCAAAGTCAAATCATAAATCCGACCCATCGAATGGCAATCTAATGCAAGATAAATGTGATCAGCTTAAAACTACAAGCATGATCAAAATAAGATCTGAATTACTGCTGTCAAAGTGGCAGCAAGCTAAGCCAGTCAGAACCAAAATACTACCATCAGAGTAGTAGCAAGCTTATCCAATCAGAACCAAAATACTGCCAACAGAGTGTAGCAAGCTTAGCCAATCAGAAACAAATAATGCCTCCCGATTGGCAGCAAGCTTAGCCAATCAGAATCAAATTACTGCTTAGCATGTGAATCTCACTCATACTGAACTCATCTGTGATCATACTGATATAAACATATATTACAAATTTGATTAAAACTTTGATTGAAATATGACCTCCTGAAGGGTAACAAGTTTAGCCAATCAGATTTATTGTCACCTCATTAATATGCATGGCTTGTGTTCATTATCAAACTCATCTAAGATTCTGTGTCATAAAATTCTTGTTCAAGTCTGATTAAATATTGATAATGGTAACAAGCAGTTGTTGATGGATGGTGGACAACAGATGACGCGTCAAAATTTCATGTCCATACTGTAGTAAACTTATTTGGCCGTACAGCAAGGTGAGATGAAAAATGCAAGAAATGTTGCATTCAAAAGATTCCATGTTGCAGTGCATTAAGCTGTATGACAAAAAGTGCAATAATTCTATTAAATTTTTTTAAAGAGCACAGTGATTAGTCAATATGTACATCTTCAGATAATGGACATAACATGTATAAAGTTTCTCAGCAATTCGATAAAACTAAGCAACTAGTTTTTGTGTTCACATGATTCTGACATGCACTAAATCTAGTCGCCAGATCAAAAGAGAAAAAAACAAAATCTCAGGAGCATTGTGATTTGTTGAAATGCACAAATTCAGATAATGTCCTTAATATGTATTAAGTTTTGCAGTGATCCACCAAAAATGGCAGGACTAGTTGCAAGATAAAATGGATAATTTGGTGTTATACATGTCTTCAAGTGAAGATCATAACATGTATGGAGTTTCATGACAATCCAGTGAAGCTAATAAAATGGTTGTGTTTTCAATATTCTGACATATACTACATCCAGCTCAAAGTCACAAGGGCAATAACTCCATCAAACGTCAAAGAAGCATTGTGATTTGTCACAAAAGCATATCTTTCACTGATGACCTTAATATTTACCTTAATTCAGCAAAGTTGTATTCATAAGTCTTTCATATAAAGCATTGCAGCTACAAGAAAAACAATGGCCATAACTCAAAACGTAAACTGGAGGAGGAAAATAATTACTCTATATTCATTCCTTCATGTGATCACAATAATTGCATAGAAGATATCTGCTTGAAACAAGTGAATAACGGATATATTTAATACAGTGGATGAAAATACTCGAGTTTTTCACTCTCAAGATGAATTGTATCCGTTATTCACTCGTTTCACACAAATACTTTTTATTTTATGCTCACATACTTTGGCTACCTAAAGTCTGTTACACAGATGTTAAAAGTAGTTCCTGTAGTGAAAAATATCATATTTTTTCAATAAAGTGAAGTACCAATATTATTTCATTATTTAAAGTCATTGCTTAGCATAAAATAAAAACGTTTCATAATGATCAACTGAAAAATGTCAGACTTCTTGTGCTTACATGATTTTGCCTTACATTATAATCAGCTGTAAGCAAAAAAAGGGGCAAGAACTCTTATAAATATATTATAAATCTTCAAATTATAGCCATAAAATCAACCAAATATCATGGTAATCCACAAAACAACATGAACAAGACGGTATGCCATACAGAAGGATAGACACATAAAGATTTGTATATATAAAACCTCTTCTAGAGTGGGGGGTATACAAAATGGAATATGTGCATTAAAATATGGCTCACGAGCCACAATGAAATGGAAAATTAATTCTTCTTTCATCTGCAGAATTTAATTTATATTTAAACCTGAGCCTGCCAAACACTAAATTTTGCTGGTTATGATTATTTGATGTGAAGAAAAATCTGTTTACAAAATTCATGGGCTAGATACTAATCTGTAAGTATCTTAAGCCACAAATTAGTACTGAACTCGTCATGATGCGAAGTAGCCATCTTAAAATAACACATACTAAATGGGCGCGGATATACATGTATATACCACCTAAGGCGTCCCTTACATGTCAATATTTACAAAGTCACATTTACCGGCTTCATTGTCGGCTTATTTGAAGCACTACAACAGTGGACTGGCAATAACTGATCATGACTATACATTGTGCAGTTAACCGGAGTAAAATTGTATTGAATAATGTGCCTAGGCAGAAATTTATCATGCTATTATCCAGAGTATGCATTTAAGCGAAGTGCAGTTATTCGAAGTTTTTTCCCATTGAAAATCATTGGGAAAAAAACGGAACCGGCGTGACTACGTGCAGTTATCCGGTGTGTGCAGTTAACCGATGTGCAGTTAATTGGAGTCGACTGTATATATGACTTACCTAGACTATATGACCTACCTAGACTATATGACTTACCTAGCATATAAGACTTACCTAGCATATATGACATTCCTAGCATATATGACATTACATAGCATATATGACTTACCGAGACTATATGACTTACCTAGACTATATGACTTACCTAGACTATATGATTTACCTAGACTATATGACTTACCTAGCATATATGACTTACCTAGCATATATGACTTACCTAGTATATATGACATTACATAGCATATATGACTTACCTTGACTATGACTTACCTTGACAATATGACTTACCTTGACAATATGACTTACCTAGCATATATGACTTACCTATCATATATGACTTACCTAGCATATATAACTTACCTAGCATATATGACATTACCTAGCATATATGACTTACCTAGCCTATATAACTTACCTAGCATATATGACATTACCTAGCATATATGACTTACCTATCATATATCACTTACCTAGCATATATGACTTACCCAGCATATATAACTTACCTAGCATATATGACATTACCTAGCATATATGACTTACCTAGACTATACAACTTACCTAGCATAGTCCTTAAGGAAGTCAGTGTAAGGCGGAGTGCCCAGTTTTGCACTTAGATCTGCATTTGGGATATCTAGCGCTGAAGCCACTCGTCGGTTGCGTTCCATCAGGGCACACTCTTCATTACATTCCAGCCTGTCAATAAACATTTGTACCAGGAATGAGTAAAAAATTATTAAAATTTAAGATAAAAAGACATGCAAGATGCTTATATTCCCAATATAGAGGAAGTTATTTGCATTATTTATAAGATGGGAACTTCTGACATTGTTTTTAACCTGGTATTAGAAGCAGATAATTGGGTCATTATTGCTCTCTCTTACTTGATTTAAGAACACATGAACTTCATAAAACAATGATCAGAGAGAAATGCTGTCATGATACGAATAAACCATTTTTGAGAAGGAGAAAACGATGGTTATGACCCCATTTATCTTTTGAGTCCGACCAAAAAAGTGATATACATGTGAACCTCTCAGCTGAAAGGGTTTGCCGCGGAGATTAGGGGTGTCTCCCACCACTCACTGAAATCTCCAGCATATATAAAATTACTGAAATATTATGTTTTTTAATTAAAGTTTTTCTTTTAAAATAGTATATTTATAGTAAAACTGCCTGTGATCACACTGAAATGACCTAAACAAAGCAAGACAATTTAGTTGTTAATTTCTAGTAGCATAAAACAATTAATAACCTTCAATTCTGTTGGCAAAGTCCATTTTATTTCAGTGTTTTAAGTTTAGACATGGGCTATACAAGGTTTCTGCAGACTTAACAAAAAAAATTCTTTGGCTTTTCAAAAATATTTCTGGGGTCATTTCACAAAACTCCAGGACCACAATATTCATTAAACAAAACCATTTATCATCAAAATTATTTCATGTCTGAAACATTTTTAAAAAATCAATGCTCGGTGATCAATGAAATAAGCAGTTATCAAATTTGTAAGAAACTGGATGACTTTTATAAAACTTTGGAAGGTTTTTCATTGCTTTTCAATGCCCATGAATGCTGTTGATACTATGTGTTATCAGAATTCCAAAAGGATTAAAGACATTAACCAATAATAGTAGAATTAATAAAGAGTTTAATCAACATAAAACAATTGACATTAATTTGATTCTCTGCAAGGTTGGTTCTGCTTTGGTGCTTAAAGTTGTTGAGATGAATTAGAGTCTATACCATTAGTCTGATTAAAGACAGGATTCAGATGTTGGCTGGTTATGATCGGATTACTAAGATCTCAAGTGGCAGAAAACAGTCTTCAGTTTTTAAAATTTGTTGAGATGACCAATATGTTATCTCCCAATGCTAAAATTTAAGCAACCAAAATATCACATGAATTTCATGCGGGATTTGACTTAAGTTCAAAGGGACATTACACTGCATTATACCGTTCCTGTAAAACATTTAAAAATCTGTTATGGTTGAAATAATGACATCACATGTCATACAGAAACTTTATCTCACAAAGGCACATTAACCATGACAACATTTACACCATCACTGAAATCGATGATAGTGAAATAAAAATTGACTGCATCAAATGTCAATCAATTTATATGCCAACTTTATTTCTCATAAGAAATAATAATAATAATAATAATAATAATAATAATAATAATAATAATAAACATACAATAATAATTTTATAATAAATATAGTATTGATAGTAACAATGTCAACAATTCTGATGGTGATAGTTATGATAATGAAGACAACTGTCTGCAAATCACAAAGGGTGTCATGGTATAATGTATGCATCAGTACTTTATAGGAAGACAAACATTCAAACAAAATAAGATGCTAGGGAGTGCTTGCTAATCTGATTAGACAGGTTGAATATCACTTATCATCAATAATGATTAATGGTTTATGAACAACATAATAAATACTATAGGTCCAGACTATTAACTCAAAAATAAAAGTGGTGACCTTTCATGGAACATTTTGCCCCAGTGATTTTTTTGTTAACTGTGTTGGTAAAATTCCAAAGAGTTATTCAGATATAAGTGTTAATTCCTGGATATAAGCCTGAAATGAAACCACTTTAACCAACATTCCCTCTAAGCGAATGGTAGGTGTGCGCGCAGTGCTTGCTGCACTGCGCAAGCATTACAGAGACGAGCAAAATGTAACATTGGATTGAGCAAAAATTGATAATTCAGCTTAGAGGTAATGTTGACTGTAACATATCCTATAATATTTCAGAGACAGAAATTTGTAAAGAGTTAAAGAGAAAAATGCCAATTTTTTATGTTTTTTTAAACAACAGATATGTGTTTAGCCTGGCTAACATCTGCACCCAGAATGGCCTAGAGGAAATTGGAATATATAATCTCCAACATGTTAGGAACAACAATGACAACTCCTACAACTATAATCCTGGCAATAATCTTTGAAGAAATGCTAAAAAAATGTATGGTATATAAGGACAGTATGAAAGGCAGCAAATTAGTGTTCAAGAATTTATGTGAATATATTAAAAAAATGGAAATTTGTAAAATTGTTTTAATTTTTTTAACATTTGCAGGCTAAAACTTAGTCAATGAAAATCCTTATTTCTTTTGTAGTCAAAACTCCTGACCATATTTTGCAAATATCATGATGTATCCAAAGCTGATGTCTTTGTTCTGTCCCATGGATGGCATATCATAAATCTCAGTTCTGTCACATGTATAGCACATGATACCTCTGTTATGTCAAATATATGGTGATTCTTGCCTCTGTTGTTACATAGATGGCACATCATACTTCTATTTTGTCACATGTATGGCATATCATAAATCTCTTTTCCGTCACGTGGATGGCACATCATATCTCTCTTTTTGTCACATGGATGGCATATCATAAATCTGTTCTGTCACATGTATAGCACATCCTACCTTGGTTCTGTCATTATAATGGCTGGCATATCATAACTCTTTGTTCTGTCACATGTATTGCATATTATACATCTCTGTTTTGTCTCATATATGGCATATCATACACCTCTGTTCTGTTGCATGTATGGCACATCACACCTCTGTTCTGTCACATGTATAGCACATCATACTTCTGTTCTGTCACATGGATGGCACATCAAACCTGTTTAGTCACATGTATGGCATATCATACATCTGTTCTGTTGCATGTATGGCACATCATACCTCACTGCTCTATCACATGTATAGCACATCATACCTCTGTTCTGTTACATGGATGGCACATCATACCTGTTTTGTCACATGTATGGCACATCATACCTCTGTTCTGTCATTTGTATGGCATAACATACCTCTCTGTTCTGTTACACATTTGGCATATTATAAATCTCTTTTCTGTCAGGTGGATGGAATATCATAACTCTATTGTGTCACATGGATGGCATATCATAAATCTGTTTTGTCACACATATAGCACATCCTACCTTGGTTCTGTCATTATAATGGCATATCATACCACTTTGTTCTGTCACATGTATGACATATTATACATCTCTGTTCTGTCTCATGTATGGCATATCATACACCTCTGTTCTGTTGCATGTATGGTACATCACACCTCTCTGTTGTCACATGTATAGCACATCACACCTCTGTTGTCACATGTATAGCACATCATACCTCTGTTCTGTCACATGGATGGCACATCATACCTTGGTTTTGTCACATGTATGGCACATCATACCTCTGTTCTGTCACTTGTATGGCATAACATACCCCTCTGTTCTGCCACTTTTGGCATATCATACCTCTGTTCTGTAACATGTATTGTATATCATACCTCTCTGTTCTGTCAAATGTATGGCATATTATACATCTGTTCTGTCACATGTATAGCATATTATACATCTGTTCTGTCACATGTATAGCATATTATACATCTGTTCTGTCACATGTATAGCATATTATACATCTGTTCTGTCACATGTATAGCATATTATACATCTGTTCTGTCACATGTATGGCATATTATACATCTGTTCTGTCACATGTATAGCATATTATACATCTGTTCTGTCACATGTATGGCATATTATACATCTGTTCTGTCACATGTATGGCATATTATACATCTGTTCTGTCACATGTATAGCATATTATACATCTGTTCTGTCACATGTATAGCATATTATACATCTGTTCTGTCACATGTATAGCATATTATACATATGTTCTGTCTTATGCATGGCATATCATATCTCTCTGTTCTGTCACATGAATGGAGATAGTTTCTCTTTAACAAAGATCTCACATCTGCTTCTTAACTGTTGTAATTATGTTGCTTAGTAATAGATTCCAAACAATGAATATTTTAACCTAAATGATGGCTATTCAAATCTGTTGTAAAGGAATTGACATATCAAATGTATATAATACAGTAATTCTTATCTACTGCCATCTTGTAAATACATACCAGTTAAGACTTTTCCTAAATTTCTCCTGCTTTTATTTCTTTTACATATTTTATACCAGTTATATTGCAGTGGTATTTCCTCCTCAGAACACAATAATGTTTTAAAAAAAGTATACAACTCACTGCCTGGATGTTCCTTTCTTGCACCCTGAGAACTGGTTGAGATCAATGGACATACAGCCAAATTTTCCCTGCAGCGAATTGGCAATACTCTGCATTGTGACTCTGAAATGAGTTTTTGAGCAAATTTAGTTTACATACACAGATTGAAAGATAGGCATTTACAAATGTTTAAAGACTACACAGGAACCATATTTTCTCTTAAGATTTCTGACCCCGTTTGTTGTTAGACATCAACAATTATTTACCAAAATTCTTAAAAGACCTTTCAATTCTCTCGCAATTTACAACAACGTTTTACAATGGTTCTTTTCTCCTAATCTTAAGTTTTGAGACACAATATAAAAAGACAATGTGTCTCATTTTAAGAAAGAGTCTCACTGTGGTTGCTAACAATTAAACATAGATGGAGTTACTTCATTTAAACACAGAAAAGGTACATAATTATTGAAGAAATAAAAATCACTTTCTCAGAAAAATTATTTAATATAATCATGAATTTGTAGATGACTAAAACCATTATGTGATAGTTTCCGTCTAAAATAGTGACCCGGCAGTAGGATCAATTATATTTCTAAATGTGAATAAAGCAACATTAAAGTTTATTGTTAGAGTTTTTTAAATCATTGTTTTGTTTCTCATGGCTTGATTCAGTTAACAAAAATATAGTTGGCTGTCACACTCATATCTGCATTACAATTTGCAGCACAAATCCAGAATTTTATTTTACTAAATACTGCATAAATGAGTCTGAATGCATTAATAAATTTAAAGATATTATTGAAACAAAACAAAAGGTTATCCTTGTTGGTAGGTTTTATGCAGATGTGTTGTCACAGCAGAAATAGAGTTGCCTCTTGTGCCAATATTTCTGACAGCGATAACAAGATTTTAAAGATGACCGCCATTCAGAACAAGCTGTGATAAAAAGATTTTCAGGACTGCACTTTTGTTGTCCATATTAGCCATTAAATTAATACCTCATCTTAGCCATTAAATTAGTACCTCATATTAGCCATTCAATTAGTACCTCATATTAGCCATTAAATTAGTACCTCATATTAGCCATTAAGTTAGTACCCCATATTAGCCATTAAATTAGTACCTCATATTAGCCATTAAATTACATTAACCATTAAATCAGCACCTCATATTAGCAATTAAATTACCTCATATGAGCCATTAAATTAGTACCTTGCATTAGCCGTTAAATTAGGAACTCATATTAGCTTACGCCTAGAAAAATTATACGCTTTTTTCGGACCGGATAAACCCGACGATAATTAATTGACTGTGGGAATGAGCAGCTTTACAGACACACACGGCCTACGCTTCCCAATGTGTTGGTCGACCAGTGGACGGTTGTTGCCTTGCAACGGTCAGGGGGCTCCTAAGGTAATAATTCCGACTATTATGATTGTGGCTAACAGGAGAAGGGTTTTGTCAACTTTTTTACAAACATTGTGATCAATGTTATCGGATAAATCTCTGCATGCTCTTGTCTTTTTGAAATGCTATTATATTACCAAGAATGAGAAAATTATTTTTTGTACTACTCAAGCTCGAAAGCTTGAAAAAATTATCGAGCTCAAGCTCGCAGGAGCATCAAATCCCCGAGCTTTCCTATACTCTATGTGTGAATGATTTGAACCATTCTGGACAGAGTATCATCTATAGTTGTTCTTTGATAGGTCCCCCCCCATTTTAAAATGTTTTGTGTTATGGGTGAACCTTACCTCTGATAGTCAGATATATCTGCTTCACTGCCTTCCAATGAGCAAAGTACTTTGGCTTCTCTATGCTCACATGGGCATTTGATTATTATCTGAAAAAAATATGTAAACTGAGTGCAAAGTTTCATGACTTTCCATGCTCACATGGGCATTTGATTATTATCTGAAAAAAATATGTACATTTAGTGCAGTTTCATTACCTTTCTATACTTACATGGGCATTTGATTATTATCTGAAAGAATATATAAATTAAGTGCAAAGTTTCATGACTTTCTATGCTCAAATGGACATTTGATTCTAATCTGAAAAAATATGCAAACTCAGTGCAAAATTTCATAACTTTCTATGCTTACATAGGCATTTGTTTATTATCTGCAAAAATATGTAAATTGATGGCAAAGTTACATGGCTTCCAAGGAGCTTAGTTGGGAGTGGCAATAACAAACTTATCCTAACATACAGATGGATATCAGATGATTGACAACAGGCCATCCTAACAGTTATTCTGGTTTTATAAAGCAAACAAAATGTGCTCAAAGACCCTATGTGGTAAAAGGTGACGGTAGCTAATCCTTAAACTAAGTTAATCAAGTAGTCAACTATTATATATCAATTTAATTTACCAAATGTATACATGTTTTACATAAATCTATTTGTTTCAAACATAAAACTCTAAAATAAAATTCCAAACTTGTACAGCCATTGAAAGTTTAAAGATATCCTCTTTCTCTCTCTCATTTACAACAGAGAATTTTGTACGAAGGAACTGTAAATTTTACCTCAGTTTTACAGGAAGTGCGTGGACAAGGGTTATTATTGTGACATAGAGCTTGACAAGGATGGCCACAGACCTCTCTCTTCTTCTGACAAGCCTGAACACATTTCTCAGCAGGAGTAAGGCATTCATCCTTAAATAAACACAAAATAGGCATGGTAGTCTTGTGTATTTGACACTGATCACCTGACTTGCATTAAACAACTGTAAGGATGTTCCTCGTCAAATATGAAAATCAGTTTGTTTTAATTTGAAGTACAGGTCCTACATCATTCAAGCATACTGTTTGTAGTGTGTATGTTTTAATAATCGTAAAAAAAACTATATGACAATTGTGTGTGTGGAGGGGAAAGAACAAAAGCATCCACATGCCTCTTTATAATATGTGATGCTTGTATTTTTTACATTACTTGTAATATATATCTGCATCATTCTGGATATTATGTCTGCATCATTCTGGTTGTTATGTCTGCATCATTCTGGATATTATGTCTCCATCATTCTGGATACATTATATCTGTATCATTCTGGATATGTCTCCATCATTCTAGATATTATCTCTGCATCATTCTGGATATTATCTCTGCATCATTCTGGATATTATGTCTGCATTATTCTGGACATTATGTCTGCATCATTCTGGTTGTTATGTCTGCAACATTCTGGATATTATGTATCCATCATTCTAGATATTATGTCTGCAACATTCTGGATATTATGTCTGCATCATTCTGAATAGTATATCTGCATCATTCTGGATATTATATCTGTATCATTCTGGATATTATGTCTGCATCATTCTTAGACATGATTTTGACCTTTAAAAAAACCCCTGAAAATGTGAAAGGGGGGTTTGTGGGTACTCTTACAACGGGGTCTTGAGGGGCAGCACCCCTTATCAGGAGGTTCTGGGGGTCTAAAACCCCCCAACTAAAAATGCATTTTACACACATGAAAATCTGTTCCTGGTGCAACTTGTGACCATAATATGTAACAAAATAATGATTTGAAAAACAAACTTACAAAAAATTTAAATAATTTTACAATATTTATTATCACATGAATTTGCTCTCCAATACTATTGGTACTTAAGTTATTTCATGTGCATGTTAGTGTTTACATCGTAATTAAGTCAATAATTAGGCATTCTTTGCTGCCAACATATTATACTTCTCTCTTTTCATAACAAATATGTAAAATAAACACCCAAATACATCATCTATATACAAATAATCACATATATTCAGTTGTCTTTGTGTCCACTGAACACAACCTGTTGATATGCCAGTTGAGCTCTTTTTGTGGCTTTAAGATTTCTTTAGTCTTCTTTTTTGTCACCAATGATTTTGCTGGCTCAATGTGCAATTGTTTCTTTTCCTTCTCAACGAGAGCCTTTTTCCATTCCAGCTTCAGCTTGTATTGGCAACATGCAGTGAACATATTCTGACAAAGGGCTTCATTTTTTCCATATGCAGCTTCATTTGTAGGTGAGGTTCCAGACTCTTTCAACCACGACTTTTGTAATGTATATATTGCAGAGGGCACAAAATGCCAGTCCTCAAGCATTCAGTTTTCTTATAAATTGACCAACTAAATTTCTGCTGACAATTATTTCCATCCATTCCGTTTTTTCAAAACCTTTATCTAAACTTTTCGTGTCATTGTCTCTCCCAACAACTAGGGACGCCATTCTTTTTGTTGCAAGCACACTTCTTCTTTCCATTGCTAACAGTTTCCTTTACATGAAGATTCATTGGATGAATTTAAACTTTTGACCAATCAGAATCGTCTTTACGAGAGTCATGGACTAACTAATATATGGAGAGAATATGTTACAAGGGTTGTTGTGGAATGGGACTGAGAAAAAACCAGTTAAAAACTGGAAAAAAAACTGATCGGACATTATCTTAAAAAAAAAAAACGGACTATATCAAGAAAAATCAGATTCAAGTCAGGAGAAAAGTGGAAATCCGTTTTAAAACGGAGAAAAATCATGCCTGCATTCTAGATATTATGTCTGCATCATTCGGGATATTATGTCTGTCAACATCATTATGGATATTATGTCTGCATCATTCTGGATATGATGTCTGTATAATTCTAGATATTATGTCTGCATCATTCTGGAAATCTTATGTCTGTAACATTATGGATATTATGTCTGTACCATTATGAATGTCATATCTGCATCATTCAGGATATGTTATATCTACATCATTTTGGATTTTATGTTGGCATCATTCTAGATATTAGGTCTGCATCATTCTGGAAATGATGTCTGTATATAATTATGGATATTCTACACGAGTTCCCATCAACATATCTGGATATTATGTCTGCATCATTCTGGATATTATATCTGTATCATTCTGGATATTATGTCTTCATCATTCTGGATATTATATCTGCATCATTCTGGATATTATATCTGCATCATTCTGGATATTATGTCTTCATCATTCTGGATATATTATATCTGCATCATTCTGGATATTATATCTGCATCATTCTGGATATTATATCTGCATCATTCTAGATATTATATTTCCATCATTCTAGATATTATATCTGCATCATTCTGGATATATTATATCTACATCATTCTGGATATTATATCTGCATCATTCTAGATATTATATCTGCATCATTCTAGATATTATATCTGCATCATTCTGGATATATTATATCTACATCATTCTGGATATTATATCTGCATCATTCTGGATATTATATCTGCATCATTCTGGATTTTATATCTCCATCATTCTAGATATTATATCTGCATCAATCTGGTTCTTATGTCTGCATCATTCTGGATAGTATGTCTCCATCATTCTAGATATTATATCTGCATCATTCTGGATATTATGTTGGCATCATTCTAGATATTATGTCTGCAACATTCTGCATATTATGTTGGCATCATTCTAGATATTATGTCTGCAACATTCTGGATATTATATTTGCATCATTATGGATATTATGTCTCCACCATTCTGGATATTATGTCTTCATCATTCTGGATGTTATGTCTTCATCATTCTGGATATATAATATCTGCATCATTCTGAATATTATGTTGGCATCATTCTGGATTATGTCGGCAGCATTCTGGTTATTTCGGCATCATTCTGGATATTATATCTACATCATTCTGGATATTATGTCGGCATCATTCTGGATACATAATATCTGTATCATTCTGGATATTATGTCTGCATCATTGTGGATATTATGTCTCCATCATTCTGGATATATTATTTCTGTATCATTGTGGATATTATGTCTCCATCATTTTGGATATTATGTCTCCATCTTTTTGGATATGATTTTTGTATAATTCTGGATACATTATATCTGTACAATTCTGGATATGTTATATCTGCATCATTCTGGATATAATGTCAGCATCATTCTGGATATTATGTCTGCATAATTCTGGAAATTATGTTTGTATCATTATGGATATTATGTCTACATCATTATGGATATTATGTCAGCATCATTGTGGATATTATGTCTGTATCATTCTGGATATTATATCTGTATCATTCTGGATATTATGTCTGTATAATTCTAGAAATGATGTCTGCATCATTCCGGAAATGATGTCTGTATCATTATGGATATTATGTCTGCATCATTCTAGATCTTATGTCTGCATCATTCTGGATATTCTACACGAGTTTCCATCAAAATATTTGTAACAACTAAAAACGTATATAATGCACAACAAGACCATTAAAATTTCCATCTGAATTTTCCTTCTGGATATGGAAAATGGTCTCTTTGATATTTCAGTGAAACTCCTGATCTTCTCATGCCTTTAGCCATTTGGCAAATGTCCACCTGCAAAATACTGAATGCATAGACATGGCTACTCTTTATCAAAAGAGCTGATCGCCAAAAACATGAAGAAAATTATATCACTTGCTGATCAAGGCCAACAAACCTACCTTATGACAAGGCTTCTGACACTTGTGCTGACCACAGGGAAGAATCTTCCCACATGGCAATCCACATGACACATCCTCACGGTAGCATGGAATGTTTTTCCTAATCTGAAAAATCAGATACAGAAAACTGATAAGGATTTACTTTCAGAACTTATAATCTGAACTGATATTAAACTTAACATTACTTGACTACTCACATATAGAAAGACAACCATCAATGCCAATATCAACTAACGATATATTCATATAAATACCGGCAGTGGCACACATTAATTTCACAGGATTAGTACTTCCAGAAATGCAGCCTTTTGGTGGGGTATGTTTGACTAATAAACCACCACCTTCTATACTGATGATAATGAGCTCAGAGAAATTAAATTCTTTGACTGAGTGATAACTTCATATAAAAAAGAAAACCTTTTTTAAAACCTGAGTTTAAATGTAAACTTTATTTCAAAAGTACAAGTAATAATTCAATCTAACCAAAGGATATCTTACAATCCTTTCATCTAATCACACATACACCTCTACTTCTGTACTTGCATATTGTAACAGAATTGTTACCTAGTGGTTGGTGGACTAAATGAACAACACAAACACAATATGTGAAAGATGATGTAAATTTATGAAATAAATTATTAATGAAAAATAATGATGTATCAACACAATAACTCATGCGTTCAACCCACAATCACACTTCACAACCATTCACAATTCAAAAATAAATTAAATATTAATACAAAATAAACACAGATCCAAGGAACCAAGTGGACTGCACAAATGTTTCAAATACAATTGAACCTTTACAAAAATTATATTATCGCACATATAAATTACGATAACAAATACAAAACATCAAATTACATTATCGTATGGATTGCGACAAGTACTAACATCTACATGTATTAAATCAAGTTACTAACTGTTATCAAGATTCATGTAATCCCTTGTAATACTACTGTGATTCAAAATGACTCTGTGTAAATTTAACAATGTATTCAATTGTAACAACAATTGAAACACACACATTCGTCTCGACCCTGTACAACCGTACGATTCACCAACTGTTGAATCGCTGCACAGCTTCTACGAATACCTAGGGTTAACCCAATACTTTTATCGGCCACTTGCCCTTCACGGATCCACCACAGTTATACGTACAGACAGCATACAGCATCTACTAGAACCACCGGTCCCAAACACTTAGATATTACTTCGGACGTTTACACCTCTAGACAGCTCCGACACTCTGACATTTAGACTTCTAGATTTCCGGATATTTACACATCTTGACAGACGTAGACGGACAGACAATGCAACAGACAGACAGTCAGATACCTCAATTTGATCGCACAATTAAACAGCATAATCATGGCACAATCAATCACATTCAGCCCTTTTGCTGGAGCAATCAATCACATTCAACTACAATTCAGCCCTTTGGCTGGAGAAAGAATGACGAGCTATCTCTCCTTTGACAAGATACTTTTGACTTGTAATCTTTTTAGAAATATTCTGCCTTATATGTCCTCAAATAGGTGAGCAGAATTCACGGCAAAATTCCCATGCACCCCGTGATTATAATGTTCCTGACTTCAAGTAATTTGTAGTCAGGCACATGCAAATCGCTACACGTCGCTTACCTTGAAAAACACTTATTCACCCCAGGTAACGCATGTACGACGAAACAAAAAAAATTGGTGAAATTAGTTTGTATTCAAGAAGAAATAAATTCAATTTTCGCCTAATTCTGTGACACATATTTCTCTATGAAAGATAACTTCTACTTTCCTTTGAATGTTTATATATATATGAATACTTTTCTTCAAACAAATTAAAAACATGATATTTCTTCAAATACAGAATATCATATATGGAAAGGAATTATGTGAACCGCCTCTTGGTTAATTTTGGTTTCCAAAATTTTAAACATTAACGTTTTAAACATTCTGTGCTAATGTATAATTCCATAATTAATGCAAAATGATGTATAATTTCATGCTTTGTAAAATTTTCTGTAGTTATTTTGTTACAGTAAACTAAAAGAAATATTTAAACATAATCCAAGAATTACATGAATGAATGAATTTCTATTTACTGGTTAAATTCATAACAGCAGAATAAAATAATTAAATATTGGAAGGGTAATAATTTTCATGGTACATGGTGGCATTAGAAAATACAACTGGACACGATATGAAGATGGTGTGTTCATACACAACATAAAATCAGGAGGAAAATGATCAATTAACAATAGGAAATATATCAATCTTACAATTAATGCCCAAAATTTAAATTTAATTTGATTTTCTATAATTTTTATGTTTAGATAGATAATGTCGAAAATCTAGTTCCACCACATTGCTAAATACATGCCTTCTGAATGTCTAGTTCCACCACATTGCTAAATACATGCCTTCTGAATGTCTAGTTCCACTATAGGTTTTACATGCCTTTTGAATGTATAGTTCCACCCATAGGTTTTATATGCATTTTGAATGTCTAGTTTCACCCATAGGTTTTTCATGCATTTTGAATGTTCAGTTACACCAATAGATTTTACATACAATCTGAATGTCTAGTTCCACTAATAGGCTAAACTTGTGCATTTTGAATGTGAAGTTCCACCCAAAGGCATTAAATGCATTTTGAATGTCTAGTTTCACCCCCACCCCCCAAAATTTTACAGTAATTCTGAATGTCTAGTTCCACCCTATAGGATAAACACACACACATTCCTGACATGCATATAATTCCACCCAGAAGCTAAACACATATATTTTGAATGTCAAGTTTCACTCAAGGCTAAACATACACATTTTTAATGTCTAGTTTCATCCAAAGGCTATACACACGCATTATGAATGTCTAGTTTCACTCAAATGCTGAACACATTCTGAATGTCTAGTTACGCTCAAAGGATAAATACACACATTCTGAATGTCTAGTTTCCCTCGAAAGCTAAACATACACATTTTTATATCTAGTTTCCCACAAAGGCTCAACACACACATTCTGAATGTTCAGTTTCACTCAAAGGCTAAACACACACATTCTGAGTGTCTAGTTTCACTAAAAGGCTAAATAAACATTCTGAATGTCTAGTTTCACTCAAAGGCTATACACACATTCTGAATGTCTAGTTTCACTCAAAAGCTAAACACACAATTTGAATGTCTAGTTTCACTCAAAGGCTACACACATATATTTTGAATGTCTAGTTTCACTCAAAGGCTAAACACACACAATCTGAATGTCTAGTTTCACTCAAAGGTTATACACACGCATTCTGAATGTTTAGTTTCACTCAAAGGCTACACACACACATTTTGAATGTCTAGTTTCACTCAAAGGCTAAACACACACAATCTGAATGTCTAGTTTCACTCAAAGGCTATATACACATACATTCTGAATGTTTAGTTTCACTCAAAGGCTAAACACACATTCTAACTTCTGATATGCATCAGTTTAGGATCAAGTAGACAGGAAAACATTTAATGAAAACAGGATGATGATGATCATCCACTCAGGACAAGTAGTGACAACAAGATTTCTAGATGGCTGCCATTGTGGCCATATTGGATTAAGATCAGCACCATTTTCATTTAGGATCAACTAGACATCACAAGAAAGTCTTTGAAACCCCATACTGATGGGAGAAAAGACAATAAACAAATTTCAAGATGGCCACTATGGTGGCCATATTGAAGTACAATCAGCACCAATATCATTTTGACCATAGAATGAATGCATGAGCAAAGCTTCTTGGCAACCCTCCAACTAGTTTAGGAGGAATAATGATCACCAACTTGTGCTAACAGATGCATACTTTATTTTAACTTGATGCTTACTGACTTTCCACATCTGCATTATGTTTTGGGAAACCAAAATAGTCCAAGATTTGTTTTTGTCTACATCTATTTTACATCAGGCTACTCAGAGACAAAAAAAGCACAAGTAGGTGACAACAAACATTTAATGAATCTGTTGAAAATTGCTGTGTGTTTCTTAATAAAAGTTCATCTAGATACCTATGTTTTACTTTGATTTTGTTTTACAGGAAGCAATTGAGGAAAATTTAATTGCGTGGTGTTATTCAGAAACAAAACTATCGAGCAAACTGTTGCCCATGCCAAATCCTGATTTATCGTTAGAAATCAAGTATTTAAATCATGCTTTTAAACCAGAGCTTTTTTATCAAATTTTTATAGAATTCAATCTGTATAAAACTCTAAATTTTACTGCGTGTATCTTTTGTTAACAGTTATTAGAGAAAATTAATTATTCTACAGTTACAGCCAACTTCCTACAAAACATCTGCTTCATACAAAAGTAGAGTCTTTGTGAGGCAATAGAGCAAAGAAATGTATGCTTTGGAAGGTTCAAATAACTCGGGCAAACCTCATGACCACCCATACACATCTTCTCAACCAGCTCTGTACATGGTGTACAGTGATCCTCGCTATGGCAGTTGTGTCGCACAGGATGTCTACATGGATGCTCTCTGGTACACTGTTTGTGGCACTCTGGGGGCTTGGTGCCACACTGGATGGGTGGCATTAAAACCTCTGACCCACAATAGCAAGATAATTCCTCAAAACCTGAAGTCAAAATGAAAGCAAGCTAATAATAATAATAATAATAATAATAATAATAATAATAATAATAATAATGAAATTCAATGAATTTCATACTGATCAAACTTACTTTGAAATTGTAAATATTCACTATTCGAAAAAATGTGAAACTGACCCAACACAAACTACAAGATGGAATGACAAACTTTGTATATCTTTTGAAATAATGGAAAAATAGATGAAAAGAATTAATGGTAGTTAAGAAATTAGAGATATTTAAAAGGGAAAGCATAAAGCATTATGAATAGAACATAATCTATTTAAATTTTTCAGACTTGCCAACTTAATCTGAATCTGAGCTTGTTTTTGGCATTGGATCTATGGAGGAAATTAGGTTCTTAGGCATGTATGTATACAATTTAATGGTATCTCAGCATAATCGTAGCTATATAATACCAAAAAATGTATGTTCTATAAAGGAAAGAGAACTGGAAAAAATGATAAACCCTTCCAAATAAAAATAAAAGCATGTAGTCTTAAAAGATAAGGATTCAAGTAACCAGTCACACATTAAATTCTTCAAAAGGTATATGGATTAATAAATAATAAAGAAAAACAAATGATAAAATCAAATAAACCTTAGGTCAAAATTGGTTATAGTAACTGCATTCTTTTCAAAATCCAAGATTTCTCTCATGGCACTTAGTCACAACACTTCTTAACCCTTTCGCTACCACTGCCGCATCGAAGTGTCTACTGTAAATAGCTCTCGAATACCCGTGACGCATATCTGCAGTGCCGAAAAACCTAGCTTACAAGCCAATGTCGCACAGATGCGTAAAGTTCACCAGTAATCACAGTACCAGCGACGCTCATGTGCGCAGAATACGTACGTGTTAACTAAACGTTGATTGGTTGAAAGTACGAAAGTTAACACATTTTTGATTATCATAACCAATGAGAGGATTGTTTACTCGACATTTTGATACAAGTTTGAATGCTGAGAGGTTAAATTTAGACACACTAAAATGAATTTTCCGCGGTTTACGAAACACGTGTTTTCGAGATGAACAAAGATGGATTCCGATTCAGATATGAGTAACTTTAACGGGTCCAGTGCAAGTGATATCGAAAAGTTTAATGGATCATAATTAGAAAATGGATCAGATATTGATTTCAACATCAGATACAAACGATTTTTAATCGGATGACAAGGCGGACGTAGTTTCAATTGTACAATGGAGTGACGACCTCACCGTATTCGAAATCAATGTTTTTGATTCTTACGTTGGTTCAACAGACAACAATCAAGCTTGGACCAGTGAATGAAAGATTTTTTACTCAGATTAATTCCTGAATATCTGGTAGAAAATCTTGTGAAAGAAACAAAACAATGTTGTTAAGAAAATAGGGGACCAAAAGCAAGACATGAAATGGTATGAAATCAGCATCACATGTGGGCATTAGTCCTACATGTAAGACATAGAACATGGTAATTTTGCTATACATATATTATAATATACTTGATAACATCGTCATTTATGTGTGGATAATTACTGTTTTGAGAGGTGCCAATTGCAACATTTTAATTAGAGTGGATTTCATTCATGTTTTTATATGTACATATGAAAATATTGGATTTATTTTATGGAATTCAAAACAGTTTATGTGACTGGGATTTCTTATATGATGGGATATAGGAGTATATATAAAGTAGAAATATATGAATAACAGACACTATACAAGATAAGCTGTTTTTTATTTCACTTAAATCTAGTAAAAACTATTGAAATAATGAATATAAATGTAACCATGTTTTTATTGTCAATTTCTGTAGTCAGCCTTGATGATGCTCTAGTATTCAGCCTAGCAAACAGCCTCAGTAGTCTGAGTAACTGATATGATAGCACAGAGCAGTAGTGAAACTACAAAACAGCTGTAGTAGCTAAAGGGTTAATCAAATTCATGTTAAAAACATTATCACACAGGGTGGAAGTTAATGAATTAAAAACAATATATTCTACTGACACTGGCATAGTATTCTAAAACTGATCTATAAGTAAGAGGGATGTTACAATGAGGCTGTGTCATTATAAAAAATGTCACAATAAGTATATGCCATTATTAGGATGTTACAATAAGGCCATGTCATAATAAGGATGTTACAATAAGGCTGTGTCATAATAAGGATGTTACAATTAGCCTTTTTCATGTTATGTTACAATAAGGCTGTCATAATAAGGATGTTACAACAAGCCTGTCATAATATGGATATTACAATAAGGCAGTGTCATAATAAGTATGTAAAGCTGTGTCATAAAAGGATGTTACAATAAAGCTAGTGTCATAATAAATATGTTATAACAAGGCTGTGTCATAATAAGGATGTTACAATATACCTGTCATAACAAATATATTACATTAAGGCTGTGTCATAATAAGGATGTTACAATATACCTGTCATAACAAATGTTACATTAAGGCTGTGTCATAATAAGGATGTTACAATATACCTGTCATAACAAATATGTTACAATAAGACTGTGTCATAAAAGGATGTTACAATAAAGTTAGTGTCATAATAAGTGTTACAATAAGGCTGTCATAATAAATGTTCCAGTAAGGCTGTGTCATAATAAGGATGTTACAATAAAGCTATGCCATAAAAAAGATGTTACAATAAGCCTTTCATAATAAGGATGTTATATTTTGACCAACAACATTTGTATTCAGTTACATTATATTTCTGTAAACAAGGTAGTGAATAGCAGATACTCTTAGAACATACTTGCTATCAAGCAAGGAGGACAGTTTCCTCGATGGCAGCATTCATCACACTTATGCAGACCACACTTCAACTTTCGGCCACAGATTTGATCACAAACGTGTTCCACATTCTAAAATGACAAGAACAAAAATAACTATTAATAAAGCCAAATAAACTTTGTCTGCATCAATCCCAGCACCAGATATATAAAGTAAAATGATCCAAGGGACCTGCAAGCATGTCATAGAATAACTTGTCTTGAGAAAGTATTTGTGTTGTGATCAGAATGACCTCAGTTTTATCAACATTCATCTGCAGCTTGTTACATGTCATCCATGATTTCACATCAGAAATGCACCTCAACTTCAGTAGCATGTAGCATGATGTCCCACCAAGTCACATTATCCTATTAAACCAACAAGTCTTAGCGCTAACTTCTTAATGCTGAGTGCCTAGCAAGGCAGCTGTTAGTACCATTTTTAAAAGTCTTTGGTATGACTCGGCCAGGGTTCGAACCCACGACTTCCCACATCAGAGGCAGATGCTCTAACCACTTGGCCAAACCTAGACATGTGATTCAATCAATGATGTACCAAATACTGCATACAATGCTTCTTCTCCTTTTGTTTTATTTTGATATTATTGAGTTTTATATTAGATGTTCCATTGTTAATGGCCAACTTAAAATATACCTAAATGTGTTTCTTACATAACAATGTTGAGCTGATAGCGACAGTGATATTGGGCAGTTTTCTTACTGCCATTGCTGGAAAAAGAATCATGTGAGTTGGCAAGTTCAGAATGTTATGTGTGTGTGTGTCTGGGTGGGGTGGGGGGTTATTGGCATGTCAGCACCAAATTGACTATACAGTGCCAATTAAAAGTAACTTGAACAACTGCCAGAATAATAAATTGCATAAAATGCTGTGACAACAAGCCCTACAAAGCATAAATAAAAGACAGGTAAAGTGGATAACATTGTTTAAAAGCTATATAAAATAAACCAAACATTCAAAAAGTACAAAGTCTTTAAGATATCAGGTCAAAATCTGTTATATAAACTAAAAGCTTATAAAAAATAATTTCATTATCAGAAAGCTTGCTTACAAAATCATCTTTACATAGAAATAAAATTCTGTTAAAGAAGTTGGAAGATGATACACTCTATAAGAATGTGTTCCACTGTCAGTGAACAATAGTAAGGATCCTAGCACCATGACCAATACTGTGTAAAAAATTACCTAATTTCAATGAGAGTAAAGTTACAATTAAATGTTTACCAAAGAATACTTACATTAACAGTACAAAATAACTGCCACTACTGCCTAATCCTGACATCAATGCAAGATAGAAAAACATCTTACCAATTATAATTATCATCAAGATGAAAGAAAGTAACTCTTTGAGATTAAATCCAAATTGATCATGCAAGTCGCCACCTGTGCCATGGATGTTTACAGTTAACTTGAGCAAAACCTACAACAGGATGCTAGCATTTGTAACATAGAGTGGGAAGGAGCAATACTAAAAATATCAGGAAAGTATCCTCACAGAGACTTAATTTACTAAAATATTTAATTTCTCTACTGAATATATTACCCAATTACTTTCACATTGGGAATAAGTAAGAGGAGGAAGAAATGCATCAACATCCAACCTCTACCCACATCACCTTATATGATGACTGCTTTACAGATAGGATAAACTTCTAATGTTTAGGAAGTATCTTGTGTTTATAATTGTGTGAAGGCACACACCAATCTTATTGTCTTAAGTGCTTAAGTTTCCAGGGTGAATAAAGCGAAGGCTGTGAGGTCATGCTTTGAACTAAGGTTGTGATATCATGCAAATTTCTTAAACTGAGATATTTAGCAGTGTACTGATGGTACATTGTTGTAGGAATTACATTAGCTTGGATTCTAAAGGGACTTACCACACAGCAAACTTGTCCACATTTATGACTCCCACATGTCTTCTTCTTGTTGCATCTCTTATCACAAAGAAATGGATTATTTACTGAAATATACCAGTAAAGACTGATTATGAGATGACATTCACATGAATAGTCAAGTGATTTTCACTGATCCTGAATATTCAAAATTGTCATACATTATTATCTATTTAAATTATATTCAATATCTCTGCTGCATGTAAATTATGATGATAAAGAATGGATGTTGAACGTCATATTTAATAATAAGATCCCTGCAAACATAACAAAAACAAATTCCACGACTTTAAAAAATTTAAAGACCACAATATGTTACACTCAGTAAATAAATATTGTTTGTTGATTGTAATTGTGCTGTCTTCAAAAGAAGCATTTTTAAATCAGTGCTTGATGCTTTATGAAATTAGCAGTTATCAAATATTTGCCAGAAATTCCACAATGTTTCCAAGACTCTTTAAAAAATTCCTCTTAAGTTCCAAATATTTGTCATCACATAATTAATGTAATTCATATTAATTGTGTGTTTCCTATAGCCGGTTTACAAATGATAAAAAATTCTGATATAGATGCACTACTCTAAAGAATTTTGTTTTTAATAATTCTCCATGGCAACTGTCCTGTATCTGCTTTTGTAGATGCTACAGCCAAAATGACAACCAATATAGCAATACAACAGTGGGGAAGAAGACACACTGGAAAAGAGAATGCTACCTCTTGAAGGTGCCAATTATGTGAAGTGATATGTAGACAGTAAATCTGTGCTGAAAGCATTTACATAATTATTGAAAGATCTGAACAACAAGATGCCTCATGTTTAACCTCAGTGAATATACCTAAAAACTGTGTGCAGAAACCAGTTTTCTTTTATCAGTTTTAAATGTCTTGACCTTTGACTTTCTGACCCTAAAATCAAGAATTTTCTTCCTTCTGTGCATTTCTACTTGTGTAATCTGATTTTCTTATTGAACACTAGCTGGATTCATATGCAACCTTTGATTATAGGCTTTCACGTCATGACACTGTTAGGAAATAAAAATATCATAACAGTTTTAGCCAACTACAGCCACGACTATGAGAACTAGCTAAACTTGAATAAAGTACCTTACATAGTGAATACTAAGTGTTCTGGTAAGCTTGACCACTCCTTATTCATAATACCTGTTTTTTTAGGAAATCACACATGTAGTATCAGTATTACCTGTAAATTTGGAGACTTCAAAACAGTCAAAGACCTTTTCCACAGCACCACATCTGCACTTTAGTGTTGTCTGCCCCTGACAGTCCCCACAGGGCCCCACATGACATGGGTAATTGCACTTATGTTTACTGCCTGCAAGAAAATGCTTCTAGTATTATGTTTAAGAAATAATATGCTCATGAAACACATATGCTAGACCAGTTACCTAAAATCAAAACATAAATGAACCTACACATGGACAACGATAACACTATGTCACTTCCTCATTCATGGCAGGGTACAAACATCTTTATCTTTTATCTTACAGTTTGAAGGGTTCATCTTCCAGGAGATTTTATGCAATTCTGTATTCCTTACATATTTGTAACTAAAGTTTTAATTAGCAGAAACAAACAGTATTGTAATGGTATACATACATACATACATACATACATACATACATACATACATACATACATACATAGATCTGCAGATACGGATAAAAAAAACTTTTATTCTGAATTTCAGCTAAACAGACAATCATGTATTTGAAAGGTTACTTTACAGGACTCTTTTCTTGTGTACGAGAAAAAGGAGAAATAACAATACTAATTATGATGTACTCAGGGCAGAATTCCATTTCAATTTTTCACTTTTGATGAACACTGGAAAAAGTTTAATAATGATAAAAATGAACTTGAAAAGGTGTAGCAACAACCAAATAGGGACTATACTGAACAGCATCGAAGTACCATGTTTTAAGGATCACCATGATGCCAGCATACAACAAAATGGACCATACTGAGCATAACTTAATCACCATGTTTTAGGGATCAACTTGATACCAGTACAAATACCATGCAGCATGGCACAAGTGGCAATGCTAAAATATGGGAGACATATTTATTCAATTGTAAAAGTTCATTTTGAAACTGGTATCCAAATTTACTGCTCAGTAATTATATAATGAATCTACACATATTTAATTTTCATTAAGTTTTCAACAACATTTCTATATTTAACAGACTACACTCCTAATTTCTTCATATAAACTAAATTTGGCAGTGAACATTTACACAAACATTTACACAAATTAAAAGCTATGTAAACTGTAATGGAAAAATTTAATAATCCATCTAGAGAGGCAAACAGGTATTTGGTAAAAGGATAGGTTGACTTCAAAAGACATTAAGCTTGTCTAATAAAGTGTGTGTGTGTGTGTGTGTGTGTGTGTGTGTGTGTGTCACTGTGTGTGTTTGTGTGTGTGTGTGTGTCACACGATTACCTTCAGGGCCACAGGCAAGTGTCTTGTTACATATGTTGGTGCAGGTGGAGATAGGGTCCAGACAGGATGTCCTGGGCATGGGGCTGAGCTCCTCCAGGAGACTATTGCCACATGGACAGTGGGTGACCAGAGCTGGAAGCAATGGACACTGGTAACATTCACCATCATGGCATACTGCTTCACAACGGTGATTACCACATCCAAGAGGCCTTGAATAAAATGGACACTTAGTTATAAAATAAATGTCAGCGAGGTAGTGCTAACTCCACAAGGCATTAAGTGTAAATACAAATTTCAGAAAATGGGAGACAACTCTAAAAGTACCAATATGACAAAAGCTTAATATATATGTAAATTGGACATAAACTCTTATCATGATACAAATGGATAAAACGTTTTGGCAATATTAACCAGAAAAAAAAAAAGAGTCAAAGACAGACATAATTTGTAATAACAAGAGACCCAAGTATACCTATGACTGACATGCTTAACAGCCAGCATACAGCAGCTGTTCAAAAATTCTGGGTCAGTAGGATGCGTTTTCCTTTCATATTTACCAAATTACCTATTTTTGGATAATATTTAACACAGAGTGCAAGCACTGCACAGTTTTATATTCTGTCTCATGGTAGTTGAACAAAATAATATAATATGAACAAATGACTCATAAATGTGCTCTACATTAAAAATAAAAAAAAAATAACTCATTCTTGACTGATCTTAACATTATGAAATTAAGATTAAAAAACATTAAGGAAATTTCTATTACTAAATTGGAATGGTATAGAATCATTTTGAATTTTTAAAAATATTACTATGGTATATAATATATTTACACAATTTGCATACTGGATGTAAATTGGGCACCATCTTCATTTAAGATTAATTCAGGAGGCAAAGCAAAATCATGATTTTAATGATGGCTGCAATGGCATCTATATTAGATGTCAGATTAACAAGACAGACCAACATGACATCAAAATAAGTCTTTTGATGAAAACTTTCTATCAATATGGCTATCCATAAAAAAAAATCAACATGAACATTGTGGCCATGGCAAAATTCCACTTTAAATTGATGAAATTTGTGCTAAGGGATATAAAAAGTAAAACAGACTTCAAATGATGGACAAAAAGATTAATGATCTAGTGGCCAAAAAGAATTTCCATGAATAAAAGATAAAACTAGATTTTTTTTCTGAGACTCATCAGTGATTAAACCACTCGATATCAAGATTAAAAAAATTGCCAAACATGGAAGCCATATTCGATGTCTTATCAGTTTAATTTTGATTTAGGACCAACTAGGCATTGTAAAAAGTCTTATGGTGCAAACCCCATTTAAAAATGACCATCCATACAGGAGGAATAACAGTAAGAATTTCAAGAACGATATCTTGTTTGCTATATTGGACGTCAAATCGTCATAGTTTTCTTTTATATCCAACTAGACATGACAAGAAATCTAACCCCAAGTTAAATGTCTTTCCGTTGAGAAGGTATAACAAAATATTCAAGATGGCAGCCATGACAGACATTATTTTCATTTGGCAAGAACAAGGCATCGCAAACAGTATTTACGAAAACCCCATGTTCATTAGACCTTCCATCCAGGACACTGAAATAACAAGATTTTTAAGATGGTCACAAGGGATGACCATATTCTATGTCCAATCGGAACCATTTCATTTAGGACAAATCATATAGGCATCATAAAAAACCCATGTTAATATGACTTTCCATTCAGGAGGAGTAGCAAAAAAAGCAGGATTTCAAAATGGCTGATGCGGTGTCCATATTGGCATCGTTTTCAGTAGGGCCACCAAGACTTCATAGAGAATCTTTCCATGGACCAGTAATGCTTCACTGTTGACCAAATTTTCTAAGCATTTACGCAGTATACAATAACCAAAACTCTATAAATTAAGCCACCCAACCCCTGAATCGGGTTTATTAGGCTGTTTTAGAGGCTTGCATGCTTTTATAAAGATAAATAGCAAGGTCATTTCCAGGGTTTTTCCAGGATGAAATTAACTTTTTACATTGTTCACATATGACCATTACTGAATGGAATTAAAGAACATTGTAGATTATAAAACATGCATTTTCCAAATCTATAGATATTTCTCTTTCAAGACTCTCCAAAACATCAGAAAAGATGGTCACGTACAAAACCACAAAACATCACAATAAGCTTTATTATATTCATAAAAATTGGCATGTAAAGTCATTTCAATGTACAGAATAAAATTCTAACTTTATTTTGGTAACCTGCATTATGTTGCAAAGTGGAAACACAATGAACATAAATTATGTTTTGTGTCATTTCAAACCTTAAATTCTAAAGAATCATATATCAATATAGACATGCATCTCATAGAAAGTAAGATTTTCTATTGAAAATGTTTTACAAAAATAAATGCAAAAAATAAAAATCTTGTCTTGTAATGAAAAGAGTTAAACCCTGAGTTAACTCTCAAACAATGTTTTTTAAACAACCTAATCTCCTTAAGATGATCTGGTTAAAAATCCTTAATTTAAAAAACATTTTCAAAAGGGTTGATTTAAATTTTTACAAAAGACCTTCAAAATTATATACTGTTGTACAAGGACTGAATTTTCTGTAAAATCAACTTGTCTTGTAATTAGTTAAACCAGTCACCAATCCTGTATTGATGCATATAGGTTATAATATATAATAAAAGGGATGATAATTTCTCATTTCAGCAAAGAGATTCAACAATTTGGGCAACAAATCTGGCTTAAAACAAATATCAGTCCATTTTCTAGTTTCCTCCAAATATTCCCACCCTATTTTCATATTTGGACATTTAGGTTGGGGTGTGGGGTCATTACTGCATATAGAAAATTGAAATTTGCCACCACCATGTGGTAGTGATTTAGAGACTAGACAAAACTACCGCATAGATGAAACCTGACACAGTACTTGCCATTTGTATTATACTTCACAAATCTCAAATGACGACATTGGAAAATCCAATAGTCACATGATATCAACAACAAACTTCTTTATAATGTTGCTGTACAGAAATTTAATTATATTACACGAAAGTCAGATACTGTCTGTAAAAACAAGCCATCTAGCCAGACTGATTTATCAAGCTGAGAGTACATGTCAAGTTGTTCTTGGAGTACATAAAAATTGAAAATTTAGTGTTCTCTCATGTATTTTAATTACAACCAGTATACGACTTTCAGTTAATATTTATTAAAAAAAATTCTCTACAGCATTTGTTAGATTTATGTACTACTCATGCAACTAGCAATGCAAATTGAGAGTACCAGGTCACATTTCTTCAACACCATAATTTTATCTTGTCTTTATCAAAGACATAATGATTTTAATACTCACAATTTCTGAGTAAATAAGTAATTTTTGTATCAATTTAATGCATGTATCACCCTTGTAAGCAGCTTCACTTTGCCACCTCCATGATGGCCTCTAGTGATGTTAGACTGGTTTTCATATCTTCCATGTAAGGAAAGATAGATATCTAGCTGACTTTGAAAATAAAAGTCTACTTGACAAATCTAATCCACAAAGCATTTGGATTGATTTAGCATATATGTTTATTGCCAGCAGGAAATTGATCCTTACTGCACCTTCTGACGATTCTGGTTGAAACTCAATAAATGTAACTAACGATCAATTTAGTTACAACTCAATTACTGTACGTGATTGTTTCTGAAAATCAAGTGGTGGCAGAGAATTCCAGTTTTTTCCCCAACTTTCATCCATATTTGCAAAATTCAAGGACTTTCACAGTCGTGAGAAAAATTATCATTCTCCTGACTTTATCCTAGTACCATGGGAACCCTGGGCTTCAGCTTCAGCTTATGATCACACAGTGGTTGAAACTCAATAAATGTAACTAAGCAGAAAGCGGCAAAACCCAAACCAAGAAACGTCCTTTTGCAAACAAATGTGTAATTATAAATTTATTTTGAAATTAAAAGCTTAAGGGAATTATGGTGTTTTATTTTGTATTGCTTCAAGCACCAGCAATTAGTCACACACAACAGCACTGGATGAAGCGTTGTCTTACATGGCATTTACTTGACTGCAAATATACTTTTTCAAAAAAGACTTCTAGGCTCTCATTTGCAGCAGCAATCCAATACTATGTGTCAGTAATTAGATTACTGTGGGAACTTCAGCCCTAACTGTATACTGTATATTTTAACAAACTAGGAAGGCAGAAATATTTATTAATACCATTATGAAACCCAAATCCATCAAAGACATAAACAACGCTTCTTCTGGTGCTGTATTGATGTTGTCACTGATCAAAGTCAGTGAGGATATGGGACTACAGCTGAATTAAAAGAATATAATTGCTTTTGACAGACTGTGATGTTGAAATGGTTAACGTTTGAGACTTAGAATGCATTTTACAGTTTGCTGGTACAAGAATACCAAATTTTCATTTTTTCTGGTACAAGGACAAATTTTAGAACAAAAAAAAAGCATCTTTCAAAATAATGGAATCTCAATATGTGTATAAAAAATATGATAATTGAGGATAACTGGCAGGTCACTGTTCTGTTCCCTTCCAGGTAACATGTAGAGAAAACTGTCAAGAGTGAGCATTATTCCTCAAACATTAATCTCTACTGCATCCATTCAATAACTTAAGGATCTCATTTGCGAAGTTAAATTCTTACTTGTTAATGATGAATTTGACCCATGATCTGCAAGTCACACTGATCACCCAAGCTCCACCCAAAACTAATATGATTGGTAGGTAGCTAAAAATATTTGTGGCATTTTTATTATCCAAAAAAAAACAGCTAATGAGGTACTGGAAATCTGAACAATTTGAGTCAGGTCTTGTCAAATTCTGTTGAGTTCTGTTTTAGTCATTTTCCACTTTTTATAATAGTGGCCACATTTGATGGCAAACTGAAATCATTTTTTTAAAAACTGAAAGCCAGTCATGCCAGGGTGCTTTTCTAAAATCAAAATTGGTCAAATTATGTTAACTGGTTTTTGAAAGTCTTTTTATAGAAGTTTCTTATTTTTAGTAACAGTAGCCATGTCATATGACAGATTGGTATCATACATGTTGTACAAATAAGGTGAGTTGAGAGATTTCTGAGAAGCTGATTTAGGGATTCTCTATATTTAGCATAAGAAAATCATATCTGTACAAAATTGAAACACCTTCATGTTCTTTTGAACAACTTTTAGGAGTCAAATCAAAATTTCCATTTTTGATAATGACCGTATATGATATTTATTTGTATATAACTTTAAGGCATCTACGCAAGGATGCTTCCTTTTGAATACCAAAAATTTTGCTGTGCAGTTTTGGAGAACTTTTTTTAAATTTATAGGAATGTGGTCATATTTAATAGTAAATCAACATCATCTGTTTCTAACTGAGAGTTCTACATGCCAGGATGCTTTCTGCCAAATCTTAAATAAAAAAATTTCTTTTATGTATGTAATTCTCTACAAATTTTAATTAGACTAATGTTTATAAATTCAATATCATAGGTGGGTAGTGATTATATTGCATGGAAGATACCACAATTCCATACATTGCAAAGTTTTTTTTTCAAGTTTTGATGAGACAACAGATCAAATGGTCCTGTGACGCAATACTAGCCATTCCTCGAATACAAACAAAACATGGCAAGTGAGACAGACAGGTTTATAGTATATACATGTCTCGTTAAAATAGATTATGTACTGTACTGGTCAGTGCTGAAAGAAATGTTTTACGCACAGACCCCTGGCTGATGACAAATAAACTCACTAGCCCTAACTGAAATTCCACAAACCCGAACAGTTCATATCTGTTAACTCTCAAGCCGGGAGAAAAAAAATAAAGAAAACACCCCAATTTAGGGGGTATTTCCTCACCTACCTCCCTATCTCACAATATCTCCTGACTTCTCAGTGAACTCCCGATTATTTCAATATGTCTGTCGATTTTCATTTCTCAGAAGAAGAAAAACCCATACAAAAATAGAACACAAATGTACAATCCAGATGCCATATTCTATTTTATCACTTCTCTAGTGATGAAATAATTAATATCACATGAAAGTTTTTGTCTTCAGTAAATAGATTAAACATTATTCATGTAAATTTCAGATTTTTTAACCACTACAAAAGTACTGTACTAAAAATATTGTCACCAATTAGTTTAAAATCCATGAATGATCACAATGAAGGCTGCATAATTTTCTCTGCAAACAAAATCTCCATTTCTGCCAAAAAAACTCGGCCAGTTAACACCTGACATTCCTCTACCATATATGTAAAGTTTCATTACCATGATTAAATTAAAAGAAGGAATCAAACAAAATATATGACACAGTATATGTGCCCCCAAAGAACTAATTCAAAATAAATAATTTATTCAATAAAACTGTTACATGTCTTAACGCTTAAACAAAAGGAAATAAGGCAGGATATAAAATGTTGGAAAACAGTTGCCACATACATGTACAGTAACGTTTGACTGCAGATTTAACTGTCAAAATGAAGTCTTTGGCATCGAGGTTACTACAAAATTGGGCATCACTTATTTGCCAATCAATTTTTGGTGCTTATATACACATTCTGTAGCACATGGTTTCTTCGAATTATGTCAGAGGGTCGGTCCTTTTCACAAGATATATACAATGATAAGGATTAATTGTTAATTTGTTATATTGCCATTATGTTTGTGTACTTAATTCTAACCTCTAGCTAATATGCAGACCAAAATATGAAAAAAGGGTATTGTCCTGTGGGATAAAAGGCGTATCACAGGGAGAAATGGCCTGTCCAATGGGCGCTTGCACATTGGGGCAAGTAGGCGGGGTCAATAGTCGCTTCCTTCAATTTCTATTGTCAGCCAGTTAATGTGAAACTTTGATTTTATATCTGACCTCTTTTCTTTTAATCGCTCCTATTTAAACTGCCCAAGGGTAAGTTTTATATCAATTCCAAGCATTACAGATTACCATTTATACATTCTACATGTAAAGGTTACTGAAAATTGTGTTTTCTCGAAACAAGACCATGTCAGGGTTAAGAATCTTTTTTTTTTTTCAGCAAAGCTTCCATTTGATTAAAGTTAGATCTCAATTTCATATAGGAGTTTTGACTTGATTTAGACTGTGATCTTGAAAATACACTTACTCATTTCATCAGCATGATCAGGTGTCTGGCTGTCATATTTTTTATTAGCACTGATGGTGTAGATAGTTACATTTTGTGGTCAGTGACTCGGACTTCTGCCTATTTTCATAACTCATATATGTCTGACACTTTTCCCAGGATTTAAAATATTCAATGGTATGTCAGAAACAGTTTCAACTTTTAGTTTAGGCCTAGCATTTGCCTATCCTAGAGCTGCTATTTTTAGGATCCCTTTCGTAACATTTCTTTGAGAAATGTAATGAGCACAGAGTGTTGTATGGTGCTGCATTGAAATCGACTCGCTTGTAATAATGTATCTATACTTTCTTTATGCCTTTATCGTTTGAAAAAGAGAAGAAAAAAATGTTGTCCACAGCCTTTTCTTAATGTGCTATTTACATCCGTAAGCGTTGCAAAATGGTCAGTTGGGATACTGGAGTCGCTACTATGACATCACATCACGAGAGTTACTGAATAGGTGCAGAAATTTTGCATACAAGGTCACAGAAATTCAGCTTCCAGATCATATTAAATATTGGCATTGCGGTCGCATATAATACTTCAGAATAAGGTTTTCTTCTATAGTGCTGTTATTATTATTCTATATTTCCATTGGTTTATGGTCTCCTTTAAAGACAAAGTCATTAAAAGATTTTATATTTTTAGAAATGGTAGCCATATGTGATGATGGATCACCTGCATTTGTAAAATAAATGAAAGCCCTTCATTCCAGGATGCTCTCTTATACATTTGGCTGAAATTGGAAGAAGAACCTGGGAAAGTCCCAAGAAGAATTATAAACCCATGGAAAGCTACAGGCAAGCTATCTCACATAAACTAAAGGCCTAGTCGAGACTTAAACTCATGCAGACTGAGGCAGGATGTGAGTGCTCTGTAAAGACAATAGTTTAAATCAACTAATTTTAATCAAATATGTATTGAAGGTACTAAATGCTCAAAACCTTTCTACAACAGTGATTTTATAATGTCTACCAAAGAGTATTGTCCCTTACCGATACATGTATACTAAATGCTCAAACCACTCTACAACAGTGAGTTTTACATGTTTAGCAAAGAGAACTGTCCCTTTATACAAACATGTATATTAAATGCTCAAACCACTCTACAACAGTGAGTTTTACATGTTTAGCAAAGAGAACTGTCCCTTTATACATGCATGTATATTAAATGCTCAAAACCACTCTACAATAGTGAGTTGTAAATGTCTATCAAAGAGTACCATCCCTTTATAAAAACATGTATATTTATATAGTGTTTATAAAACATCTAAGCCCAAACTGCTGTGGAATCATCTCAAAGATGATATAATAACATTGTCTGCTTACCTGTCACATATCTCCCCACAGCTGTATGACGATAGGAATGATTCCGCTGATCCACAGACAACCTCACGACTGGAGTGTGAACAAAAACACACTGAAAATACACAATAATGCCACAACTGATGCTCACTCTGACAAATCTGAAGAGACACACACTGACAATACACAAAAATGACACTCACTCTCACTTGACTGTGAAGAGACACACACTAAAAATTTACAATAATGACATGTCTGATGCTCACTCTCATTTAAGTCTGACGGGACACACTGAAAATATAAAATAATGACATGTCTGACACTCACTCTGTACATTACTGTTATATTTCAAGCTGTGTTTACACATATGTATGACAAAGATTTCTATCACAAGTGCTGTGACTATGCAGTCTTTCAGATCTACATACACCTCACCCTTGACAGAACAAGCTCATCAGGGTCCAAAAACATAGACTGCATTATAAGAGAGTGCACAAGTTACAGAGAGACCTCCAAAATATCTGCTAGACTTTCAGAAAACTGCAGGGTTGAGCTGGGGTGGGGGTGGGTAACTGGGCTGTTTAATGACTGAAATCTTTGTTTTATAGTCTCATCAAGAATAATTGTAAATAAAGCACATTTTCTGATGAAGCTGTACGTTATTTCATTTATTTTCAAAATGTCCAACATCAATAACACTATTCCAACTGCTTTAAACAACCAATGCAATATGCGAAAAGATTTGTGTATTACATCATGGATTTTTGTTTTTGTTGACTAGTCTGTTTCCCGGAGTTATTTATAATATTATTTTGTGAAACAGTCTAAGAAGCAGGGAGCCACAGTAACTGTTGATGCACTACCAAACAATTCCTTTTATCGAAAACATGCAACATTTATTTCCCGAGACAATCATCTCCATCTAACTAAAGTTTTGTACTATTCAATAGTAAAATAGTGATGCTGTGAATTCATTGCAAGTAATAGTGAAACTCCTTATCATCTTAGAGGATATCTCTAGTTGCTTAGCAATCTTTAATTACAGTAATGAATGAGTAGGTTAAATAAAGGTAGTTTACTAGATTGCATACATAAATGACCAGGGCTGCTGGTTCTTAAGCATGTAGGATTTGTATGCCTTTTTTATTTATTCCACCTACTTTATTTGATTCAAAAGATGTAAATTAACGTGATATTAGAAAAGGAGGCCCACTTTTTATTTAGTGCACCAAAACAAATGCTTCCACTAGTCCGACATCAAAACACAGTAGGCTCTTACCATATACACTGCTCCCTCGATAACTCGCGCCCTGATAACTCACGAACCCGCTTATAATGTGGTGTCTGGCGTGGATGCCGTTTTTTTTAAAAAAGAAAATATTTTTAAAAAATGAAGAAAATCGTGATCAGAACTGGTGAATGAAACCTTGATATATCGGCCGTTTTATCGTAGAAAATGGCGGTTAGTGCCTGAAAAGTTAGAATCAACATCGAGAAATTTTCAGGTTTTAATAAGGAATCACATATCTTGTTGGATTTAATCGGAGCAAATATTTTCTCAGTTAACTGTAAATAATAACACTGTATAATGTACACGGCGAAACAGCGATCAATGAATTATAGTAAATGCTAACAGGTGGCAACACTGAATGAAATGAACACTAATTAAATATGTCTGGTCAGGGGAAATTAGTTTCATTGTGTTGCAGTGTAAGCAGTATAATCGTTGCATGTTCTCTTCTATTCAAACATGAAAAGAGCCAATTGACCATCACATCGATGCCCGCGAGCACAGCTGTGAGAACCTAATTAAGTGCCGGCTGCATTTTTATCGACGACTTGGGGAAGTGTTTGTTGCATTGTAAAAATCAATTAAAATAGACCTGCTTTGTTTTATCACGTTAAGTCGTTATTTTGTATCAAATCAGGTAAAAGACGTACAATACAAAAAGTTCAAAGGAATGCAAATCCTACATGCATAAACTCTTGTTGTCAATATTGTGTCTCAACATCAATCAATTTAATTGGACCAATCAAACATGGTTTCAAATAGTATGTACTTATTTTCATTAATGTATATATTAATCAGTAATTTATCCTAACCATATGTAAATGTGATCATAGAGAGCAAGGGAATCAAGCTAAAGGCGTACTCGGTGAATGAAAAGCTTACTGTCATAGAGAGGGTTCGTAATGGTGAATCAAGATCAAAAGTTTGTAGTGAACTTAAACTTGACGAGTCGACACTCAGAGGTTGGCTCAAGGATGAGCCGAAATTTCGGGATTATTTGCATGAAGTTGATTCTCATGATGGATTTAAACGGAAACGGGCGTGCACTGCAAACGACACAGAAATCAACTGGCAACACACAAAAAGTAACAGATTTTTTCAAAATGTGAATTTATATTTGTTAACTGTGTCAAAAACTGCAAATAATGTCGTATTCTCACTTGCGTATTTCTATTTAATTTTTTTTTTACATGTCTGACATTTAGACCCATTAAATTCATGGTTGGTAATGGTTTATCTTTGTGAATTTATTTTTTTTACATTGTTATCTATCTATCTATCTATCTATCTATCTATCTATCTATCGATCAATAGCAGATTTTTTGTTTTAGAGCAACACAAGTTTCGACGTCGTTTTTCGATATGAATGTTATCTTTTTTGATAAAAGAAATCTTGATTCATTTTGAACAAACAATAAAACTAGAATGTATCCAAATCAATACAAAAAGCAGTGACGTAATACACAATGTGTTTAGTGATATACATGTTAAGAGTACTGATACCTCGTAGAATAATGTTTGTTTTTACGATCTTTTCAAGATACTTTATCCAGAAATTAAAGGTAATTTATAAAGAAAAACGAACAACACCTTTATAAAGAAATATTTATTCAGTTATTTTCAGCAAGATTATAAAACTAGTATTTAACAATGCAACACACCCTCCCCCCTTTGCCTCTATCTGTCGATCTCCATCTCTTTATTAGTTTTTTTATAGGTCCCTCGGTAACTCGCGCCCTCGCTTATAGTGCGGTCGATGTTTTTGGACCCTGTTGTGCGCGAGTTATCGAGGGAGCGGTGTATACTCGCAAAAATGCCCGTTTGCGTAGGTTTGATTAAACACTGAATTATGTACATCCCTTGTAGTCAAATTGTGCTAAACTTTAATGATATCTCCAAAATAAAATAAAACGTTTCAGAAATAATGCTTCAAAAATTATGCTAATACCGTAAAAGCTGAGTTGTAGTTTGTTTTGATGAAAATGACCATACATCATAACTGCCAACTTTCAGGGCGAGAGGAAAAAAACCCCTGATTTTTTGGGTTGCTTCATGCCTACCTCCGATTTCATATTATCTTTTGATTTTTGCAGAGAACCTCCTGATTATTACATGATGTCTTTAATTCTTATTTCTTCTAAACAAGAAAAGTCCTATATGTTCTGTTGTATCACCTGTGAATTATTGCTGGGACAAAATAATTACTTTATAAGAAAGAATTCTCTTCACTAAATAGAATGTTAAGTTTAAATATTATTCACATAAATTAATGACATTTTTAACTCTACAATAATACAAAAATAAATTTTTAAAAATGCAGAACAAAACAATCGTCCAAAATTAATTTCAATCCCAAGAATGATCACTAAGAATGCTGTAACTCCATATGTTATAGCGCCATTCCCACAAAAGAAACTTACGTGAGTGAACACCTGGCATTTTTACACCATATATACCAATGTTAATTACCATCAGATCAAGAAGAGAAGGTGGAGTTGGATAGGACACACCCTACATAAGCCACCAACCAACATTACCAGACAGGCATTGAGGTGGAACCCTCAAGGCAAGAGGAGAAGGGGACGACCAAGAAACACCTGGAACCGTGACCTTAAGATGGGTCACACCTGGAGTCAGCTTGAGGGAATGGCACAGGACAGAAGCCTCTGGTGATCTTTTGTGGGCAGCCTATACCCCAGCAGGGTGACGGGCAAAACTAACTAACTAATTACCATCATAAAATTAAAATGATTGAAAATGTGTCATTACAAAATAATTCAAAATACACGTTTTATAGTAAACAATACCAAATGCTTTACGAGTTGACAATAAGGGAATCAGGTTGGATATATAACAAGGAGAAAATGTACAGTACCATGAGGCAGCCTATTTAGTACATTTAGTTCAGTGCTGTCCAACCTGCAGGCCCATAGGCTGATTCTAAAGGGCCCACCAGAGCTTAAGCAATTTTTTGTGCATTTATGTAAAATAAATCCATGGCCTACATTCATAGTATATATTCTTAAACAGGTAAACAATTGTGAATAAAATTTTTTTATATATATAGTTGTTATAGTTTTCTGCTGCAGCCCTCTGCTTCAAGAAAAAAATGTATTGGCACATGGTTAAAAAAGCACTGTTTTAGTAAAAAAAAATTGGAAATCCATTATTTGCCAATCAATTGCTGGTGCATGCATAACACACTCAATAGTATAGAACACAATTTCTTTGAATTATGATGAAGGGCCAGTTATTTTCACAAAATAGTTGCATCAATAAGGATGTTTATTTAAGACTTTTCTTTAGCTATTGAGCAGTTTGGCCACTGCTGATCAGAATGTAAAAATAGGACAGGTCCTGGGGTAAAATGGGGGAGAAATAGCAAGTCTTTTTGCGAATTTCATGCATTCTTGACCAGGAAGATCAATCTTTACTTAGTGAAAATGCTTCAAAAATGCCATGAAAAACCTCCAGATTGTAGGCCCCAATCTCTATTTTTTTTACTCAGTCTCCCTACTTGACTTTTGAAACGTTCATAGACACGCCTTACACCTCATTTTACAAAACTATGGCAATCATGCTAATATTATGGAATAAAAGACAATTACACATCAATGTACTGGTATAGTTGACAGTCAAAATTCCCTCTTAACACAAGCCAGATTCAGGGTTTTAATGATTAACTGGCCTGTACTGCTTTCGCAAAACGAAAGACAAATTCGCTGACTATCAACATTGGAAACACCAATACATCAAGCTTTCCTTGGTGTGGAATTAAACAATTAAACATTCATACCTGTTTACAAATATTATCTCAAATTGTAGAATTGCTTATATCATTGAAAAAAAGTAACTAGTGAGCACAATTCAACATAAATTAAACAGTTATTAAGGACTAGCTGAAATGTTATCTGGAAGAATGCAATTTGGTCAAAACAATAAATAAAACAAAAAGTTCATGTAAAAGATGTGAGAATAAATAAGGATTTAAGTGATGCTATGCATGACTTGTACCATGTAGGTACTGTACATTATTATTCAACCTGGTCTACCAAGTAAACTCAACTGGCCGGCGAATTATAAAGTCTGTATTTACCTTTAATTTATTTCGTGTTGGAGAAAGAAAATATGCACATGCAAAATAATAACAAAATCATAGTATTTTATAACAGTTTAATAATTGTCAGGTAACCGAAAGTTAGTTTTTCCTTTTGCAAGCCTATGTGATAGAACACAGATTTATTTTCTTTCTTTGTGTCTTAAGATTTACAGCTAATACAGTAGAAAACAAAAAGAGACACAAACTGTCAAGTTTAGATAGACCCCTCCCCTTCTTCCTGGCCCCTTTATTTTTTCCTAAATTATTCGGCATATATTTGAGTATATACAATAATTAGGTTTTCTGAGAAATGTTTGCAGACATAGCTGTTACAGTAGATTGACATATTTTATGTGTAATTACAAGAGGACACATTGCATTTATGATTACACTTAAAAGATACTAAAAGCAGTGTATCCCCTTGGGGTCCACGACTGCGAGACAAAAGTCTCCATGGTGTCAAAATTGGGGGTCAAACAAAAAATTTGGGGGTCTATGAAGTGCAAATGAGGATAAAGGGAAACACTGTAAAAGATAAAACCTAGAACACAAATTTCAATTGATAAAAAATATTTAATTGGTATTTATTTATAAAAGTACAACCTCCACTAAGCATAAGTGATATTTTTATTGATAGAAATTTCCTTGAATATCGTTAATTGTAGTGTACTAAGAATGTCATTTTTTAAAGAAAAAAAAACAATTTACATGACTTCTTATTAAAAGCTGATATTTCACAATGTTGCTTAAAATTTCCTTGTAATGACTACCATTGTTATTGATAAAACAAGTGATAGCAAAGTTTCTGTTACCAATTTTCATTGTGATTTTCATCAGGTTCCACAAATATGGCTAATTTATAGGTTTTTGGATTAAAAAATGGGATCCTCGCCTGACCCCACATTACAAGCGGGTTTGCGAGTTAACAAGGTTAGTGGTGTACTGACTATAATGACAATATTTAACAGATCCTGGCTTTCAGATCTACATAGTCTACGCAGACAATATTTAACAGATATTGGCTTTCAGATCTACATAGTCTACACAGACAATATTTAACAGATATTGGCTTTCAGATCTACATAGTCTACACAGACAATATTGAACAGATATTGGCTTTCAGATCTACATAGTCTACACAGACAATATTTAACAGATATTGGCTTTCAGATCTACATACTGATTACACCAAAAATATACAACAGATCCTGGCTTTCAGATCTACATACTGACTACACAGACAATATACAACAGATCCTGGCTTTCAGATCTACATACTGACTACATAGACAATATACAACAGATCCTGGCTTTCCGATCTACATACTGACTACATAGACAATATACAACAGATCCTGGCTTTCAGATCTACATACTGACTACATAGACAATATACAACAGATCCTGGCTTTCAGATCTACATACTGACTACAAAGACAATATGCAACATGCTGCAGACATAACATCCCACCCAGTCACATTATCCTAACACTAACCTTTTAATGCTGAGTGCCATAAGAGGCAGCTACCAATACCATTTTTTTAAAGTCTTTGGTACGACTTGACTGGGGTTCAAACCCCACAACCTCTCGCATGTGAGGTAGATGTTTTAACCACATAGGACACCAGAGTGGTCTCCTATGTCTTCTAAAGTAAATGGAGATATTCCAGAAAACAGTTTATTCAATTCAAATGGAGATACTCCAGGAAATATTTTATTCAATTAAATACAACAAGTTCGGTTATTTATCCAACCCCTTCGTATAAAGAATACA
This sequence comes from Unio delphinus, assembly GCA_029339505.1. NCBI lineage: Eukaryota > Metazoa > Mollusca > Bivalvia > Unionida > Unionidae > Unio > Unio delphinus. The sequence continues at coordinate 4,180,068 of JAQISU010000177.1, read as the reverse complement.
ATACAATAATACTATAAGAATACTAAACAACAGTAAATTAAGAATACTGCAATAATATAATAGAATATTAAGAATACTGCAATAATACAATAGTACATTAAGAATAATATACTGGGTTTCCGTTAAAGTCCACTGGACCCCAACATTTGAATTGGATAGGGTCCTTACAAGATGTTAAAGGGTCTCACTTTATAGTTCTTTACAAAAACAGCATAATTTATATACTGGAAAACATAAAATGTAATTGGTTGGAGGGGAAAAAAACGTAATGATTACGATGAAAGTATAAAGGCTGGGATGTATGCGTTTAACCACCAAAATACTTTTCAAAGTAACAACAGCATTTTGGCCAAGTCTGGACGTAAAATCAACAAATATTCCCAATATTTATTATCATACAGTTTATCTTCTAATTAAATTTGAATCCTTAGTGTGTTGTCCTTTCGAGATCACATGCATTATTCTTGTTTAGCTCACTTGAAAATGAGCAACATGCATAATTAATGAGCATGACCTCAACCTGTTTTAAGAAAGCTCAATCTTTTCTGCAAGCCAGAAATTGACTTGGTCAACAGTTTGTTATTATGTCCTACGGAACACTTAGGCTGTGGTTTTAATGGGTAATTTGTATGTTTATTGCATCAGGGATGCACATTTACGTGTTATCGGAAGCCTTGAATAAGAATACTAAAATAATAAATAGTACATTAGTACTAACAAAATTATAAATAAATTTCAGCATCCTACATCATGGAATACGTGGGTCTTTTCAACTGTAACAGCTGAGGTAAAACAGTTATAGTTCTACTTCAGTCTTTTCTGCATTTTTTCAAACATTCCTAAAAAAATTAATTTACAGGTAAAAATGAGATGCATAAAATATCAAAAAAGACCTGCAAAGCTGTGTGAAAATGACATCATGTGTGTCAAAGACACTAAAAGAATTTAGGTATTTATCTCTTGCTTTAAAGGATCTGTATGTTTTAAAACTCTTCAACACATTGTTTCCATAAGCTGATAATTAAAAACTAAATGTCAAAATCCCTAAACTGAAACAAACATACATGATATTGAGAGCACTGACCTTGTTTGATGACTTCCTCACACTTATCACAAGGGCCTGAGTGACAGGTGGCTTTACAATGGTGTTTCCCGCAGTTCTGGGTTTTCTGACACATACTGCCACACTTCAAAATTATACTCTGACCACACTTCACCTTTTGGCTACAATTTTGAGAATAAATTACTTACTCTACTACAAGTCTATAAATATTGAAACATCATGAAGTTTTAATCTGTCACAGTTAACAAAACTCCAAAAATAGCATCCAAATATTTTTGTATATACATCTAATATGGTAAACACAACAAAGCTACTGATATGAGTCAAAGTTGATAATGGAGATTCTAACTGATGGAAGGGTCAACTGTAATTTATCAATGAGGGTAAATATCTTATATAGACTGAGTGCACTCTATATAAGTAGCCGATTAAATTTCCATGAAATGATTATGAAGAAATGTTCGTGCAAGGTTTAAACTAATCTTCACTCTGAGAAATCTACCATGAACAATTCACTTAAATACAAAGTTTATTTAAGGTTACATACACAGACATTAAAAAAAACTAGTAATTTTCTAATCACATAAAGATCTGTCTTAAAGACTTTCTGAGGATTTCATAAATTAGAATCTTACTTACGTGGTTTTGCCACAGTCACATGACTTGGAGACAATGATACTGCAAGGAGGACAAGGCCCAGGATGACATAAACTACAAGAAATAAGCAACTAAAATCAATTACTTTTATATAGTTATTATTTATCATTGATAAATCCTTGAAAACATCTTCAGTACCATAAATGAAACAACAACTCAAGTCATTCTCGAAATTTATTTTATTTATTAAGCAAACAAGATCACTAATGTATCTTATTTAAAATAAAAAAAACGGATTGTAAACAAGTTTCTGGTGGGAGAAGGGGCTTGTTAGTGTGGAGGTTGAGCTTATTAAAAACAGCACACACTGCCATTATCTCTTTGAACTCTCTAATCCATAAAGTATTTGGGCTCTGTGACCCATCTGCAACTTAAGGTGTGCTCTCCCATTGTTACAGCAGACAATGAGATCAACATTCACCATAGTTCATTTGCCATTTGTAATGACTGGTTTGCTGATGACGCATAAACTATGATCTGGTATGTTGATTTTGTAAGCAACATAACATGTTTATCTTAATCTGAGTCAAGGATGTTGGAATTTGATGGAAAAACTTGTATCTGTTGTTTGCCATGTTCTTTATTATAATTTTAGTATGTTGTCTGTTTGACAACTTTGATTGTACTAAAAATGAACTTTTGATCATCATCAGGTTATATTTTTGTGTCTTTGCTTTTTATGTATTGTTGTTTACTTGAGAAAATATTAATTCTTGCCATAATATCTTGAAGCAGAACCAGTCATATTGTTGTATTTAGTTTTTAATTTGGCCAGAATTTTTTATTCAAATTATTGTTTACTGGAAATACAAAGTGTACTTCAATATTATTCTTGGACAGAAACATTAATTTGGAATTATAGGTAATTCAGAATAGGACTGGTAGAATGGGCTACTTCCATCAGATCGATTTTGATAGAGAGGGATTGTGACCGTAATGGTGAAAATAAAGGTTAATTCGCCGATTGGATTCAGGACAGGGTCATTTAAGAGTTATGCGTTGGTACGTAACTGTCTTCTTGCGATTCTGAAGCAACAAAAGACTCGTGAGAAAAAGTCGAATCGAGCGAAGGATTGTGGTCACGCTTGCATTCCTTGTGTTTATTTATATTCCCGATAAGGGTAATTCGTGTTGTCAGAGACTTCGCTGTACTTTATTATATACAACTCATTCATCAACTTGGTAGACAATGGGGCTTGAATTGGCCCCGCAATCAGTAGCGTAACATCAAATTTTGAGGTCCATGCGAATATTTTGTTTTAGTCTCAAAAGTGACAACAAATTTTAAAAAATGATGCCGTATGAGCAGAACGCCGTAATGTGGATGTCCTTAAAACGAGGTATACCTGTAGTAGTGAGTGCAATGTTCAGTGAATAATGTGGCTTCAGCAAGGATAAGTAGAGAACGACATTTCATATCAACACTGTCCATGAAGTGTTCTGCAGCCCTGTAAATAACCTTTGTGATGTGATGAGTGTATTCATCACCCATTTGATTGGTTTCAGCGTGGACATTATTCAAGTATTGTGACAGTTTATAACTTTGAGTAGAAACCATGTCCACTACCATATCTCATTAAATAATACATCTGAGAGTTGGCATCTATTAGTTAAGTCATTGGCATTGTGCAACAAAACAAACCTATTATCCCTGAGGCATTTACCACAGATTAAGCATATGGTAGCTATTGTACAACAATCTTCCACTAACAAACCACTTTGCTTTACAAACAACTAAACAATAGTTGTATATAAACTGTGGCTCCCAATTACTTCTAAAACACCTGTCAAAGAAATCCAACAAATTATATTGTTTTACAATTATTCACGCTGACTCGTATATTGCAGAGTTATTTACTGTTCCTAAGCGTGTGCGCAACAAACCCCTATGGAGCCTCTCGCTATTGTTTCTTGAAGACTGTCATACATGTATTTCTACTCTCGATCAAAATGTTTGTCGTATATACCTTCAGTATTGTAATTCTTTTATTTTTTTACGTAGATTCTTTTCATATTTACACTGAAATAGGCTAGCGTGCATTTCTACGAAACTGTATAGTTTAATGATTACTGATTAGCGGAGGGTTAAATACTTGAATAGATTACTAATATGGCGGTTCTTTTGGAAAATACACGTATTTGCGTGGTTCAAATAACATGAATGGCTGTATTTTCTGGTGGATGGACATCTGTCAAATAGACGTCAAGTACGTTAAAACATGTTTTCATTCATTATCCTACCAATTATGTTAGAAAAATTTTTTTTTGTTTTACTTCACGACAGGACAAATCTTATCAGCCAAGTGGCATCATTAGGCATGTGATCTCATATTCGGTGATCGACAGAAACAATAAATATTGGAAATCTAGCGGAAAAAGCATTATAAATTTCAGATTTGGAACTTGACCCGCAGATAAGTCGACCCCCCCTTCTTCCAGGCCTTTTTTTTGTTCTAAATTTCTCGGCTTATACGCGAGTATATACGGTAATTAAGTTTCTTTTAAAATAAATCATGCATTTTCATAAATTTGTCTTTATTATCATTAATTCAACCTCAAAATAATTAAAATCTTCCTTGCTGTAGGTGTGACTTTAACCTCAATATGTTACACTAATGACTGTCAACAACTTTACATTGCAACCTGACAATCGACATGGTTTAAAAATAAATATCCATTGCCATTTTTTCAGTATTTATCACCTTTTCGCAGCTGTGGATGAACATCCATTAAAGAAATGTTACAGGCATATTATATATATAACTGCATTCATGGGAGTGCACAAGGTAATAATTTTAGGGAACACAGGATAAAAATAATTGTGGGAAACCCGCTATCTCATGCCCAATGTGTAACATTTGTGACGCCTTCTCAATACATACCAGATGCATAAAGACCTTATAATAAGCCTTTTTTTTTTCAAGTCTACAAACTTATGTGTGGCAATCATGGAACATCATTAGAGGTGATGCAAGAAAACTATACATCATATTTACATAGTACACTTGTGTGGACAATCCCTGCCCCTGCTTTTGTTGCATATTTCTCCACAGCAATGGGGAGTGTCCATCATATTCACATCAGGATCTCTTACCTTACCTGTAACAAAAATCAAAGAAAAATATTCTACTGCCCCTTACACAGCACATTTTTAAAGATACCAATTAGATGATTCTGGTTTGAATTTCATCTCTAAAAAGTTTATTACATTATTTCAAGTTTAAAATGAGGTAAATTCATCAACATTGATGCTCACATGAACATGTGACCTGAGGTCGAAATTGTATGAGCAGAGTTGATCTTGAGCATAAAAAGAGGACCATTTATTTTCCAGATAAAACACTTTAATGATGATCAATAAGTGTTATCTAGATTGAGTGACATGTCCACATTATTTAAATAATCAGTGTTATCTAGATTAAGTGACATATCCAACATTTTTTAAATTATCAATATTGTCTAAATTGAGTGACATGTTCAACATTATTTAAATATGATCAATAAGTTTATCTAACTTGAGTGCCATATGTCCAACACTGTTTAATGATATATATTATCTAGTTGCATGACATGTCTAACATTATTTAATGATCAGCTTGAGTAAAACATCAATGTATTGATAATCTAGCTTGAGTGACATGTACAACATTATTTAATAATCAATAAGTCTTTTTCAGCTTGAGCAACACATCCAAGACTGTGTATTGAGAATCTACCTTGAGTGACATGAACATTATTTAATGATCAAAAAGTGTTATTTAGCTTGAGTGACATGTCCAATGATCAATAAGTGTTATTTAGTTTGAGTGACATGTCCAAGATTGTTTAATAATGACCAATGTCTTAATTTAGCTTGAGTCAAGCAATGTTTAATGATGATCATTAAGTATTTTATAGACTAATATCCAAAACTGTTTCAAAGTAAAAAAAGATATATGAAAACAAGAGAATCCATCCATCTAATGACCTTTTGAAACCTGATAAAGATCTGTATATACATGTACTCTCACAGAAGTCAGATATAATGGCAAACTACATATTTTGCACAATGTTCCAGCATATCTGGGTTTATGTGGTTTGTCAAAATGAACAAGCAGACAAAACATTGCTGACCCTTACCTGCTGGTGCATTATGTAATGGCAGATTAGGGTCAATATGTTCTCTGCAGTTGGAATACTCTTACAGATGAGTATTCTCTATAAGAAACACTAAAGGGGACAAATGGTCCTAGTTTATAAATATGGATGAGATAAAGTTTGTGGATCACAATAAAATTCTATGAATAAAATTAAAACCAAATTACAAACAACCGAAGCTTTATATTCAATCAAAATGTTAATAATATTCTCAATAACATAATATTTAAACAATGTTAATTGACTGAGACGATGTAAAAGAAACTGACTATTAAAGTATACCAGTTTAAATTTGATTTTCAATCTATAACAAATAACACTGACAATAAAAAGCAAAAAAATCATATTGAATTGAGAAAACGTACTGCTCCATGGCTTCAGCTTTAATAAGGAACCATTTTTCACCATAATTATTATGGTATACACTGTATTATAAATATAGCAAGTAAACAAAATATTTTCATTTGCAATGTTAATACCATAATGACTGCAAATCATGGTACTTTTTACTAATCAATAAATATTATTTTATCGATCGTAACTACATTTCTAAAATAAATTACTTTGTGGTTTTTAAGGAACTACCATGAATTGTTACATGGAAAGTTTGTCAGCTAATACAATCTGTTTGAAAAGTCAATATACTTAATATTCCGCAGTTTTCATATTATGTCTACTAAATCAATATACAGTCGGCTCCAGATATGTGCATATCTTGTAACTGCATATTCCGCCTTATTGCATAGCTTTGTGCCGGTCCCTATTTGTTACCAATGTTTTCAATGGATATCAATTTCAGACAATTGCATATCATTTATATGCATATTTAGCATTATTGCATAATTTTTCTGGTCCGAACATGCATTATTATGTGATAAGTTGCTTTGGATAACTGCATTGTTCCAAACTGTTCCTTTCAAAATGAAAAGAAACCGATTCTGAACATTGGCGGTCAATGCTGATTAAAGAGGTCTGTTAATAACAACATCACAGCTATTATATCTCTGTTGGTCAGCAGGAGGCACAATAGTAGATTACCATAAATATTACCAAGACGCCAAAAGCTCTCTGATTCTCTGTTGATCACCAACAGGTGCGATAGTAGACAACCATAATAATTAACCAAGCATGGACAATGGCTTTAACACTCTTTAGCTTTAACACAAACTCGCATCGCCCTCGTTAAGAATCCTATCCAGTCTGGTCATTAAATTCGATAGATTAAGACTGGAGCACTGACCACAAGTCTGTTCCTCGATCTACTGATAAAACTGACCTCCATACGATACCAGAGCAAATTGTGTCACACTGAAATGAACTAGGCCAAATGGGGGCTTGTTTCGGAGAAATAATGGGTATCAGTATGCATGCTGCACCAGATACACATCATAACATGAATGCCGGTTTAGTGCATACGCCGCCTAATTGCATATCATACAATCTGTCCAGAGGCCATGCATATAAGCGGAGCCAACTGTAATTTGATCAGATGAAGACAAGAATTCAGCATTGTGGATTGCTGTAGTCATTTTTCTCACCTATGCAACAGAAGTCTAGCAGTTTTGCTAACCTTACTTCTTATCTTACTCAGTCTAGTCATCTCAGTCAAGATGTCCATGTGCTCAGAACTATTTCTAAAAAAAGAAACCCTATTTGTCTTCTGCTTCGCCCAATGCAGTTGTTCTAAAATCAAACAACAACAATAAACATAGAACAAAAACATAGTAACGTAAGGTCAATCCATCTTCGAGAACACACCATACAAAAACATTTCTCAAGAGACAAAGACATGCATGCATACGTTTCGAGCATTTTGGTATTATGCTAGTTCATTACACATAGCAAAGTCAATTTTATCCTATATGCAGCCTTAGCTCAGAACATTTCGAGGTCAGTGTCATTAAATGTTGCTAAAGCAACCCAAATAGTTTTAAATACTTCTTGTGAAATAAATTACAAATGTTAGCTACATTTAATGACGCTGACTTGAAAATGACCACAGATGGCTTAACACATTAACCCCCAGTGCCAGTCATGGGTCTGAACCCTGGTTGAGCCATACCAAAGATTTACAAAAGTGGTGCAAGCAGCTGCCTCGCAAGGCATTTAGCATTAAGAGGTTAATGTTAGGCCTGGTCAGTGTTGTGTCAGGCTAATGTGACATGACACTACATGTCTGCAGCATAATGCTCTAGTGCTAAACATCATTATAAACTGCTATACTACAGATATCACAGTGAAATGACTGACATTTTTTAAAGCTACATAAAAAAAATTAAAATCAAAATGACTTAAATTCAAGGACTTTAAAGGACAGTCAATGCAGTCTTAAGAACTTTTCAAAGGCTTGTCCTCATTTTTTGAATTTTCAAGATTTTTCAAGATACATGTATGGGCAAACCATGTCTAAAATTATAACTCTAAAATTTGAGTATAAGTTCAAATTTTGTTTTCAAGTTGTTTTAAATGGGCCTGGTCCTAATCAATGCTGACAGGATTTTTTTTTTATGTACACACACAAAAGCCCAAGACTGGGATGCTCAAATTAAAATTTTATCAAAAGCTTGTCAAAAAAAATTTCTTGTTGTATCTATATAAGAAAAAGCCACGCATGACTGGCATAAGATCATTATGATTTCTGGCTAAATAGGATGCAAAGTATATTTTACTTACCACAAAAACATCTGTATTCATTAGGGAATTTGAAAGTGACATTTTGACAGGCAGGGCATCTCCAGCTGTTATCAGAACCTGTTGTTGTAAACAAACTCATCTCATCAGACATTTTATACGTAACAATGTAAGAATAATATTAAAGTCTTTTTGAAAGAAATCTTTGACAACTTATTGCCCTTTAAAAAAATCTGAAACATATTAGTCCAAATTTTCCTAAATGTCACTGGAGCAAAGATATGTGTATCCCTTTGGAAGACAATCAACACATCATAACCAGAGTTTTTGGAATAAATTACTTTTGCTTAGATACAATATATCCTACATGAGAATGAACAGTCCTCTCTCAAAATCACACTTTGCTATATTTATCTGAGACACAAACACGTCCACCATGAAAGCAAACAGTCATTTCCCAAAAACACATCCTCTGCTACATTGATCTGCAGACTTTCAGCAAAAAAAATATTTTCTCAGGTTAATCATTCTTTGCAAAACAAAACAACATACCATATATACTTCCATATAACTAGGGGTCCAACAAGAAACTGTACAGACTGCCAGTGCTGTCATATAATGTACCATCATATCTGGGTCTATGTAGTAAATCAGTAGAACAAACAACATACCCTGATCTGCCAGTACATTGGCAGCTTGAGGTCTTTGCTATTTCCAGCTGAGCTCAGCTTATAAGGAAGTATATTAGGTATATACAATCAAGCATGTAGTAAAGGTGTTTCTGCATTATTAGTATTTTAAGAGTGAACATTACTCATTTCCCAAAAATCTTTCTACATTTATGTTTTTTTTTACCTCATACAAGGATATTCTCTCAGAGCTAAACGTTTTACACCTCTGGATTCAGTACGAAACCTAGGTGTTACTCTAGACAGTACTCTCACATGCACCAACATGTCATGAACATATGCAAGGCTGCATATTTTGAGTGGAGACACATCAGCTCCATTCACAAATATATTTCAGTTGATGCCACTAAAACACTTGTGTGTTTGTTAGTACTTTCAAGACTGGATTATTCTGGCTGGTTCTTCTCAAATATCTACTCCAGAAATTTCAAAACACAGCTGCTCAGATCAACGATCAGAGTACACCTCCCCACTGCTCCATACCATATGATGGCTATCCATTCATTCCAGAATCAAACACAAAATTTGTTCTCTGTGCTATGTTTCAATGACTGGCTAACATACCTATCCGGCCTCACCCATGTATTCACACCAGTAAGGTACGCTCCTCTTCTGACAGTCATATACTCATTATTCCCACTATGAAAACGAAGTCATATGGACAACGTTCTTTTGCATAACGGTGCCCAGCAATGTGGAATGAATTGCCCATTAAAATTAGACACAAAACACAGTGATCTCTTTTAAGAGTGCTCTTAAAACTCACTTTTTTCGACTGCAAGAACAAACTTATAGACCTAATAATGTTTCCTACCTTAAATATTTTCAGCACTTTTATGTTTTCCGATTTCATGGTTTTTATAGTTGCATAATTATAGATGTTGTAAAGCGCTTAGAGCTTCTAAATATTAGGCGCTACACAAATTCCTCATTATTTTATTTTTTTTCTTTCTCCACCACAACTACTAGCTACTATATTTAGCCTGTCATGTGCTGAAGGATGGCCTTAAATCCTCACATGTTTATCTTCAAACAATGCAGGGATAATTAAGAGGATACATTTATTCAATGCACGCTGATCAATATCATACAACTGTGGTTTTTTTTATCAAGAGACTTCAAACAAATTATTAAAAGCCAGAAGAAAGAAAGTGGTGCCTGCTGAATTGTAACTTGGTAACTAGCCATACCCTCAGGTATGGTGGTGGATGAACGTGCCCATGCCTTGATGCAGCGAAGATGAAAACAATGATAACAGTTGGTGCAGCTCCAGACAGCATTTCTTACTCGGACTGTCTCACAACACACCATGCACTCGTATGTTCCACAGCTTAGCTGCTCTATCAGAACACCTGCAAAATATGTAACGTAAATATATTGAGACAGTCAAATAAATAATTATTTTTAAGTGGATGGTATATATATATATATATATATATATATATATATATATACACACACACACACACACACACATACAAACAGGAACATAAAAACCTGTATGCCACAACAGGAACCAATAAGCTGGAAAATTGGCATCTAGCAGCTTTAATTTTTTTTAAATTTATATTTTGGGACCAAAGCAGAAACTTCTTAACATAAGCAGAAATCTGTTGAATTGTGCACATTATGGTTTGCTTAAGGCAATTTGATAATCTTTTATGAACACTTGTTCCATTAAGAACTTTCAAAGAAATTTTGTTTACTCCTTTGAAGCTTCTGTGTGCGCAAGTAAGAAGACACCAAACAAGCAGAGGCTTTTCTATTTTTTCAGAATGGGACTAATGGGCCAAAGAATTGTGAATTTAAATGTATTGGAAAGCAAATTTTTACACTGTTAATTTACAAAAACAATCACAAAGAAAGATTTTTTGCATATCATGGAAACATTTCAATAGCCTTGGCTACTGTGATCAAATTCCCTTGCTACACTCTATATTGTAATGCTTCTAAACTGTAATTTAATTCCCTTGCTACATTCTAAATTGTAATTTAATTCCCTTGCTACATTCTAAATTGCAATGTAATTCCCTTGCTACATTCTAAATTGTAATTTAATTCCCTTGCTACATTCTATATTGTAATTTAATTCCTTTGCTACACTCTATATTATAATTAATTCCCTTGCTACATTCTATATTGTAATTTAATTCCCTTGCTACATTCTATATTGTAATTTAATTCCCTTGCTACATTCTATATTGTAATTTGATTCCCTTGCTACACTCTATATTACAATTAATTCCCTTGCTACATTCTATATTGTAATTTAATTCCTTGCTGCACTCTATATTATAATTAATTCCCTTGCTACATTCTATGATGTAATTTAATATACAAATTGCACTGTATGTTGTTTAAAAAGATGATTCTGATTTATTTTTTACATCTGAGCTAAAGGATGCTTTTATAATTCATCAATTCTGGATATCAATTTTTGTATATTCGCTTGTAAAACATACCTTTTCTCATGTCTCAAAAGAAACCATAAACCAACGAAATCAAATATAACCTCAAATACATACAATGGTAATTATAATTATAATAATCTATTAAAATATGTAATTACGAGAGAGAGAGAGAGAGAGAGAGAGAGAGAGAGAGAGAGAGAGAGAGAGAGAGAGAGAGAGAGAATATTATTCTCACACCCAAGAGTTCTCAAATGAATGAAGCTGTGACAAATTGTAACTTGTCATCTGATCCAAGACATTATGTAGACCTGCTGATCAATGATGACTTACCAAATGATAAATGTTAATCATCAAATGGCACAGTTAATAATAAAATCCACATAAGGTGAATTTACCATTGGCACTTGTGTTAACAAGACCACACACAATATGACCGCCCATTATACGTACATACGTACGTATGTATGCATGTATGTATGTATGTATGCATGTATGTATGCATGTATGTATGTATGTATGTATGTATGTATGTATGTATGTATGTATGTATGTATGTATGTATGAATGAATTGCCCATTGAAATTAGACACAAAGACACAGTGGACCCTTTTGAGAGTGCTCTTAAAACTCACCTGTTTCGACTGCAGGGACAAACTTAGAGACCTAATAATGTTTTGTATCTTATATGTTTTCAGCATGTTTTTGTTTTCCAATTTCATTGTTTTTTTCATTTGTTTTTCTGCAGTGTAGTCATATCATTATAGATGGTGTAAAGCGCTTAGAGCTTCTATAGATTAGGTGCTATACAAAGTCCTCATCATTATGTATGTATGTATGTATGTATGTATGTATGTATGTATGTATGTATGTATGTATGTATGTATGTATGTATGTATGTATGTATGTATGCGCTAATTCAGTGATTATGTGATATACATACTCCTCTGATTTTCATCATCCTTGTTAAACTTCTGCCTGCTGCTGAAGTTCTTGCCATTACTCCCTCGTTGACCTTGTAGCCTCCGTTTCCTCATTTCCCCTATGTACTTGTTCATATCATTCCCCTCTTCTTCACCTCCTACTTCCCACTTATCATTATCATAATCTAACTGCAATTTTTTAATGCTCTTTTCCTTCTGATTAGTGCCATCCTGTGTAATTTGACCTCCAGCAACTCTGATATGTTCACTGTTTGAATTTTCCTTGTGTAAATGACCAAGTCTTCTTTCATTAACAGAATATCTCTGTTCTTCCTGAACTTGATCCTGTCTTGATGAACCATTTCTGGATGAATCGTATTGCCTTCTCTCCTGAACTTGAGCACTAACATTCGTACTGTACCTGATACCTGCTGACCTTCTGTCTCGCATGCTTTTACAAGAATGGTCAATTTCTGAGTTTTCAATCTGTCTTTGATGTGGTGCTTTGTTACTTGAGCGACTTTGTTGGTTCCACCTTGGACTGTGTGACTGCAGCTGTTCATGCTTTAATTCATTCTTTGAATAAGAACTATCTGTATCCTTAAAAGTACGGCTACTGGATTCATTGAAATTCCTGCCACTACTGTATCTACCTTCCTTTCCTTTCAAAGCTGCTGAGCGAGTAAATGTCCGGCTTGTTGAATTTTTCTGTCCAGTCCAACCCTGCTCTCTACCTGAGAAATCACAATACCTGCCTGACTTCTTTAAACCAGGGGAAATTTTTTCTTTGTCAGCTTTTTCATCGCTTTGCATGGATTGTTGACTGTTCCTGTCATCTAAATTTTCTTGTGGGGATAGACCCTCATGCCAATCATTATCACCTGGAACATGTCCAGTTGGCCCTGCTTTGGACTGATCCAAAAATCCAGCTTCAGTATGTTTATATGTTCTATAATCTCCCCTAATGGGTCTTTCTGAGTTGTAATAATGCTTCCCTCTACTTCTACTAGTGTTGTATCTGCCACGCAGACTGCGGTTTCTTTGTGAGTGTGCATAATCTTGTAAGTATGACATGTCTGGTATCGGTGGTTGAATAAAATGCATTGGGTAATGGAATATTGGTGGCGGTTGGACATACATGTAGGGTGGAAAATGTTGCTGTGGATCTAAATAGTATTGATCTGCATGCGGTGGCTGAGAGAGGGAACCATCATAAGCTGGAATGTTCTGATACTCATCTGTTTCTTGCATTTTCCTCTCTTAAACCTAGGATGAAATAGATGACTACTTAGATAATATTTGATCAAATTATGTTGCATCTCTTTTTCAAACCATAGCGATAACTTAAAAAAATATCAGCCCTATCCCTCACCTGACATCTGTCACCAAATTCAAGTGCAGTTGACCAAGAAATTTTTTGTTTGATTAGGATTTTTAACGTAGCTTTAACAATTTTTCAGTCATATCGCTACGATGTCTGCAGTGAGGCAGTTTATAGTGATGTCTAACACTGAGACATCATGCCGCAGACATGTAGCATGATGTCTCACCCAGTCACATTATCCTGACACCAGGCCGACCAGTCCTAACACTAACCTTTTCATGCTGAGCGTCAAGCGAGGCAGCTGTTAGTACCATTTTTGTAAGTCTTTGGACCAAGAAATCTTGGCCAGAAGGATACTTTCTCTTGAAATTTTTTCTAATAACTGATTGTGTATGTAAAGAAAATGAGTAATGATTTTTAAAATATCTTCATCTAAATTTAATCATGTGCATCAATTTTCCAGTGATAAAAGGCCTCAATGTAAGTCACTTTCGGTCAAATTCTATTTGGAAGATATTAAAGGCTATTAAGTTTTAGTAAGAGCTGTGTAATTAAATAGCTGATATGCATAATTTGTACAAAATTATAAAATACCACAATGCCAGAATCCTTATTGTCAAAAACAGCTAAAAACAGTTTTGGAGCTTGGTGAGAAAACGGTGTTTCAAGAAGTAAAAGTGGCTATATTTGCTGCTCAATCAAAACAATTCATAAAAGTATAAATGCCTTTAATACTATTCTGCTCTATTCTGACAAATCAGTATTGTTGAGAATTTATTTAAATTGTCTTTTTCTAGCTTAGTAATGATGGCCATATTTTATATCAGACTAGTGTGATCTGGGGTTCTTCCTCCACCAATAATACTGGCTGCCATGTATAGCCTATCATGTGCTGAAAAATGGCGCTAAACTCTACAATAACTAGTGTGATCTGTACAAATTGATATACCTTTTATGCCAGGAAGCTTCTGTTAAAATCACATAACATTCACACATAAAATTATCAGTGTGACATAGTTTAGTAAAAAATCATGACATGAAGTAATACCAAGTCAAGTTCCCCACAGCTTCACATCACATTAGGTGAACCTTTGAAGTGTCTATTTTTAATTGTAGTGGCTATTAATATAATGGATCAACAAAACTTGTGTGAAGAAAAGATTTCTTTACCAGGCTGATGTATGTTCAATTTCATGGGTAGTTTTGTGAAGATGTGATTCTTATTGTGCTATTTTTAATAATGCCTATTTTATGCTGGATGGACTGCATTTATACACAAAGCCCTTCTGTTTCTGTCTCAGTAGTGGCATACTTGACATGATGTGTCATTTATGAATGCCTTAAAATACCTATCTTTATGTCATATTCTAATATATTTATTAAAGTAGCTTGAGTCTGCAATTCATATTCTACAGTCCTACCCGTTTATATCGACATCGCTTATCTCCACAAGCTGCCTATGTCAACAAAAAAGCAAAGTCCTGGTCCCATGGTCTACTATTACTATCAAATTGTCATGCCTATGTCGACGTCGAGATAAAAGAAAAACGTATATATCGACAGAAGCTCTTGGTCCCAGCTTGAACAAATCCTTCGTTTTCAAAACGTTTATGTCGACAAGCTGCCAATTAAGACCAATACTTTGTTCAACAATTAGTTGATCTTGCCGCCAGGCTTTAATGTCGCGGTTGGATATAAAAAAAAAACAAAAAAACATAGCAGCACATTTTCTGTGGATCATGTTCTTCAAATGTACTCTTACAATGACAGCATGTACATCTGTGGGTCTTTCAGCCACTGAATTTTCTGATTGTAAATATATCAGCACAGCGAAAAGAATCAATTGATGAACACAATTTCCCAATCAACAGGTGGTCGAAGCAGGACTAGCAATCCCTTAAATATGCCGTCCAGGAAATTGATGCATACAGAGGACTCCTGTAAACTTGATTTTCTGAATCCCATATATAAAAATTGTGTGAAAATATGGATTACGCGTTTCCGATACCTTTGAAAGTGATCGGTGATTTTTGCTGTGAAAGTTTCGTTTTTAACTTTATTTACATTTACGATGGCTACCGACAGAAGGGTAAAACGCAAATTAAATTTACAGTCTTTGGAAAGTAAATATCTGGTTGTTAATGAAGTTAAAGGATGAACATCTCGCAAAGAGGTCTGTGAAATTTTTTCATTTAAAAAAAACACGTCCAGGAAGGATGAAAGCTGCTGAGTCTATAAAGAAAGACTAAGTTGAATGTAACTGCGCTCCCCAAAGGAAGAAGCAAGACTGATACAGTTGAAGACGTGGAGGAAGCATCTAAACGGTTCAATGAAGCATTATCGAAAAAGCTTAGTGTGGAGAACTTCGCTGCAACAAGTGATTGGTGCAGTCACTTTAATGATCGTCATAACATCGGACACAAAAGTATATGTGGAAAATACATGTACTGTTGACAGTTTTTAATTCCCTGTGAATAGCCCCATCCCCTTGGTAGCCTCAATAAGATGGGAACAGACTGACCAAAAGCGAGGCCAATTTAAGTACATGTACATGAAGCATGTAACTGACAACTTCTCAACCACATGTTAATGCCGACGTTGAATATCGTAATGTTCGTATCAGAATGTGATCAATGCAATATTTTTATTTGGATTTTATTACACAAAGGTAACCAAAATGTAATTTGTCAAGATGCAAGTGTATTTCACACTGATTCTGTCTTCATGTATTCTAAATTTCCAATTTTTTTCCTCAAAGTGTAAATGCTATTCACTGACGACAGGTCTACCCTTGGCTGACGAATTTTAAATTTTATCTTTTTTCAGCCCCCCCCCCCCCTCCTCAACACTTATCTCTACATCCGCCTATGTCAACAATATTTCCTCGGGCCTTAGGATGTCGAGATAAACGGGTAGGACTGTATTATAAATTTTGTCAACTATGAAATGAGTGGATGCTCTATTACCTTTGAAAGCATACATTAGGCTAAGTGGCTGAATTATCAGCCTGTCAAACAATTCAAACAAAACATACATCAGGTATGATTAAATAACTTTTAAAATGGCTTTGATATATTGTGATTTTGCAAACCTAATAGCTAGTCAATCACTGATGAATTTCAATCCACCGAGTCAATGAAAGTAAATATTCACATGAATGTGAAGGGATAAAATGTAAGGCTGAGGTAACTATTCCTCCAAAGACACATACTAGGCTGTAGCAGCAAAACAATATTGATTCATAGACTATGAGGGAAAGACATTTTGTAGTTCTTGCAAACTGGCACAGATTGGATATTCAGCTGGCATATTTTTCAATGGATCTTACAAATTCAGGCCTATTAAAGCCTGTATATGCATGACATCAGCCAGCATGTGCAGAAAATTCATTATGAGTATGCTATTGCTAACACTCAAAAAGACCATTCTACAAGTAAATAAAAGTTAAAATAAAAAATAACATGACAATTGTCTTTAACACAGCCCAATAGATAAAACTAGTGTGGCCAATTGTGTCATTTTATACTGGAACATCTCATTTTCAATTGGTCTGTCTCCTTTGGCATTTGTACATCTGTGCAAGGGAGTGTTCAGTATTCTCGAGTTCCATCACCCAATACTGAGTATATAACACTGTATTTCTTGGAAGATTGTGTTATTTCACAGGAGTCTGACATGCTATCAATAAAGTACGGCGAAATGTCTGACAAAATGAAATACCCTTAACAATAATATATATATATATATATATATATATATATATATATATATATATATATATATATATATATACATAAACACAAGGAATGCAAGTGTGAACACAACCCTTCGCTCGATTCGACATTTTCTCACGAGTCTTTTATTGCTTCAGAATCGCAAGATGACTGAAACACTACACATATGCATTCAAAAGACAATTACTTACCAATGCATGGCTCTTAAATGACCATGTCCGGAGTCCAACCGGCGAATTAACCTTTTTTTTCACAAGTAGCCAAGGTAGGCTGATTACCTGACGGAAGTAGCCCATTCTACCAGTTTCTACCCTGCAGTAAATATCCGTTGATGTCTAATAATTGTACCGAACACGGCGCAGAGTCTGTGTTTTTAAAGTTACCGGATCCAGCAACAGTCGTAAATATCTGAAGTATGATGACGTCATCAACCGTTATTTCTACTATCAGAACTTTGACTATATATTTCTGTTCTGGAAATTTAAATAAAATTATAAAATGATACAATCTGAAATAAAAAGCAAGATGAACATTTTATCTTGAGAAATTACTTTCATCATGTTATTCAGCATAATTACTGCAGGGTAGAAACTGGTAGAATAGGCTACTTCCGTCAGCTAATCAGCCTACCTTGGCTAATGTGACCGTAATGGTGAAAGTAAAGGTTAATTCGCTGGCTGGATTCAGGACATGGTCATTTAAGAGCTATGCGTTGGTAAGTAACTGTCTTTTGAATACTTAACTGTAGTGTTTCCGTCTTCTTGCGATTCTGAAGCAATAAAAGACTTGTGAGAAAATGTCGAATCAAGCGAAGGGTTGTGTTCACGCTTGCATTCCTTGTGTTTATATATATATATAAGGGTATTTTATTTTGTCAGACATTTTGGCGTACTTTATTGATAAAACGTCAGACTCCTTTGGTTATTTTCAGTATCAAGTGATTTATGGATTGTGGTATTCTGATTTTGGAAAATGTGTGAAAATGATGAAAATATTAAAAACTGGGTTTCAAACCTTTTAATTCATATATGACAAATGTATTATTATATGCGTATGGATATGATTATGTCCTATATAAATGGATCTTACGTGTCTAGTAGTAGTACTACAATGTAAGACATGTATTTATATATGTTTTGGTGCTACCAGCACAGGAGTCTGACGTTTAATCAATAAAGTACGGCAAAATGTCTGACAACATATTACCGATTAGGGTAATTCATGTTGTCAGACATTTCGCCGTACTTTATCGATAAAACGTCCGACTCATGTGCTACCAGGTACTATCAAGTATCAATTTCGAGTCCGGTATGTGAAATATAACAATAATATTAACATGTATCATCAAGATTTCAAAAGATAGTATGAAACTGAATTTCCTCAACAATTCAGCATGGACAACCTCCCCGCTCCCATTTTACTGGGAAGTTTCGAAGTTCGCCGTAAGATGTCAGTAAGAAAAACAAAAGGCGGAGATCTTTCTCATCCTGAAATCGCAACTTCCGCAAGTCTAACTGACTTTATGTGTTTCTTTTAAAAATTTAAGAAAATAAACCCCCAAAACATGATACCTCTACAAAACCTTACCAGCATGAACTTTATTATTGCACAAGTGTACGAAAGTCAGTCCAAGTTTTGAATTAAACAAAAACACCACACATTCATTCTGCTCATTAAAATCGGAATGTGATCGGATCTTTCCGCAAATTTATCGGATTTTGGTAGTAAAGACATGAAGTATTCCGATTGCCTCACCTTGATCACTCAGCACCTATTTACAATTCCGGTCTCTCTGAACAGCAATCCTTGAAACGACACAATACTGGGAACCAAATATACTAAAACAACTATTGAATCAAACCAGACCTGACTGTCTTGGAACGAACTGTACTGGGGCACTTCTCACATAAGGTATTAACCGTTCTCTCTTACTACTGAATGTGCTAGCCCTTAACAACTGGAGTTCACTTCCAATTATAGTACATTGCTCAGGGTGCTCCGATTAATTGATCTTGGAACCAATCGGAAAGTCATGGGCCTTTCCATTGCATGTTAGGGCAAACTTTACAAGTTCCGGTTATTTATGGACGACTATTAAGTTTCGTATTTCCCGTAGATTTTGCAAGAGAAAGAATTTCCCATGTTTTCTTCTCATGGTATACAAACCATTTCAAAATATACATTGAACATTGTGTCTTTATGTATTTATAAAAGGACAGTTAGTTACCTTTTTATTTGATGTTTGGAAGTAATTGGGGTTATACAATTTACAGATTGGTCTTACTTCATACGTGCATTTATATACAAAACTGCTAGCTCTGCCTAATCATTTTCACTTACTGGACTAAAGTAATTATAAAAGAGCCGATAACTTTTTTTTAAAAAAATGTTATATCTTTTGTAACTCATTCATTGTGGTTTCAAAAGCTGGTATTGTCCTGGCAGTCTCGCAAAATACTTTTCTCTATTTTAATATATGCTAAGATAGTGTACTTTAGTTTAATTCAGACTGATTTTTCAAACACTTGAGAGCAGCAGCAGCCAGCAATGTGTAACAACCATCCAGTAGAATTCCGCTTTATTTCTGACATTGCTGGGAGTGGTAGATCATGTACTGTATTATTCAAAGATAGTAAGGGCCGTGTTACTTAACGGAAACAGAAGTATGTCAACATTCGTGCATGTTGCAAATGCAAACAAATTCTCCTAACACCTGTCCGACGTCAGTAAAAAAAAAAGAATGAAAAGGTGGAGTACAATTTGTTGGTATATCCCTAAGATTAGAAGTAGATATCTGCAGATCGTCCCAATGGGAACCTTTGTCATTATGCGATCGTGACACAAATCCGTTATTAGTGAATTCTAATCTCGGTCGCAAAGGGAATTTTTTTTGGCTAATGAATCAAACGACAATCTGCTAAATAACTAAGACATCTCTCTATGATGAGTCATATAGTGGCCGGGAAGAGAGAGAAAGACACGAAGTTGTAACTTACAAAACTGAACAAAACAGTCAAATTTAACCTTTTTGGGACTCAGAGGTTACAGAAAGGTAAGAGAGATTTATTTCTTTTAAGATAATACTGTCGAAGGTTCTTGCATCAGCTTAAAGCGTAAATAACAGAAGACTTAAGGCAACTTGGCCGAATGTCAGTTTTTTTGAGTGAAATGAAAGCAGACTTAATAAAGTTGAATTAAGACTTCATATTGCTTAAGATGATACTATTTTGTAATCACATAGTAAATTAAAAAAAATATTGTATGTTTAGAGAGTTGGACTTATTTTAATTGAATTGTTGGGGCATTATAATTCCAAATTTGACAAACGCAAGTCAAAGGTCAGGTCGGTAATGGATTCCACGAAACCGTGACGTAGGTACTCATAATACCAGACCCGAAATAATAAACTAGATGTGTGACGACCCATAATGGTCGAATGAAGATATTTTATATATTTGATCACATTTTACTTCATAACGTGAGTATTTTAATAAATATAATTGTGACAAGTTACTACGACAAAAGGCAATAATGACACAAAGTTTAGGATATTTATGTTTTAATATGCTTGGTGTCATAGAACCAAACTAGTACAGTTATCAATCCTTTCTTTAGGATTTCGTGAAATAAATTAAATCTAAGCAATGTACACTAAATTGTCATTAGGCATACTTTCAATCTGTGACCAAAATAAGTCATGTGATCTGGATTCGTTTTTAAATGTCATATATATATATATATATATATATATATATATATATATATATATATATATACATATGTGTATGTGTGTGTGTGTGTGTGTGTGTGTGTGTATCTGAGTAACCTACTTTTATATTTTAGTGTGTATCTTAAGTGTATCTGAGTGACCTACTTTTATGCTTTAGACTGTTTATCTTGAGTGTATTTGAGTGACTTTTTATGTTTAGGTCAATTTCTTAACCACATTTTGCTTGTACAGTTGTGAAATGTGATATTTGCATTGATCCTAAGGAGTGCTACGGTTGCATTCCATAAGAAGATTGATGTGATCTACTTTTCAATTTAAGTGTACCTTTTATGCAGAGATTTCGCTAGTATTTTGGTAAAAATAGGAGTTCCACCAGCAAAGGTTGCCTTCCCATAAAATGTTGAACTTAACAGATTAAAAGAACTTTTGGTTGCCATTGAGTTTAATTTCCACATTCTTTATAACACTGACATGTACAACCATGTCAACCTATTCAGCGCATCTGGTAATTCTGTACAACGTGACATCATTTCTGTAAACATTGGACCACATATTGTTTTGGTTGAAAATTCAAATTTTGGCTGATATGCCAACAGAAAGAGTCCAAAGTAATGTATTTCATAGCCTGATCAATAAACGTTACATCTTTTCAAAGCCATGTACAGAATAGTCCGCTATATTTGGAGTCATGAAAACATATCTCATTTGTTCAAAGTTAGCATTATTTTCAGTATAATATTCTAGTGACAATTGCCACTTTTCAATTGATAAACATTGCAGAATTTTATTTTCATCAATTGAATTCGATATATGTTTTGTGCCAATATTGCCTTAGATACGCAGAATAGCACGACAGGATGTAAGTCTTGTTAAGCCTTCAGGATGAGACTGAATTTTGTCAATCCAAGGAATGGTCTTATTCCAAACAAATTAAGTCTTTCTTACGTCTCATCGTCACTTCTACCCCTAAATGGGTGATGAATATAACATTGGGCTTTCACCAGATACTTATAATTATGTCTGCTTTGTCCAAAATGTTAATGGTGCCAAGCTTTTGATCCAAAAACACTACAACAACAAATCTGAAACCCTAGGTATTGCTGAAGAATATCAAAGATGGTTTTAACGAAAAGATAAAGAAAGAAGTCCTGCAAACTTCTTATGTTCAGTTGTGCATCAGTCCCTTCAAAAAGAACTCTTGTTTAGCTTTGCCTGCATTAAAAGCTCATGATATAACCCTGATGTCATAGTTTTCAAAGGCAGCATTGACATCGCTGCAAATGTCTACCCATTATTTGTTTGAAGTCATTACAGTATATGTCAAGGCGAACTTGGCTGTCTTCTGTCAGCTTGATTTCTTGCCATTTATCATATATTCTATAGTTTATGCAAGAATACTAAAGGCCTTTATCTTTCTAAAACCAAATTTGTAATATTGTCATCTTGGAAGGATTAAATGTTTGAGAAATTTAGTCCTATCACTTATCTCGTGTCAAGACTTGGCTAATCTTGGTCAAACATGATGTTAGTACTGAAATGCAGTTTGGAGACCAAAGGTCCTTACCTTCAAGTTTTGAAATGTTGCAAATATATATATTTTTTTTTTAGGGAGTTATATCATGTGTGTGAAAGTTGGAGAAAGACCATTTCTCACAGCATAGAAAAGGCCGATTCCTTTGTCACATATTTACAGCATGGGACTAAAGACAGAACTCAATCAGAAGAAAAATAGGCAGACTGAGGACCAGGTAAAGTCACCCAATAAACACTTGTGCAGACAAAGGAAGCAGTTCATTGAAAATGAAAATATTCATCAGAAGCAGGAAAGGAACAACATTGGTAGGTCTGGCCAAAAGCAAGAAGTTTTCAACGAATCTTGCAGAAAAAGTTCTCATTATTTAATAACGATCTTTGAGGAAGGCAAATATGATAAGGAAAATGAGAAAGAATCAGAAAAAGAAGATGATACATTTCAAGATACACACCTGGAACAAGAGAATGTAATGGTGCTCAAGAGTCCTCTGTGTGATAAAAACAAAGATCAGAAAGAGATCCCAGTCAAACATATGGATAAGGACTTTAGTAATAAGATATCCTTAAAGCAAAGGAAAGATCAAGAAAATCTGCATCAGATCCAAAAGAATCTGAAAGTTCCAGACCTGAATATCAATCTAAAGGATGCTGACTCCGAAAATACGTGTAAGATTGGTGAAAATCTTCACAGTAAGCAAATTGACAACAAGGATGCTTATTACAGGTAATTTCTACCTTATTATTTACATCAAACCACGGACTAATCAGATTTCTGCCTTATTGCTTACATCAAACCACTGACCAATCAGATTTCTGCCATATTATTTACATCAAACCACTTACCAGTCATATTTCTACCTTATTTTGTTACATCAAAACCACAGACCAATCAGATTTCTAACTTATTACATACATCAAAACCACAGACCAATGAGAGAGCCTTAATAATTGGTCCTCTACTTATCAAATGCCTTATACCATAAGCCACAAAATTATTTAAGAGATGACAATGTCCCACACAGATGAAGAAAATTTTCATGATTATATCCGCATCTAAGAACATCACCTCATTTTAGTACAATGTTTGCTCATGGGGATTGGCACACTTTGCTACAAATTAAATTACATGTTTAATCAAAGTAGTATATACATGCCATTGGAAAATTAAACAGTTTGTTACAATTTGTATGCATATTAACAATGCTTGCCTACGCAGATAAAGAATTAATATGATGACTGTCACTAATCCATATGAAAGTAGGTGATACATTCTATCACAGATGCATAGTTAGATATTCCTTATCTTCAAAAATCATTAAGTTCATTTATGTAATTATTTGGTCTATAAGTTGTATCTTGCACATGGAATCGCACAAGCACTCGGGGAAGGAATAAGAAACATTTACAATGAATTGATGGAGTTGTCCCATTACTTTTCTTTGGTAACTGTATATGTTTAAAGTAAATATGTAACATTATGGGCAAACTTCAGACTTAATCTAATGACATTTAGAATTTGCACACACTGGTAACTAAGCTATTGAACATGTAACTAGAAAGGTATGGACTCCTTGATTCATGCTTGTTATTAAAGTTACTTTTGAATTCTTTTCTTTATGTAGTTCAGATTTTATCTTGCAGTCTTGGTTCAGTTACAGAAAAAGAACAGAAGAACATCATGAACATGTTATGTACCATAACAATTGCTAACTTTTGATTTGGGCTTGAACAAGGAGTTATTCTTCCCAGATATTCTGGTTTCATTTTTGGGGTGGGTGGGGGTGGGGTTAATTGCATTTTGATAGCTTAAATACAAAACCCATTGCTGTTATGTAGCATGCTCGTTTTCTACCCCAGAGTGGAGAACTGTACACAAGACATATACCTCGCATCTCATGCACCTTGCACAAAACAGGTGTCATTTTAAAGGGTGCCATCATGGTAAGGGTTAGTAATTTACTAATTACTGTGTTCCTTCTACAAGTATTATATCTCAGTGTTACATTTATCATCCCTGTATTCATTTTACATGTCAGTAATCACTGCCTTGTTTAAGAATTTAGTTTTTTAAGGGACCTCTTATGTTACCATACTGTATCCCACCACTTAGGTGTTGTGGTGCATTCATTTTTATTATATATTACACTAGTTATAGGTAATTCTTTTGTGTTAAGAATATCACAGCAGAGGCCCTACCCTAACATTGGAGGAATTACTTATTGTTTTTTAACCAATACAGTGCCTTTTTCATTTTTCTGTATTGAAAATTGTGTTGATGACTCCTGTCTCATTGTTATTGTGTCTTTGTGATTGCTCCACAATAACGGTTTAACAATTGAATGATGTCTTATGCTAGTAAATAAAACATAGGTAAGTTAACAGGTGATTTCATTGTTTACCTTGAGCATGCACTTATGTGCATATAGCAAACACCACACAATCAATAGGTGAGTTAATGGGTGACAAAATAACACGTCATTATTCAGTGTTTTCTTCCAGGAAATTATGAGGGAGTGTAGCTACAAGAACGGCCCATAGGTTATTCACCCTGAATGCCTCATAGAGTGCACAGAAAAAGAATCATTGTGCAGATATCAGACTCACATATAGAGGGAAAAGGAAATTTCCTTCCTCCACCTATTGACATTTTTCAGGTTTCTCTCAGACAGAGGGAATTAACATTAAAAGAAAGGAAGGGAAAGGCAATGATAGGGACTCAAACTCACTAATGTTTTGCATTCCTCTCCCAAATTTTCCCATATGTTCTTGTTAGGCCTCTTTTCAGCAGCTTGGTCAAGCATCATGAACAGGGGATGGGTCCTGTCCATGATGAGCAACTTTTGCCAATTGCAGAATAGGAACAACCTCCTCCATCAATGGTCTTCATGTTCTTTCACCAATCCAGTCTGCTTAAATTAAAGGAAGAGGTGCACATTCTTTTGGCAGAAAGGGGCAGTTAAGAGAGTAATTAATTGGTCTATATATTTATTCATCTGAATCTCCCGGGTTACCAAGTAAAGTGGGAAGTTTCATCACATGATTGCTCTGTTCCCTTTAACCCAGTTTCTTCTGGAAGAACGTTTCAAGATGGCAACTACAACTAAAACTAATTTTGATTATGCAGTACTTACATGTTGCTGTTGCCAAATGCACTCCTCCCATCTCACTCTGTTGGCTTGGTATAATTGTTGTCTGTGAAAAAAATTGCTGTTCTGTGTATAATGATGTTCTTCAGTCTTCACTCTGTGGGAGGATGTATTCACATCAAACAGACACATTTTTGAGCATGAAAAAAGTGTCTGCTATGTAATAGCGATGGGTAGTATTGCATAATAAAATTAATACAGCTAGACTTTTATAGATACTTAAATTAAGACTTTATTGCAAGTGTGATCTTTTGAAAACAAACATAAAGAATAACATTTATTCTTCTAACTACAGGTGGCAAACGTGTCTTTAAAATTTAAATCCTCCTCAAAGCTTTCCAAGTTTGAAACCGCTCTAGTGGTTAGAGTGTCCGCCTCAGAAGCGGGAAGTTGTGGGTTCATACCCCAACTGAGTCATACCAAAGACTTACAGAAAATGTACTAACAACTGCCTCACTTGGTGCTCAGCATTAAGAGGTTAGTGTTAGGACTGTTTGGCCTGGTGTCAGGATAATGTGACTGGGTGGTACGTAATACTACATACCTAAAGCATCATTTCCCAGTGCTAGTCATCGCTATAAACTGCTACACTGCAGACATTGTAGTGATATTACTGAAACATTGTTAAAGGTATGTTAAAAATCCAAAATTACACACACACACACACACACTCCAAATTGTATATTTAATAATGAAATTTTTTGATTGATTAATATATGTACAAACGCCCAAAACAAAGAATGAAGGATAATATTCTAACAAATGTTGGTTCTATGAATGTCTGAAAAATCCTGGCAGCCTTTGATGTATAGTGGAGAAACGGCTGTTTATGATAAATTAAGAGATTGGTCCTAATTATTCCAAGTTGTTTAATTTTGCCATTTTCGAATCATTTAGGTGTGTAACATGTGTGTACCAGGAGGCTCGATTGACATGATTTTGTTTAGTGGTTTTGTTGGAAAATAATTAATGTGTGAACTTTGGTACTCTGCAATAATTACATATACATGTAGTGTATATACAGGTAATTGATTAGTGTATCATGGGCACTTTCTTTTAGTACCATACAGTCTTATTTTACTGGATTCAAAATGGAAGAATAACGTCAGATGTGCTTTGAGGAGGATTTAAATTTTAAAGACATGTTTGCCACCTGTAGTTAGAAGAATAAATGTTTATTCTTCATGTTTGTTTTCAAAAGATCACACTTGCAATAAAGTCTTAAATCACAGTGAATTGCAGAGAATACAGGAAGTACTATGTGTCATACAAGCATTTTTCACAGCAGTTTCACTTGAATGAAGGATCAATGCAAATAAGTATTTAGTTCAATTTTATACACCATTACATTATTGTGTCTGTCATTTCTCTTTTCTTTCTCTCCTTACTGTTATTGTAGCATTTGTTTGTTTATTTCAGTGGGTGATAAAGACACCTACTGGATACCATATTCAAATATTCTCCAGCTTAACAGTATTTGCTTTTTGTATCAGAATGGCTTATAACAAGAAGAATATTTGTAAAAGATATTTTATTTTCAAAAATGAGGTCAAATTATTAAATAACTGAGTTATTGTTGATTGCTTGAAATGTAAAAGCAAGGAAACTGGGGTGGGTGGCATTCCATGCCTCATTTTTCACTGGGTATTTAAAATTCATGTTTCAAAGCAACCATAAAATCCATGAAAATTGGTATCTGATGAAAAATAATGAAACCACAGTAAATGATGTACACCTTGGCCTACTTTTATCTATTTTTTTTTTAGAGTTGATAAATCATCTATACACTCATAAAAAAGGTAAAAAGTACCTTACTCTGTAATATTCATGTAGAATATTATGATCGTATACATTTCCTGGCCAGATATGTAGATGATCTGTATTAATCATTTCATTCCTTATTTTGATTTTACAGTGCAACTAACCCTGAAAAATTTTCATCGGAAGAGGAAACCTATGTGAAGAAGCTGCCTGGTGGGGATGAAAATGAAGATGGTAATAGCATCGAGAAGAGTTACTGGGAGATGGATGGCACAGGTAGATGTGATAGCATGGACAGTCTGGGCTTCAAGACAAAACTAAACATAGTCACTGCTTTGATTGCAAAACAGAGAGGCTCCAGCAGGCTGCAGGAAGATGTGGAGAGAAGGTGAGGATTTCATATACTAGAGAGTTGCACCTTGAGTACTTGATGATGATTTTGAACAGTTTTTTTGTCTTATGTCTTATAAATTGAAAAATATCTATACAACTGTTCTTTAGTGGTTGTCAATGTTGGCACTAGCAATGGCTAAAGACACTAAAGGTGATCAAAACTTCAAAGACGGCAATAAATATCTATCTGAAAATCATGTAAGTGTCCATGATTATATATTTAAAAACTATTTAAGTGTCAATGAATATCCATTTGAAAACTATGTAAGTGGCAATGAATATCCATTTGAAAATTATTTAAGTAGCAATGAATATATCCATTTGAAAATTATTTATGTAGCAATGAATATCCATTTGAAAACTATGTAAGTGGCAATGATATCCATTTGAAAATTATTTAAGTGGCAATGAATATCCATTTGAAAACTATTTAAGTAGCAATGAATATCCATTTGAAAATTATTTAAGTGGCAATGAATATCCATTTGAAAACTATTTAAGTGGCAATGAATATCCATTTGAAAACTATGTAAGTGGCAATGATATCCATTTGAAAATTATTTAAGTGGCAATGAATATCCATTTGAAAACTATTTAAGTGGCAATGAATATCCATTTGAAAACTATTTAAGTAGCAATGAATATCCATTTGAAAACCATTTAAGTATCAATGAATATCCATTTGAAAACTATTTAAGTAGCAATGAATATCCATTTGAAAACTATTTAAGTAGCAATGAATATCCATTTGAAAATAATTTAAGTGGCAATGAATATCCATTTGAAAATTATTTAAGTAGCAATGAATATTTGAAAACTATTTAAATAGCAATGAATATCCTTTGAAAACTAAGTAGCAATTAATATCTATTTGAAAATTATTTAAGTAGCAATGTATATCCGTTGGAAAGTTATTTAAGTAGCAATGTATATCCATTTGAAAACTAAGTAGCAATGAATATCCATTTAAAAATTATTTTATTAGCAATGTTTATCTATTTGAAAATTATTTAAGTAGCAATGTATATCCATCTGAAAATTATTTAAGTAGCAATGTATATCCATTTGAAGACTATTTAAGTAGCAATGTATATCCATTTGAAAACTAAGTAGCAATGAATATCCATTTGAAAATTATTTAAGTAGCAATGTATATCCATTTGAAAACTATTTAAGTAGCAATTAATATCCATTTGAAAATTATTTTAGTAGCAATGTTTATCTATTTGAAAATTATTTAAGTAGCAATGAATATCCATTTGAAAATTATTTAAGTAGCAATGTATATCCATTTGAAAACTATTTAAATAGCAATTAATATCCATTTGAAAATTATTTAAGTAGCAATGTATATCCATTTGAAAACTATTTAAGTAGCAATGAATATCCTTTGAAAACTATTTAAGTAGCAATGTATATCCATTTGAAAACTATTTAAATAGCAATTAATATCCATTTGAAAATTATTTAAGTAGCAATGTATATCCATTTGAAAACTATTAAGTAGCAATGAATATCCATTTGAAAATTATTTAAGTAGCAATGTATATTGTTACGTGCTTAGGCTCGAATAAGCAGCAACACAGAAAGAGTGAAAACTAACAAGCTTGTATAACTTTAACAATGATTTTATTAAGTACAATTATTTTCATAAAATAAATAAACTTACGGTTTTAGAGAATCAAATCCAACAAATATAGAATTCACAAAATAATCCACTAATGGAATTTCAAGTCCTGATAAATAAATGTTCTAATAGTTCCAGGTTCGAATCTTGACGATGTAATAATCCAAAATGGCTGACAATGTCACGTGATGCAGTTCTTGTTTTTAAACCATCCAGATGAAATTATGAAACATATGTCCTTTTCCAGATAAATAGAATAATTCTTCTTTTCCAACGAATTGACACAGTCCAGAACAAGATATTAAACTCAAAACAGAAAATACACAACTTCTTTAAAATAAGCCCAATTTATATTCTACTAAAGTTAGCTTCTAAAAAACACAGCTATATATATTGTAATTCCCTCGTAAACAAGAGGAATCATGTGAGTCTGGAAGGTCATGGAAAAAGTACCTTCTTCAAGTCACGTAGAGATAGAATGAACCAGAAGGAAAAATCAGCCACTAATAAAATGCTGTCCCCGAAACCAACCAATAGAATTGAAGACTTGTTGACAATGTCTAAAGCAAGGTCAGATATTGAGGTAACCAAGCCAAGGTCAGCCTGTTTACCAGAAAAGTCCAGGTCAAGTGAATTTTCTAGAAAAATTTCCCATTTAAATAATAATAAACCCTAAATGACAAATTTGGATTTAATAATTAAAAATAAATAAAATTAAATCCAATAGCCGTAACACCTTCCCCCATAAAATAAAAAGAAAGGTTTATATGATAAAACTTTTTTTTTATCACAAACCAATTTACATCTGAGGTTATAAATTACACAATATAATTTATTATACACTGGAAAGAGTGTCTACAATTACATTATCAAGAAATAGCCTCAACCTTTTAACTTGTCCATGCCCCACTAAATGTCCTAAAAAAACACTCTAGCAAGGCAGAACTCACTTTTAAATAAATTAACAGTCAGACACGTATTAGTGAGTCTGTCAAAGAATTTTCTAATTGTTGCTAGATGTTCTCTCCAGGTGTCGTTGTAGATGATGACGTCACAAATCTCTAGACCAGAGATAATCATTTTTGTGAGATGTTGAAATGGACTTTCTTTATATTGATAGAGTCCTTTTGGAGTCGCAATGTTGAGTTTTCCTTTGCTCTTTCCGTAGTGAAATCTGCCAAAATCCTTTCAGAAGGTCAGAAGTTGGTGACGTACTTGGCATTCCCAATTTTATCAATAGAATAGTCACTTCTTGTTAATGGGAATGAATCTGTTTTTGTCACTCTGTTCACCTTCCTTTAATCAGTGCACATACGGAAAGTTTTATCTGGTTTTGAAACAAGTATTCATGGTGAACTCCAATCACTTTTACTGGGCTTGATAAAATCATTCTCCAGCAAATATTGAATTTCCTTTTTCAAGTATTCCTGTTTGAGTGGACTCGTCCAGCATGGATGCTGTTTGGAATTTTAAATTTCAACGTCATGAAAATTTTTTTTGTCCTTGTAAGAATATCTGGACATAAGTGCTCATATATTAATAACTTTCAGTTCATTTCTTTCTTGCACTTGCAACTGTGAAAGTTTCTGGTCTAGATTTTTTACAATTTCTAAATTCCAACAATTCGTAGCTCCAATATCAGTCGAATCCTGATGATATTCCTTCACTAAGAGGGACTGGTACAACCAAATTAATTACATATTTAACATGGCTATTTCTTTCAATACACTGGTACTCCTATAATTAATTTAGATCCCAGGAGCACTAATACTATAATTTAACTGATTCATTTTCTTCTTAACTTTGTAAGGGCCGTAATATCTAATTTGAAGAAAAGTAAGAAGAATGAACAAGAGTAACACAACTCCATTATCATACTCAAAAGTTCTCTCCCTTTCAGTTCTATCAAACCATAGTTTCATTTTTAACTTTAATTGATTACTTGACTTGGTCTTGGGTAGGGAATCCACACAATCTACCATAATTCCACTGAATGTTTCATCAAACGTAGGAATAGGTTGCAGATGAGCTTTACGTATCTTCTGATTGGGTTTTCCTACCATTTGACAAGTATGACAAGACCTACAGTATTTGGCAACATCACTTTTGATTTTTGGCCAATAGAAATGAGTCAAGATCTTGTGATACATCTTATTAATCCCTAAATGACCAGCCAAAGGAGTTTCATGGGCCAGATTAAGTATTTCCTGTCTGTAAGTTTTTGGAACTACTATTTGATAGTTCACTGACCATTCATCATCAATAGGTACCTCGGGAGGTCTCCATTTTCTCATAAGAATTCGATTTTTAATGAAATAACAGACAGGAACTTCAGTAACTTCAGTCTCATTTATGACCCTTTGAAACAAACAGGAGATCTCAGGATCTTTTTCCTGTTCAACGACAAGTGACTGTCGTTTATCACCCTGATTAAGAGAATGAGTTATTAAAAGATGATCACTATGATCAATACCTTCTGATTGATCTAAACCAAGAGTAAACGTGATCTCATCAAAAGCCTGACCTATACAAGTGCCAGTTGAAGGAATGCTGCCTTCTGTAACATCACTCTCAAAATCATCACCCTGATTAAAATAAAGAGAATCAGTTGTCAAAAGAGGATCACTATGATCAATACTTTCTGATTGATCTAAACCAAAAGTAAAAGTGACCTCATCAAAAACCTGACCTTTACAAGCGTCAGTTGAAGGAATACTGGCTTTTTCAACATAAGCCTGACCCACACAGGTATCAGATAAGGGAAAACTGCCCTCAACAACATAAGCCTGACCCATGCACGTGTCAACGAAGGGAATACTGCCCTTTTCAACTTCATTCTCAAGAGCTTTCTTTACCATAGCTCTAGTAACTGTACAAGTTTGAAATATATCAGGGATTTCTTCTTCAATTGGATCAACTTTCTGATCCAAATTAGGCTTGTCAGTTACAAGTGGATTAACCACAACCTTGTCTCCAGCTAAGTCATTGCCTAGCAATAAATCTATTCCCTCTACGGGCAAAACCGAGACTGTTCCGATTGTCACAGGTCCTGACACTAAGTCTGATGACAAATTTACACAATGGAGAGGAACATTAACAAAACAGCACTCCAACCCCTGAATAAGAACACTTTCATTAGAAGAAGACCTCTCAGATAAAGGCAAAGTACCTGATAATAAAAGACTCTGAGAGGCTCCTGTGTCCCTTAAAATTTTAATAGGGGTGGGATTGGCTGAATCACCCAAAAGTGATACAGAACCCTTCGATATGAATGGTTCATAATTCTCCATATCAAAATCAGACTGGGATTTATTAGACCCAACAAATGTATTGCTTTCAATACATGACTGTGACCTTGACCTCTTGTAAATAAGAGCATTTGGAACTGGTCTATCTTGATTCTGTTGCCTATTTTTCAATTTGTAGCAATCAGAAATAACGTGTCCTTTTTTCTTGCAAAAGTTACACGTCGGAAGAGACAAGGATCTAGAATCAAACTTCTCTGAAGTCTGATTTTTGAAAGTTGTGTTAGTTTGAGTTTTAGAAGGGCTTGAATTAGGCGGAAATTCTTTTCTGCCAGTAAATTGTTGAGTAGAAGTCTTGTTAACAAAAGGAACTTAATGTGTCAAAGAATATTCGTCAGCAGCTCGAGCAGCATTTTCCAAGGTTTCAATCTGATGCTCCTCAAGATAAGTTTTAACATCACTATGGACACAGTTTTTGAACTCTTCAATTAATATAATTTGCTTGAGATTTTGATAATCTTGCTCAACTTTCTTGGCTAAACACCATCTATCAAACAACTGCTCTTTTTGTCTAGCAAATTCGACATGAGTTTGTCCAGCTTCTTTTCTGTAATTTCTAAATTTTTGCCTATAAGCTTCAGGAACTGACTCATAACCTCTTAAAATGCATTCTTTAACTACGTCATAATCACCACTTTGCTGAACAGACAGTGAAGTGTAAATCTCACTAGCCTTACCAGTAATTACACATTGTAGTAACTGAGTCCAATTCTCTCTTGGCCACTTTAAATTTTCTGCAACTTTTTCAAAAAGAATAAAATATTTGTCTACTTCTTTTTCTTTGAAAGGAGGCACTAATCTAATATTCCTTGCTAAATCAAAATTTTGATTTGAAGTATGATGATGATTCCCACTTGCCAGCTCCATTTCTTTCATTCTAATTTCATATTGTAATTGTTTTTCCTTCTCCCTTTCCTGTCTCTCTCTCTCTCCTCTTTTTCAAATTGTAATTGTCTTTCTTTATCCCTTTCCTGAAATTCCAGTTTCTTAAACTCTAATTCAGATTGTAATTGTCTTTCTTTCTCCTCTCTCTCAATTCGCATTTGCTCTTTTTGTAATTCAATTTGCTTTTCTTTCTCCCTTTCCTGTCTCTCTTTCTCCTTTTCCTCTTTATCAATCCGCATTTGCTCTTTTTGTAATTCAATTTGTTTCTCTTTCTCCTCTCTCTCAATTCGCATTTGCTCTTTTTGTAATTCAATTTGTTTCTCTTTCTCCCTTTCCTGAAATTCTAGCTTCTTCAACTCTAATTCCATCTTGAATTTTAATTCTAATTCCTTTAGTTTAATGTTAGAGTCTGATGCAGACTTACTGACTGGAATCAAAGCACTTTGTTCCAAAACATCCTGTTCTACCAAATACTAGACCAAAATCTTTTTGATATCTTGTTTCGTTAAAGAAGCCTTCACTTTGGAAAGATCGTATTTCCTGGCAAGTTGAACCAACTCATCTTTTTTGAAAAGATCTAATTGCTCCTGGGTAGGATTAGAAAGAAATATTTCTACCTTAGATGTCATTTTTATACAAGCGTGTCAGTCTCACTAAAGATTTAAAATTTGCAAAAACTAGGGGAAATTCAAATTTAAATTCAAATTTATCTCAAATCTCAATCTCAATCTCAATCCCGGACGCTAGCCCCCAATTCTATGTTACGTGCTTAGGCTCGAATAAGCAGCAACACAGAAAGAGTGAAAACTAACAAGCTTGTATAACTTTAACAATGATTTTATTAAGTACAATTATTTTCATAAAATAAATAAACTTACGGTTTTAGAGAATCAAATCCAACAAATATAGAATTCACAAAATAATCCAGTAATGGAATTTCAAGTCCTGATAAATAAATGTTCTAATAGTTCCAGGTTCGAATCTTGACGATGTAATAATCCAAAATGGCTGACAATGTCACGTGATGCAGTTCTTGTTTTTAAACCATCCAGATGAAATTATGAAACATATGTCCTTTTCCAGATAAATAGAATAATTCTTCTTTTCCAATGAATTGACACACAGTCCAGAACAAGATATTAAACTCAAAACAGAAAATACACAACTTCTTTAAAATAAGCCCAATTTATATTCTACTAAAGTTAGCTTCTAAAAAACACAGCTATATATATTGTAATTCCCTCGTAAACAAGAGGAATCATGTGAGTCTGGAAGGTCATGGAAAAAGTACCTTCTTCAAGTCACGTAGACACAGAATGAACCAGAAGGAAAAATCAGCCACTAATAAAATGCTGTCCCCGAAACCAACCAATAGAATTGAAGACTTGTTGACAATGTCTAAAGCAAGGTCAGATATTGAGGTAACCAAGCCAAGGTCAGCCTGTTTACCAGAAAAGTCCAGGTCAAGTGAATTTTCTAGAAAAATTTCCCATTTAAATAATAATAAACCCTAAATGACAAATTTGGATTTAATAATTAAAAATAAATAAAATTAAATCCAATAGCCGTAACAATATCCATTTGAAAACTATTTAAATAGCAATTAATATCCATTTGAAAATTATTTAAGTAGCAATATATATCCATTTGAAAACTATTTAAGTAGCAATGAATATCCTTTGAAAACTATTTAAGTAGCAATGTATATCCATTTGAAAACTATTTAAGTAGCAATGAATATCCTTTGAAAACTAAGTAGCAATGAATATCCTTTGAAAACTATGTAGCAATGAATATCCATTTGAAAATTATTTAAGTAGCAATGTATATCCATTTGAAAACTATTTAAGTAGCAATGTATATCCATTTAAAAATTATTTAAGTAGCAATGTATATCCATTTGAAAACTATTTAAATAGCAATGAATATCCTTTGAAAACTAAGTAGCAATGAATATCTATTTGAAAATTATTTAAGTAGCAATGTATATCCATTTGAAAACTATTTAAGTAGCAATGAATATCCTTTGAAAACTAAGTAGCAATGAATATCCCTTGGAAAATTATTTAAGTAGCAATGTATATCCATTTAAAAACTATTTAAGTAGCAACGAATATCCATTTGAAAATTATTTTAGTAGCAATGAATATTCATTTGAAAACTATTTAAGTAGCAATGAATATCTGTCTGAAAACCATGTAAGTGGCATCCATTTGAAAACTACGTAAGTGGCAATGAATATCAATTTGAAAACTAAGTGGCAATGTATATCCATTTGAGAATTATATAAGTGGCAATTAATATCTATTGGAAACTATGTAAGTGGCAATGGATATCCATTTGAAAACTAAGTGGCAATGAATATCAATTTGAAAACAGTTTAATTGACAATGAAACCAGGATTTGTGGTTGTTATCTGAGTTGCAAAATAAAAATCTTTTGATGGCTGCAAGTGTAACATATGGCAAGGAAGGTTTATTTTTTTATGTTAAATTAATGACAAAAGAGACATCATTTATGCTAAGACACAATTTGTCATTTAATGAATGATTTATTAATTTGAAAAGAAAAGTAATTCATAAAACATCTGTATTTATTATAATAAATGCTGGTAGATCATGAGTAAACACCAAAAAAAAAAACATGAGAGCCAAGAAAATGAAAAAGTTCCATGTTGCAACTCTTTTCAGGTTACCATGTATTCAAGAATGTTAATGTTTTCAATAATTGCTTGAGTATGTGTAAAAACATTTATTGCAAACGTTCAGTGTCAATAAAAAAAAGTCAGTGCAGATGACAAAGTTAAGTTGGCACTACTGGCAAAGCAAAAACAATTATCTCATTTATTTTAGCACCATTCATTATATGTAACTGTTTTCCTGTTTCCCCTAAATTTGGAATGGAGGATACTATGTCACATGCTCTTATGATCTTAATCTGCCGCGGAAGCGGGAGGTTGTGGGTTTCGATCCCTGGCCAAGTCATGCCATAGACTTAAAAAATAGTACTAACAGCTATACTTCACTTGGCGCTCAGCATTAAGAGGCTAAATTAGTGTTAGGCCTGGTCGGCCTGGTGTCAGGATAATGTGACTTGAGTAGGACATCATGCTACATGTCTGCGGCATGATGCCCCAGTGCTAGACATCACTATAAACTGCCTCACTGCAGACATCATAGCGTTATGACTGAATTTTTTTTTAAAGTTACATTAAAACTCCTAATCAAGCAAACTTTGATCTTATATGGGACCTAATCTGGTATATACAATTTTTCAGGGCATGGTGAAACATAAAGGCGGGGTATCCATACATGCTTTTTTTCATCTGCTCCTTTTTTTATTAATCTGCTGGTGTCTTCTGATCCGTATTCTTTTGGTGGTCACCATCATTTTGCGTGGTAGAACCATAATGTAGTCAATGGGTTACCATTATTTTGTTTCATAGGACCACAATAGGTACTATTTTGTTTGGTGATGGGTGGGGTACATTTTCGCCAAAATTTTTCATGTGCATTAAGTTTCTGTTATTTACATTTGTCCAAACCTTGGTTAATTTAAAATATTTAACAATCTGTTTTAGCTGTAATTTCGTGTTACACCTTTTATCAATCTCTCCATAATGACTAAGTGGCATGGCTCCAATAGGAGGCGTGGTGTACGAGTCAATTCTTTAAGTTCACTTGCTGTAACTTATTTGGACTTGCAAGGTGTCCATGTGTAAAGATTTTTCTTCTTGTATTTGTATGAGTATAATGTCCTTTAATGCTGTCTATACTGGGAATCAAAACTTGTGCAACTTTGGTTAATGGATAACCCTGTCAATATAGATTAATTGTGCCAACATTTTTTTTTTAAAATTTGTCACCCCATCCAGGGTGGGTGGGACTTGAATGATTTGAGATAAGTTTCAAATAATTTATTTTATCCTGAGTTTTATATCTCATGTATAGTGCTCACACAGGCCTTTAAAATCCTGTGGTAAATTTTGTCATCAGTCCCACAGAAGTGTTACCAATTTGTTGTAAAACCACATTTTGGAACCAAATTATTCTTCTTGAATCATGACAGCGAATAAAAACTTTATTGAATGTCTTTTCTCATTGAGTACAATGTTGATCTGCTCACACAGTTTTATGGATTTGTCAAAACATCGTCACTTCAGACACATGAAAAAAATCTGAAATTCCAAATTGTTGAATCTTACATTTAAGAGGTCCTGATAGCAAAGTTGTTTTCTCTTTACTATTTACTTATACACACACAAATTCTGTATCTAAAAACCATGCAAGTATATCTTTTTTTGCTTCATTGGAGAGAAATGTGTTAGTGAAATTTCACAGACAAGGGTACATTTAACTATTTTGCCTTAACTGCTCCCTTGCAAGGCCTCTGTTTACTTACAATTAATCAACCCCAACATAATAGATATTCTCAGATTTGTAACCAGACACAAAAGTCAGAAAACATTTGCAGATGGGTTATAGCTTTTCAAACTCATACAGATCCACACTGTGCAAACATTATTGAAAGTGAAGGCATGAAAAGAAGAATGCATATACACAATTGAAATTTGAATCTTGAGCAGTCCAGACTTTCAGAAATCTATTCAAGAGGCAACAAAACTTGCAGATAGATTGGGAACTTATGGTGTATGTGTTGTACATATTTTGAAAAATATAATTTAATAAATTAGTTTATTAGAATTATGCTTTTTTGCACATTGACTTTTCTTTCTTACACACTTTATCTATTAGATGTCATATAGAAAACACCCTTGATCCAACAATAACCACAAAGCATTGTTGTCTACCTGTCTCTATACAATCATGTAAAATTCACCCCAATCCAGCAATAACCACAACATATTGTTGTCTACTGTCTCTCTTGTTTTTACAGTCTTGTAAATTACACACTGGTCCAAAAATAGCCACAAGTTGTCTACACGTCTCTCCTGTTTGTTGTTGTAGGGTTTAATGCCATTTTTCAGCACACGATAGGCCATACATGGTCACCAGTATTAATGGTAGACTCTCCTGTTTGTACAATCATGTAAGATACACACTGGTCCATCAGTAACCACAATGTATTACTGTCTACTTTTCTTTACTGTTTGTACAGTCATTTAAAATATGTACTGGTGCAATACTTATCAGGTATAGTTGTCTACTTGTCTCAACTGTTTGTACAGTCATGTAAAATACACACTGGTCCAACAATAACCACAAGGTATTATTGTCTACTTGTCTCAACTGTTTGTACAGTCATGTAAAATACACACTGGTCTAACAATAACCACAAGGTATTATTGTCTACTTGTCTCAACTGTTTGTACAGTCATGTAAAATACACACTGGTCTAACAATAACCACAAGGTATTGTTGTCTACTTGTCTCAACTGTTTGTACAGTCATGTAAAATACACACTGGTCTAACAATAACCACAAGGTATTATTGTCTACTTGTCTCAACTGTTTGTACAGTCATGTAAAATACACACTGGACTAACAATAACCACAAGGTATTATTGTCTACTTGTTTCAACTGTTTGTACATAATGTAAAATATATTGTTGTATGGTTTAACACAGTTTTTCAGCACAAGATAGGCTACAAATGGCGGACTATTGCCCTGCTCGAACAATAACCACAAAGTATTGTTGTCTACTTGTCTCAATTGTTTGTACATAATGTAAAATATATTGCTGTATGGTTTAACACAGTTTTTCAGCACAAGATAGGGTACAAATGGTGGACTATTGCCCTGCTCGAACAATAACCACAAAGTATTGTTGTTTTTTTTTTTGTTTCTGTTGTTTGTACCAGTATTAGGACAATCAACAACTGATGGATTTCATTTTTATAAGAATATATGACCCACATTGTTGCTATTTTAGTGTTAGTGCTACACAATCTGCGTACTTATTTCAGCATGTTGTATGATCTCCAAGAGAAGGAAATGAAGCCAGTAGATGCAATGACAGACCTCTGTAGAATGGAGGGTGACTATACAGAGGGCGTTGAGGTTCTCAGCTTGTTGTCTGGTGAACTATCTACTATTTCACCATGTGCTAAGCTGGGAAGAAGCATTGGAAACTATGTTTCTCTGACTGGAAAGCCAAAGGAAGATTTTATAGAAAAGCATGAAGTTGATGTGTTGGAGCATGGTAATTATGTGCGATGCTCTGCAATGTCACAATTTTTAAATTAAGCATTGTTTGTGTGATAAAACTGTACTGATACAATAATCTTTATCAATCAACCGATTTCTGAAAATCCTTTCATGTTATTGAGTCAAGATGAATTCATGTGTCCTTATAAATTCTCAATATTTATCCATCCTTGTGCAATCTCTCACCATTCTGCAAACATGCTCGAAATTTGCCTACTTGCCTCAAGATTTCTTGTTGAATTCAAGCTTAACTCATGAGATAATCCAAGTATAATATCTACATTACAACAAGGAAGTTTATAGATGTATACTAAAATTTATGTAGTCAGGTATTATGCTTATAAAAAGCACACTGCCCCAGACCAGTAAAGCGGTCCCTAGGGTTTGCAAATTAACTTCCCTTTGACTGGAAAACTGGTCTACAAACACAAAACCGTAAAACCAGTCTACAGTGATGAAATGGTTAAAATATTACATAATTTTGTCACAGGTCATAGAGGTCTGAATTCAGTGGATAAACACAGCACAATCAAATAACGAATGATGAAGCACATTTACTTTTCAGTCTGTCCCAAGTCAGTAAAAGTTAGATAGTGTTTTAAGCCGCTGTTGTTAGTATTTCTAAATACAAACTTTTACCATGCAGATTCTGTTGCTTTCATTTAAGTTTGGTACAGACTTTGAAGAAAAGTGCTTAGTTTTTCTTAAAAATTGGTGTCGGCTTTCTTTGATGAAAGGTGCTTGTGTTTTTGAAGTCACCGCTATAGGCCAGCTCTGGAGAACTGAACAAATGCCCATTTCTTATTGTGATGGCAACATCAGATAATTGTATTGCATGATTGAGGCTGTTTTTTTTCTTCTATTTCCTTAATACATTTTCATAACAGTCTGTGCTTCAGAGGTAATGTTTTCTTTGTAATTTCAGCAAACTATTTATCTGGGTACATTTAAAAAAAGGAATTGGCCATTGTTTGGTTGATTTTAGCTACAGTTCCCCCTGCCTATTGAATAGACCAACACATTTATCATAGTGGAGTAATGTTGCCTTCTACTCGTGCATCAGAAATTTAACAAACGGCCTCACCCAAATGTAGACACTACCGAGATACTTATGCTCCTCTCCTGAAAGTCGTATAGTTGTTATTCCCCTCATGAAAATGAAGTCATATGGACAACATTCTATTGCATACCAGGGCCCAGCAACATGGAACAAATTGCCCATTGAACTTAGACACAAAACACAGTGATCCATTTCAAGAGTGCTCTTAAAACTCACCTTTTTCGACTGCAAGAACAAACTTAAAGACCTAATAATGTTTCCTACCTTAAGTATTTTTAGCATTTTTTATGTTTTCCAATTTAATGGTGTTTGTTTTTTGTTTTTTTTCTAGTCATATCATTATATATGTTGTAAAGCGCTTAGAGCTTATAAAGATTAGGTGCAATACAAAATACTCATTATTATAAGTGGTGGCTTTGTTGAAATCTTTTTATACCTACATAGAGATTTCCCTTGAAGATTTGTCACTATCTGTGGTTGGTCTATATGCAGATTTTACCAATGTGACCTCCCAGAATTGAAAAAATCCCATTACACTTCAGTTTCATAAATGGATGGCTAAAGATTGGCTTTCTTGGCAATATATAGTTTTTTTGTGACAGGGACTGATACAATGTTATGTAAAAGACATACAGGATGCTGAAGAAATCAGTTTATGACATGCTTACAAAAGCTGTATTACACTGCATGCTTTTTCTTTTAATTATAAAAATGGATCTTTATTTGTTATAAAATGTGTTTACTACATGTAAACACGAGAGAGATTACAAACCATAACATTTTGTCAATATTAGCCATAGATTTTTATTGCCAACATGGAAGAAGCCATTGATAATAAAGTGTTCAGGTTTGAATTGTGCTATGTATACCTTCATTTTTAATTCTTGTACTGACAAAAGTTAAAAAATAAAATTTTGATTCCAGTCTTTATTCAAAATAAGTAGATTAAATTGTTGGTTTGCAATTTATTTTGTATTTTGCAAGAATTTAAGTAATTAATTGGGTTATTTTCCTGCAATTAGTTGAAGGCAGTTTTTATAGAACATCAGAGGTAAATGTATTGACATCAGATCTCCATTTCACATAATAGCAGGCATTTTGGTTGACTTCCAAAAGATGATGAAATGATGGATGTATAGGAGAAATTAACTGCTATTGCAACATGGGTGGAAAAGAAATAAATTTTTCCATATCCACACATACTAACTGGCCCCATTTTTTAAAAAAAAACTTTATTCATTAATGTTTTGAATTGTACTAGTCCAAAATTTGTTGATTTGACGTGTGTTTGGTTCCCTAAGAATCAGTGCCATTTGGGCAATTATTGGACTAGTTTCAGCAATTTCACATTGTGGGACCAATATCTGTTTGATCCATGTTGTTTGGTGACAAAATGTTTTATTTGTATTTACTTAGACTTCATAAAAAAATATTTAGGTTCATCATCAATATCAGTCTCT
Source organism: Unio delphinus (assembly GCA_029339505.1). NCBI lineage: Eukaryota > Metazoa > Mollusca > Bivalvia > Unionida > Unionidae > Unio > Unio delphinus. The sequence goes on along the minus strand of JAQISU010000177.1, from coordinate 4,137,434 downwards.
TGACCTAGTGTGGTCGTTGAGGCACTGTGCTGCTGAACATCTGACCAGTTCCCTCCATTTGTCTTGATCATATGCCTGTGTCTCTGCAAAACTTTTCCTGGTCTATTCTGTGATATTGTCACTCCACTTTTTTCTCTGTCTACCTCTCATTCTACCACCTTGGACACTACCCTGCAGTACTGTTGTGGATAGACTGTTGGCTCTAGTGACATGACCATACCATTTCAGCTTTCTCTTTTAAGACTTTTTAACAGTGGTGAGGAGGTCTACATAATGGCCTACTTTGTGCCTGATGGTGTTACGCACTTCTTCATTTGTGATGTAGGTTAACATGTAACAAATTAGTAGCTGAACCTGCAGCATCATTATTTGTAATGTGGATTGAAAGAATGTACTGTACCAAGTAAACTGCATCTGCATTTACTGAAAATAAAAAAGTTTATCTCCTTCAGAAAATATTGAAATTGTTACACTTTCATTGTTTTCACCTGTTCATTTGGTAATAATACATGTAAATTCATCAGATGACCCGAAATTGTGTCGCAAGATTATGTATATTTGGGTACAAGTACTGAACAGGCACACATATGTGAACATGCTAACAAGTTAAAAGTAATTGGAGGGAATGAAAAAACAATCATGTCTTTTCTCATATTTTGTTATTTTAAAAATGGATTGAAACCCAATATGACTTAAATGTGATTTCTTTTTCCATTTGTTTATTAGAAAGCATAAGCTCTCTCTTTCTCTTTTAAAATTACTAAAGTTACACTTTATATTTTTTTGTGAAGCATCTAAAAAGTCTCAGCATTCCTTGCTGAGAAATGTATAATTCATCTCTCGCCAAAGATGTATGTGAATACGTTTTAGTATGGAAGTCTTTAATATTAAACAGCATTGTAGCTGAGTCGATAAGCACGTTCATCGTGATATATTATATTGATTCAGCTTTCTAATTAGGGCATTAAACTTAATTTGTCCACTGTGACCAACTATGTTGATGATCTACGATGATAGCAATGCCTGTTAGTGACAAAAGCAGTGGAAAGGATTAAGGTCCATCATGGGATTTTCCGTAAAATACTGTAGTATTCACCATTAATTTGTGACAGATTCAACTGTTTTGTAAAATTTAAAGATAATTTTTAAAATTGTTTTGTGATGAATAATGAAAATATTCTGTTAATATCATTAAAGCCTTAACAATGTGGCAATTTCGATACATACCTTACTGATGTAAAATGTATGGTGGTATGTACCACTAGTAATACTGTGCACCACTAGTAGTGTACAAATTATGAGATAAGCCCCTTAGTCTTATAAAGGATTTATTGCTGTATGTATGGTATGCTACCAATATACAGAGAAGTACAGTTTACATTTTATCCTCCTGTAGAGAAAGTACAGTTGACTGGGCTGCTAGAGAAGCCAAAGCTGATGATTCTGGTTGAAGAGCTTGTATGTTTGTTGGAAGAAATGAAGTCATACATGTCTGCATTGGAGGAAAGGATGGAAAAGTCACCAATACACATTCGTGAGTACCTATAGAACTGATTCTTTATGTGATTGTTGTTTTAAAAAGATATTTTCTTGTTATTTATGCAGAACTTTATTGGTAGTGAATAGAAATGTCAACTATTCCAGTTTGTGGAATAACCCTGTGTTAAATTTAATAATGACCTTAGCAAACGCATGGCCCAATTTCGATGATTTTGACAGGTGCCCCTGGATTTAAGTGTGGGGCACCTTTTGAGCACAGCATTTTGAAATAAACTTTGAAGTTTTTTATGATATTAAACTTAACAATTATTTTCTATTTCTTTAAAATTACCATCTTTCTTTAGATCTATTTAAAAAGAATTCTAACGACTTGGCCCCAATGATCATGGAGCATGATTGAGCCATCAGTCTAATCGACCTAAGGCTGGTCCTGATGAAATTTTTAGAAATGAAAATTACACCTTCAAATTCAAAGTTTGGGGGGCAGGAATACAATTTTGAATAGTACATTTTGATACTTTGGACATGTCAAGTGAAAAATATACACAAAGACTTGCATATGAAAATTCTCTGCAGATAAAGCTAATGATAAAATTTGTTTTAAAATGTTCCAGTGACCAGACTGACCCCCAAAATTTTATTCATAGAGAAGATAGCACATATCTGAAGCAAATCATCAGCCAGGTAGAACATGGATAAGTTGAAAATGCTGTCTGAAATGAGTAGGGAGGACAAGTGCCAAATATTTGTGAGGAAAACTAGTGTTTAGTTAGCAATGGTTCAGCCTTTAAAATTGTTTTTAATTTTAAGATGAAATAAATTGTTAGATAACATTTTTAAAATTACAATGCTTAAGAATTTATGCTAATGGCATTGGCATTTGACAAGTGTATTTGGTTTTTCCATTTCCACTAGATATATATAGGGTATGAAATTGTTTTGTAGGTATTCATGTACTTTCTATTATGTGTTTTTGCTTGTAATGACAATATTTAAAAGTTTTGTTTTTATTACATATAAAGCATTTGATTTAGAAAAGTCCTAGAAAAGACAAAATAATTGCACTTTTATGCTACAAGATCTAAAAATGAGAGCTAGAAACCTTTATAAGAGTCATGTTGCCAAACTAAATGCAATCAAAATAAGGCATATGAACAAAATAAATTACAGGCATTATGGGGAAATAAATGTACCAATGAGCATATACTTCATTGTCCTTTACAGTGTATTGAGCTGAGTTTTATTATTCCTGAAGTTAGAATGGACGGGGCTGAAAATTCATTTCTTTACCTCTTGGTCTTGTTCTTCAGAATTAGATTTATGATGAATGCAGTTCTGTGGCACTTGGGGCCTGCTCTTTTAAGTCACACCAAATGTAAACAAATAAAATTTATTCTGTTCAGTACTTGGTTACAAGAGTAAATATATTTTCCAGTTTGATCCCACTGGTTGATTTCTCATTTCTTTCATTATCTTCATCCATCACCACCTCTGTGAATACCATTATACCCCAATGTAAATGCAGGCAGGTAATTTTTGCATGGTAATACTTTTTTGGTAATCATGAATGTAATACAGTGAACCGGGGCCCCAAGTGGCCAAGTGGTCTAAAGCGCTGTCTGTTATGGATCATTGCCATCTCACCTCTGTCTGTGTGTGTTCGAGTCTAAGATTCAGCTAATGTAGTTATGTGAGAAAGCTTGCCAGTAGCTTCTCGTGGGTCGGTGGTTCTTTCCTGGGATTTTCCTGGGTTCTTCCTCCACCAATAATACTGGCCGCCATGTATAGCCTATCGTGTGCTGAAAAATGGCATTAAACCCTACAACAACAACAACAACGACAACAATACAGTGAACCATCCAGACCACTAATAGATACACAACATAGACTTACCGTGGCAGGAGAAATCTCAGGGATAGCCGGTACTAGATTCATATATAGCCTTCTGCCTCAGCAAGGTATACTGCTGATAAAATATATAGGTAATATGTTTTGAAAAAAAAGTAAAGTGAATTTATTCAAGGTATTCCTCAGAAATAGCTGCTAACTAGGTTCAGAAATAAAAATGCAGGAAATAAGGATAACAATATTGTAGTCATTTTAATTTAGCACTAAGTATGGATTACAAGTCTATTAATTATTAAATAGTAAATATGACAATCCATTCAGGAGTAGTAGTAATACCAATATTTTAAATATAATCACTGTCGAAGCCACATTGGATGGCTTACTAGACATCTTAAGTCTTTTAGTGAAAACTGTCAACATTACCATTCATTTAGGAGGAGGAGGAGGATGTATTTATAATGGTCAATATGATGTATATCATACTTAGTAAGACTCATCTGGGTAAACTAGGAAAATCTATCACTATACCTGATTCCAGTATCAGATATACTTGGTATATAGTGGTCAGAGCTGAGTATGGAAATGTAATGATTGAGTTCTGGGTACAGTCTTTCTCCTGACAGACCATGGAAATGGATCTCTGTACCTTGCTGAGGCTGAGGCTATGCATGTATTTGGTACCGGCTATCCAGGAAAAGATTTCTGCAGTCAGTACCAGAGTAGATATGTTTTGATTGTGTATATACCATTGGTCAGGATGGGCTAAATGAGTTTATTGTATGTTCTTATTTCCATGTCACCTTCAATAGTTGCCACTTAAAACTTCTCAAATACATGTACAAAAAAGTCTGTTTTTATCACATTTTGCTCTGAGCATCCTGTCATGAAAAGCTTTTAATTTTATACAAAGGATACAAGTCTGTCAGCAAATGTGACTGCCATTAAATATAGTAAAACCCCTGAAAATAACTTCTAAAAAAACTCTGAAGAGAATTGAATCAAATATAATAGTTATCCTGGAAGTTCAAACAAAAATTGGATGTTAATCCATCTTCAAATTTTGATGTGGTTACAAAAAATATTAAAAACAGTTATAACTGAAAATAGATCAACATTGAAATGACTTATTATCAAAAACCACTCAACAGAATTTGACCAAAGTTGACAGAGAATTGTCTCCAAACAGAATTTGATTATATTTTACTGAAAGCATCTATGCATCAGTTTATACAAATGGAACTGATCCAACTTCAAATTAGGTGATTATTGCTTAAAATATATGAACCTTTTTACAATTTCTTTTCCAAAAGCTCTAAGGGGTCGTCCATTTAGTATGTTAGCATGGAGGGGGAAGGGGGGGTAACCCAAATGCGTACGTTTGCTTGCGTATGGGGGGGGGGTTTCTCCTGACAATGTACTTGCACAGCGGCTAGCTTTTGGATCCAAATTTCCTTTTAATGCGTCATTTGATATCCATTGTCCGTCACTTGCACAATCTGAAATTATCAAGCGCACATGTCCTGTGTGCGGCGTGTATCACTCGTCGCAGGCCAGTGTAAGACGACACCAAAGCGTTCACACTACTGAGTCTACCGACACTGAGAACTTGAATCAAAACCTGGATGATGACGTCAGCGAGGCTGTGGATATTGAGACAGCGGCCCAGCATAGTGCAGCTAATGCTGTTGTGATTCAGCCTGACGTTAAGCTTGTTGCTGAAATTCCTGTTATACGTAACCTGTTTGACTGGGTTCAGTCGGCGTTTGTCTGACCTTTAGCAGACACTGGCAAACTTTTTAAAGGTTTAATAACATGCAACTTATTTCTTTTATATATACAGCAGCTGAGTACTGTCTGTTTTACTCCGTTTCATTAAACATTTGAATATTATTAATCCTGTGTCATTTCTGCGTGGATGAAATATTGGAAGTTCTATACGAGTGGGTGGGGTGGGGGTCATTCATACGTACGTACGCATAGGGGGGGGGGGGGTAAAAAATATGCATTTGTACAAGGGGGGGTGTCAAGTTTTGTCTTATTTCTGCGTACGTACTAAATGGATGACCCCTAATACATGGAATTTGACCATACTCAGCAGAAAGTATCCTGGCATGAAGTCATTACAAACTTGTTGAAATGATGCTATTTATAGACACTTACTAAAAGTAGAAAACCTCAAAACAAATAATTGTAAGAAATAACTCCTTTTAAGGAAAACATCCTGAAGTGAAGGTCATTCATATTTGTTCAAAAGATGTCAAGCTGCCATGATTTCTAGAAAAAGAAAAATGTTGAAATGATTTCTTTTCTAGGACTCATAAACTGAATTTGATCATGTGTTTTTAATGAAAGAATATTGGCATAAGGACCTATAAGATTGGTACAAATGATGCCAATCAATCACTGAAAGTTAAAAAAAACAAAAATGTCAAAAGCTAAAAATAACATTACCAGATTTACCTTTCTCACAAGAAGTATGATGCTGATTTGCATATATGGATCAAAGGTAGGGACACTAGAGAAACATTGTTACAATTGTTATACTATCAACATCATTGGAAGACGTTTCATCCAAGCATCCTATTGACCATGATTTCTTTGTCACTGGCTTGCATTTCACTATTAGGCAGATGTTAGCAATCTGTGCAATCTCAGGCCATCTTAGGTATCTTGTTTTACTTAGAACACAACGTATTGCTGATGCTTAACATGTATTTTTGGAAATGGTGAGTTCATTTCTTCCCAACATAGGTACCATTATTTGTCTGAAAAAAAAAAAAAAAAGCAACAAAATAAACTCAAAATCCCATGCCATATAAAAGGAAAAATGATACTGGTATGCTGGAATTTCTTAAGAATGTAAATGTTGGTTTCAGTACTCAGCTGTTACAAAGAAGAACTGAACATTGTCTGGGATTCCTGGGAAGCATCAGTCCTTTCAGTGGACTCTTAGTTGTTTTTAGTTGCAATAAACCCTTCATTGTATATTTTTTATAAATGCAGTTGGGTTGAGTGATGGCAGGCAGCATTATGATCTACCTAGACATAGTAACAGTGGCAGAGGACATTCCACCAATGGAACATCACAGAGTGGCAGTCCACCAGACAACACAGCTGCTGGAGGAGATCATCAGGTTTGTTGACATACATGTATCTTTTTGGGTGGAACAGAGCATTAATGGGAAGGACACTTTTAAAGCCTGATGCTGTTATGGGGTCTTGTGCATTTTAAATGCAAATCCAGATTTTTTAAGATTTACTGGCCATGCACCAGAAGTGCTTATGGAATGGCCTTATGCCTTTGTCAATTGGTCCTTTGTCTGTCTGTTGTCTGCAACTCAGTTAACATGAGTTAGTTATTCTGCTTTCACCAAACAACATTACTCATTTATTCCATGGTCTAGTTGGTCTTGAATGAAAATGATGTTGCTATGACATCCCAAATGGCTGTAATCCTCCTGAACAGATGTTCATATTGACAGATTTCATTTTGCTCCTATCACCCACATGGAGTTTGTTCATTCACTCATATTTGCAGATTATCCAAGGTAATATTCAGCTCGATTTTGACACAGTTTTGGAACTTGTTCTTGTTTCAGATGCATACAATTTAGAGAAAAGTAGTGTGATTGTTGAGTATAGACTTTTTGCAAAGATTTAATGGTTTTACGTTAATTATCTTCTCGCAGTACCATCAACTGTGAAATGATCAACTCAATAATTTGGCACTTAATGTGATTCTCACACTAACACGATTTGGTACATAATATGTTTGGCAGTTATGGAAAATCCAACTACCATGTTATAATGAAAGAGAGCTGCATGCAGAGCAGTAGTTCCCTACCATGTTATAATGAAGGAGAGTTGCATGCAGAGCAGTAGTTCCATACAGGGGGACATTTTGGAATATAGAGCAGTAGTCCAGTACAGTGGGAAATCTTGGCTTGTAGAGCAATAGTCCAATACAGTGGGAAATCTAGGCTTGTAGAGCAATAGTCCAATACAGTGGGAAATCTTGGCTTGTAGAGCAGTAGTCCAGTACAGTGGGAAATCTTGGCTTGTAGAGCAATAGTCCAGTACAGTGGGAAATCTTGGCTTGTAGAGCAGTAGTCCAGTACAGTGGGAAATCATGGCTTGTAGAGCAATAGTTCAATATTAGGGAAAATCTTTGCATGTAGAACAGTAGTCTCATATTGGGGAAAATCCTGGCATGTAGAACAGTAGTCTCATATTGGGGAAAATCCTGGCATATAGAACAGTAGTCTCATATTGGGGAAAATCCTGGCATATAGAACAGTAGTCTCATATTGGGGAAAATCTTGGCATGTAGAATAGTAGTCTCATATTGGGAAAATCCTGGCATGTAGAACAGTAGTCTCATATTGGGGAAAATCCTGGCATATAGAACAGTAGTCTCATATTGGGGAAAATCCTGGCATGTAGAACAGTAGTCTCATATTGGGGAAAATCTTGGCATGTAGAATAGTAGTCTCATATTGGAGAAAATCTTGGCATGTAGAACAGTAGTCTCATATTGGGGAAAATCTTTGCATGTAGAATAGTAGTCTCATATTGGAGAAAATCTTGGCATGTAGAATAGTAGTCTCATATTGAGGAAAATCTTGGCATGTAGAACAAGAGCTAGTGTGTGTGTTATTGGGATTTTTAACATTTAACAATTTCTTCAGTCATATCGCTATGATATCTGCAGTGAGGCAGTTTATAATGATGTCTAGCACATGTAGCATGATGTCCCACCCAGTCACATTATCCTGACACCAGGCTGACCAGTCCTAACACTAACCTCTTAATGCTGAGCATCAAGTTAGGCAGCTGTTAGTATCATTTTTGTAAGTCTATAGTATGGCTCAGCTGGGGATTGAACCCATGACCTCCCACTTCCGCTGTGGACTCTCTAACCACTAGGCCATCGGAGTGGTGAGCATCATCTGGGATCCAGGAATGGATACTGTGTTGACTGAGCTGTAATGGCATATGAAAAAAGTTGGTCAATTGTTCTTTGAAGAATATTTTCATTAATTTTCCATGCTGTATATATATATATATATATATATATATATATGTATCCACCCCATGCTCCCAAAGCTATTGAGGTACAGTGTCTTCACCTAGACCTAGCTTAACAAAATAATAAAATAACATGGAGTTCTTGTTGTGTATTGTACTGTTATCATTGTTTAATGTAAAACAAATGTGTGCCTGATAATTTTACAGGGATCAGATAGAGGGAGAAACAAGGAGGATTCCAAGAAAGATGAAGGTCATCCAGTTAGTATACAACTTTTGCTTTTTGATTCTTGCATTTACTGGTATTAATGAAAAACATCATGGTAAATTACACATGAAAGTTTTGCATCAACCTCTATATATTGATGGTTTTGATACCTCCATTTTCAGAAGTTTCATTTACAAAGTAAGGCCACAGAATCCTTTCCCCACTGTAGTTTAATATGACAGGATATAGCAGTCTCCTTCACACAGTATGGATCTGTAAGGATGATAGAGATAACCTTTTCCCACTGTAGGTACTATATGACAGGATATATCAGTCTCTTTCACACAGTATAGATCTGTAAGGAAGATAGAGATAACCTTTTCCTACTGTATGTAATATGACAGGATAAAGCAGTCTCCTTCATACAGTATGGATCTGTAAGGAAGATAGAGATAACCTTTTCCTACTGTAGGTAATATGACAGGATAAAGCAGTCTCCTTCACACAGTACCAGATCTGGAAGGAAGATAGAGATAACCTTTTCCCACTGTATGTAATATGACAGGATAAAGCAGTCTCCTTCACACAGTACTGATCTGGAAGGATGATAGAGATAACCTTTTCCTACTGTATGTAATATGACAGGATAAAGCAGTCTCCTTCACACAGTACCAGATCTGGAAGGAAGATAGAGATAACCTTTTCCTACTGTATGTAATATGACAGGATATAGCAGTCTCCTTCACACAGTATGGATCTGGAAGGAAGAAAGAGATAACCTTTTCCTACTGTATGTAATATGACAGGATAAAGCAGTCTCCTTCACACAGTATGGATCTGTAAGGGTGATAGAGATAACCTTTTCCCACTGTAGGTAATATGACAGTATATAGCAGTCTACTTCACACAGTATGGATCTGGAAGGAAGATAGAGAGAAAAAATTCTGGAATGGCATAACATATTCCTGACTTTATCATCAATAAAGGCATTGATATTCCTTGAGTTTCTTTTATTAAAGAAAAATATAACTATTCTGTCCAAAAACAATTAACATAATTATTTAATAACATTTGGATCTGTAAAAAAAAAAAAAAAAAAACAACCTTTGTACTGAATTTGTATGTATGTTATAACTACTTTTGAAAAGTACAAGGTATAAACAAATTTGAGCATTTTTATTATTTATATTTTGTCTTTTACAAAAATATACACCAGTACAAAAATAGTTTTACTTTTTTGAAATATTCACCTCCAATTTCATGATTGTACACCCATTTTAGCAACCCAGATGAAACAAAACCTTCATTCAGCAAAAAATAGTTTGCTTTATCCCCATTTTAGCAATATTGTAGATGACTTGCACTTTGGATAAAGAGAAGAATCCTACCAATTTTAGGGTCAAAAGGTCAAGGTTCGTTGCCACTGTGACTGGGAGACAAAATGTTTCTGCGGGAAATGATCAAAATTATGTGAAGTTTCAGTTTAGTTTCAGACTACCAGTTTTGGGGTTCTTTCAGTGCATTTGGTCATGGGATGATGAAGAACATTTCTTATTGGCAATTTAAAAATAAGATCTGCACTTGTTCTCTCGCCCTCTTAAACTTCTGCAGTGGTGACAGTTTTGCAAGTCATTCACGATGTTGATAAATCAACACATAGAAAGAGGATGTTAGAGACTGGTTTCATGGAAGACTTGTTATACAAGCTGACGCCAAACAGATTTTATGCTTTAGTCATGTCTGTAGTACCATATATAGTCATTTATGAGTTAAGTCCTAATGTAAACCTAGACCCTCAATCTGCCATTGCATAGAGTGCCAGCCAATCAGGATCTGTATTTGTTAAACTGATTACAAACTGCATAGACCCATACTTGCAGGCACACTATGCAGTGTTAGATCTGTGTCTTTCCAGTGTTTCTTGATATATTAGCAAGTTTATATGAATTGCTTTGAAATGTGAGATCTGACCATATTTTCACATTTCAAAACATCATCAGTTCAATGATTGACAGGATAAAATTCTTATGTTGTAAATCATCCAAATAATAGTTTGGATAAGAAATGGCTTATATATTTTTTTTTATTTTGATCTCATGCCTCATAGTTACTAACATTTTGATTCATTGCAATTATCATGACAATCATTGCATGGAATCTTACAGCAGACTTGTCAACCCTTAACATTTGACCTTTAGTCTTACTGAGAAATAGAGCAGGGATGGCAATAATTGTGTTTATTGGCCATCACGATGTGTTGATTTGAGTATGTCTTAAGGCTGGAGAGATGATTGCTGTGCCCAGTTAAAATTGAGGGAAGAAGAAAGAAATAAGTTACCAAACAAATGTTAGAGATGCACTAGGAAGCCTTGTGGTTTGGAACTAGTTTGTGTGTTATATACTTTTTCAACTGAATATAATGTATGGTTGTGTTGCATTGGTCTCAGCTTACACTTCAGAACTTTTTTAATGCATGTGTAAATGATAGCATTAGTGAGAGGAAAAAATTGCACCTTGCTGAATAGAATGTTTTGTTTGCACCTTACTGAAAATTAGACAAGCAAATGAAGTGTTGACTGTCATAATGAGAAGGTCTTGCAAGGGTTGACAGGTCTGTGACAGAAAGATGTCTGACAGACACATCTAGCATCTTCTTCTTTTATCAATGAGGATAACAGATAGGTTAATGTTCAAGACTACAATTAATTATTATGTGTTTTGTTTGTGACTGATGGTCATTCATATATGTACACTTTAAAGAGTGGAAAGAATAAAGACAACCCTGAGGTCAATAGTCCAACAGTACAGATTTTGGATACCCGAGTACCACCTTTAGACTTCAAGAGCTATCGCAGAAAACATGGCAGCCTATCAATCCATGAGCTGACTATGTATCTTGGATACCTGGGAAATCTACAGGTGCCGTTACAGGTAAGATGTACATTTACATATTTCTTATACAAACGTTTATAGATCATTATACATGGTTGTATAAAAATTTAGTGAAATGGCAGAAAAGTGTTGTATTACAGTGACTGTATTATGTAAAAAAAATTTGGTTCCATCTGCAGCAAATATGTGATTTAGAGATCAAAATGTCCTCTATTTTACCATCCATAATGAACATATTATTATGTAAATAAGTTTCATCATACAGAGATCAGTCTACAACTTACAGAGATCAGTATTGCAAAAAAATGATAACATGAATAAATACATTACTCACTTGTCCCGCCTACCTTTTCACTTGTCCCAAAACTTAAACCACTTGTCAAGATTTCAAGAGATGTTTTTACTTTAAGCCAATGAAAGAATAAACAAAATAATGTACAGCTTTACTTTCTTTAAAGACTTTAACTGTTCATTAACATATATATTTTATTGCATCAGAAGTTTTCAGTTTTCCTTTGTCTTGGTATCTTACATGTACTATTTCTTGCTTTGATACCATAGTATGAGTATTTCCATCAGTTGGAATAGAAAGGAATTTATGGGAATTCAGACTTTCCTAAAGTTCTTTTCTTAAGTCTTGATTGGTTGATAGTTGATAGAACAAAGTCTCTTGATCTGAATCTGTTGTTGTTATAAGGTTTGACGCTATTTTTCAGCACAAGATATGCTATACATGGCAGCCAATATTTATAGTGGAGGAAGAACCCGGAAACCCCAGAAAGAACCACCAACCCATGAAAAGCTACTGGCAAGCTTTTTCATATACCCACATTGGCTGAATCTCTTCATATAATTAGTACAAAGTGCAACACATTCGATACTGTTCTTCTTTAGGAGTACACACAGCATTTTGTATTGGAGAATGATTTTCCTTAGTGGGCTAGGCTGTAGACTGCATTAAAGAGAATTCTAATTTCACTCTAATTGAAAGGGCCATGGTCAGCAAATCTAACTTATGGGATTTTCTGCTCATGCTTGCTAATGTAATATATATGCAGTGCTGCAGCAGGCCTTGTGAGATCCAGGACTGTCCTGACTCTTTTGGTTCAATCCCTAATTTTTCACGAACTTCAGTCAGAGAATTCAAGCCAGAGGTAACTGTAAACCCAATATAGCTGAAAGTTTCTGTCTTGTAGTTGTGTCATATTTGACATTTTTTTGCAGCCACAGAATCTGGCTTATATCTCTTTGGACAAATAGTGACCTCACACACATGGGTAGTCTTACGTTTTCCCCCTCCATTTTCATATGAATGTTCCATGCAATAGTTACCAATGACCCCTGGTAGGTGTGGTGCAGGATGTAAATTAAGACATGGAGAAGGCATGTCTGGCCACATAAAGGTAGATAAAGTGATACATAGTACAGACATCCTCTTGTCCCCAGACTAGCAATTCGGAAAATTTTACTTGACCGACTTTGAAAATAAATTGTCAAGGATATCAGGCAATGGGATTTGCTTATCCCTGATCATTACTTGTATAACTTTTGCCAACAGATTCTCTAAAGCCTTGTTTGAAAGATAATTAAAACCAATGTTAATTTTCTGTACAAATAAAGCACTTTACAGAAAGCATGGTACATTATTATCATGGGTAGGACAAAAATTTAATTCTTAATCTAAGTTAGCCACTGTCAAATTTATTAGGATACAAATTCCACATTCATACTTCATTACTTTAACTATAAGATAGTTAATAGAGAAATATAGTCTTTGTTTTGTGTTGCAATAAACTAAGTGATTTAAAAATGATATGATTAATACAATCTAGTGTCATTTGTCTGTGACTGGTGCATAAATAATTATGTTGCATTATTGGATCTTAATTTATTTGAAAACTGTGTGGTATATTAGAAACTTAGAAACTTGGAATTGTGTTTCTTGAAAATAAAATTGTATTTGTCAAATATAGTATTACAGATATATTTATTAGGAAACTGTGTGATAACATAGAAACATGGAATAGTGTTCTTGAAAATAAAATTTTATTTGTCAAATATTTTGTTACAGATATATTTTTTCCAGAAAAGTAATATCATACAAAAAAAACCATAAGCATTATCGATTTATCACATTGTTATGTTGTTTAATATGCACTACACCCAGTTGTCATAAAATTTGACCTTTTTCTAGCCATGCTACAGTTGGTTTGAAAATCATATAACCCAATAAAATGCCAATAAATGGAGCTCCTTGGCAGAGATGTGGAAATAGATCACTCATTTTTAAACAAATTTTAAAAAATTCTTTCTTTCTCGAGCATACCTTGTTGAGGGATGGTCTGCATAGAGATTCATCTGTACATCTATACATGCCACAGATTTACCTCAGTGATCCATCTGTACATCTATACATGCCACTGATTTACCTCAGTAATCCATCTGTACCTATACATGCCACAGATTTACCTCAGTGATCCATCTGTACATTGATACACACCACAGATTTACCTCAGTACTAAAGTAATTTTTAGGTCTTTTGTAGTTTAAGGATAAAAAGACATGAAAAAGGTTGTCTTGTGTTTGTGCTGAATTAGTTCAACATTTTTTAACTTGGAAGAGAAACTTTCTAAACATTCAAATGAACTGATGCCAGATTTGGAACCAGTACTAAAATTAGAATTTTTACAGTATTAGCAGGTACATACTGAGGTATACTAATGGTTATGGCTTAATTTGAGTGAAAAATATTACAAGTAGGGAAGTTACAAAAATTCAGAGACAATTCAAATTATTATTGAGAGTGGGAGACATAAAGTTTAGTTAGTAGTATTTTTAAAAAAAATAAAGTAAACACTTATTGTAGAAGTCAAATTATGTCATGCTTAAATTATGCTGTCATATAGCACTTTTTGTGCTATATTAAATAATGACTGATTAAAAATGCATATTCATAATGTTCTGTGTGGAAAAATATAATTAAAGTCAGCTAAAACTATACCTGACCTTTGATGATCTTTCATACATTACAACTGGTCCATAAATATGCCATGTAGGTTTTCTGTTGCTGAAAATTGACATCATTACAACTGGCCTTACATAGGCCATGTAGATTTTATGTTGATGAAAACTGGTATGACAACTGATTATAAATAGATCATGTAAGTTATATGTTGAAAACATCTGAATAAGTGTATCATCCTGTGAAAAAAATTGTTCACCAAATTACCCCTTTATTTTTTTTGTGTATTTGTTTTTGAGAATCTATGATCTTAAGCTGTAATGTCACTTGCTTTGGAATAGATAGTTGTACCGCCCAAAAATTTATTTTAGTGATTCTAGAGCACTTGGAATTTTAGCTACATTAAAGTATATATTTTTCACAAAGTTAAATAAATTTTCCAAATTACCATTTTAAGTCAACAAAGATGGTGCATTAACGATAAGTGTATAATGCATGATAAGAATCTGAAATGATAATCAGATGTAGAATTTGATAACATGAAGCACATTAAAAAAACTATAACTTTACTACTACACCAAGTAAACCATGTACAATATTCCCTCTTCATAAGCCTGTTTCTAGGGTGGACATAAGTGCATGGAGTGTCAAGTGTGGCTACTTTAACAATGATATACTGTGGATTCACTTTTTTGCAGGCAATACCAATTTTCAAAGTCCTCCTGGTTACTGCAATCATTGAAATTAAAAACTCAGTTAACAAAAACTCTTGTAATGGGAAAAGATCCAATTTAATTTCCAACATAATTGCTATTTTTCAAAATTATATTTCAAAAACCTAGAAGAATATATTCTCATATTAGGAGCATTTACATGAATGTATGTGTGAGATATGTTGACAAGTTGCATGAAATTTCTTTGTATTAAAGATTGCTTTGTATTATTACCCTATTTATGTGACCACAAAAAAGCAAATATTATTGTGCTACTGTCGATTTTTACATCAGTCTGATAGCAGTATCATTTCTTCACAATAACTCTAGTTGTCAACCATCCAGAGTTACCATTCTTTTTGGGTAGTTTGTATATTGGGTAAGGAAGAACCCGATTGATTTCAGGATTAGAAACTCAAAAGGTCATGGTCACTGTGACTGAAAGAAAGAAAGTTTCTGCACAAGAATTTTGGAGTTCTGCCCACATCGGCAGTCACCAGGCTTTGTGCAAGGCATGCACTTGGTGTAACAAAGCTGGTTGTAAAGGTTGATATAAAACTGAATTCTGATGGTAGTAATTTGTTCACAGTGGGAACTGAATAAATCTACTTTGAATGTAAATTGACCAGACTATAAAAAAAAGAAGACTAAATGCTCACAGTTGATGACTTGGTGTAACAAAGTTGGTTGTAAGGAGTTGATACAGATCTTTTCCAGTCCAACAATCAGAATTCAAGGTAGCCTTTCACTGGATGACAAAACTAAAGTGTATACCCTCAAAAGTGGATTCAAGTTGAAAATACATATAGCAGTGGAGAAACTTTACCCAAAAGATGGCAATTAGTCAGGTTTTTAAATTGTACATGAGGAAAAGCTTCTGTATGCTGATACATTTATGTTTAGAATTACTGAACATGTCGATGCAGTAAAAACATTAACATGGAATTGATAAAAGGTCCGATTTTGAAATACATGGGTTATTCATCATGTGATGATTAGAAAAAATGGATTAGCTGTTACCTGTAGCTTTTACTTTCTTATAGATAGATCGGAGTGGTCAGCATACTCAATTGCTAAATTTGGTTGTAGGTGTAACTACTCATTAGGTAAAGAAACAAACATTCAGATAATTCATTTCTGTTAGAATATTTGTGAACCAATATTCTGATTCTGTCTGCTATTCATTAAACTTCGACTGTTGGAAGAATTTTAGCTTCTGTACATTTCATTTAAAATAAGTTACTCGGTGCATTTTTCTCTGGTCAAGATAATACTAACTTGCAGATTCTATGGTTGCTTCACTCTTGCTACCATTTTATTTTGCTGAATTTCTCTCCTCTTGCAGGAGGAAGCACCACCATGGCAGCTGCACATGGAACTGAATTCTTGTCTCGAGATGGTGGTGGACAACCTTGATCTAATCCAGGATGAGGCCCTGTCCTGTCAAATCTGTGTTACCCTTAGCAGTCATCTGAAACACTTTGCAGATTGCCTCTTACCTTATACAAGCTCTTGCCTCATCTGCAGGCAGATCTTCATGTTCATCTGTGTCCATGTAAAAACATGCATTGACAAGACTGCCTATCTATGCCAGCAAAAACAGCAGCCACAGCAACAACTGGCCCAGATCTGTACTGTTAGCCTGTGTAAAAAAATCACCAGTTTTGTTTCGGGAGATTTGGATAAATTGTATAGGACCCTAAGTCATATTTGGCCCCGGGTAAAGAAGACCTTAGGAGGCTTGTTGAGAAGTGAGGAAATATGGGACCCACAGTCAACAGAATTCCCTTTTCCCGTCAAGACACCATTAGGTCCCAGATATTCAGGGAAGATCAACACAGCCTTACCCAGTATTCCAGAACACGAGTCATTGCCCAGTTCCTCATCATATACATCCTTCACATGCGAAACTTTCTCCAGTCAAGTCCAGGCACAGGCCAGGGAGGGAGAGGAGCATGATGAAAGTGAAAAACCTGGACATCCGCATCATCTGTTGGGGGACAGCATTTCTGTTGTGGATCCAAGCTTGGGATTGGGCAATGCAGAAATAGGGGACAGTTCCTCGGAACAAGCTCAGAACAGTGTCTCTGAAAGCAACTCCAGTTCTTTCAGTGGAATAATTTATAATGACCAAGCACCTTCAAGCCTACCTAATGTCCATTTCCACCCGAGTGGGGGACAGTTATTTTCATTAACAGACAGGCCTATGGGTACTCCAGGAATAGGTATGTCTGTTCAAAATCAATCTTTATTTGGTAAATAATGACCATTTGTCTACAGATTTTAATTCTTATTTATATCTGCTATACTTTCTTGAACAGTGGCAAGATGGTGGTATCACTCCATTAGTAATTTGTGCTGATATCCTAATTTAAAGTCAGGGTAGGGAATAAATGGTTGGATTACTGAGCATTTAGATGAATGTCTGGGATATAAAATAGCTTCTGGTTCATCATTGTCTCATCACTACAGCCACTGTAGCATTCTTTGACTAGTGCAACCTGTTGGTGCAGCCCATATTTTCTTACCTTTGAATTTAGCCACAACTTTTGTGATTACTTTTTTTTAGCTAGATAAAATGTTTACTGACTGGCAAACTGATTTCCATTGAAATGCAGATAAATGTCCTCTTACTTGGTCATAATGCAAATTGAGTTTACATTATTACCCATCACCCATTATGCATAATGTGTTCTTTGTCTCACATCTGTTAATGATTGCCATTTAACTGCTTGAAAAACCTCGTGATCCATTTCAGCCAAATTTTACAGGAAGCTCTCAGTCATCCAGACCTTTTGCTCTTATACTGAAATAATGAAACAAAACACAAATTAAATTTTTAATGGGAGAAAATAATCCAGAATTTGATAAAATTTGAAAGAGAACTTGTAACATCTGGACATCAAAACCTTTCTAATTCATACAGATAGTCCAGATCAGCAGTTAAGTGTTGCTACTGTTAGAAATAGAAATCTTCCAAGATGTCTGCTACTGAAAGAGAACCAAACAGAGTTTGAACAAATTTGACTGAATGCATCTTGGTTTAAAAACCTTTCAGTTTTATGCAGATGATACTGTTTCACCATCAGATAACATGTGACTGTTGGGACTTAAAAATCATTCAATTATTTCTTAGCTGAATTTGACCAGATCTGATACATATTGAATTCTGGTGTTCAAGCTTTTTAAGTTTTGTTCAAAAATTGTTCAGTCCACAATGGCCATGGTTATAAGAAGAAGAAAAATCTTAAAATAATCTCATCTCTAAAACTCTCCAATTCAGTATTTTTTAAAACTTTAATAGAGATTCTCTGGCAACAATGCATTTTAAATTGTGTGCAATAGATTTTTAACCAATAAGACTAATGTCAATAAATATCAAAGAAAAAAAGTCATTGTCTTCTCAAAAAATACGATAATTTGACTGTTTTAGAGAAAATACAGTTGTGAAAGCTTTTCAGATTTATGCTTATAATCGTGATCCTCTGTCAAATAGAACTACGGGTACCATAAATACCGCAAAATACCACTCGATAGAAGTGGTCAATATTTGACACAAATCATCTTGGCAATAAGAACTTCTAATTAAACAAAAATTTTGTTCATCCATCGTGAAACATGGCTAAAAACTGAAAACCTTGAAGTGGCCTTTCTCAACATCACTCAACAATTTTGGCAGAAGGCATACTCATCAGCATAGGTTTTCTTATGATGTCTGTTTGATCCTTAATAATCTGTCATGTAATAGGGTCACTATGGCAACCATCCTGAATGGAAAGTTATATTGACATGGAGTTTTCACCTAAAATAGCGCTAATCTGATCTCTACTATGACCATTCTGCTGCTCTCTTAAAGATCATGCCATCACTTCTTCATAATTTATATACCTGTTTTTATGTAAACAAGGATCTCGTACCCCGATAAGAATCAGTTATTTTAACTCTCAAGAACTAAAAATAGAAAGATGTTTATAACAAAGCTCCATAATGTCCATGGAATCAACCAATCATTTTAAAAGCTTGTTTACAACTCTGAAGCCAGGTCAGAAATGAGGTCAACATCTGGTGTTTATTTGTAGAGTACAGGTCATCTCCCAATGAATGAATCTTAAACTTAAAATGTCAAATTTGAATCTGACGAACAAACAATTAAAACAAACATAAATAACTTAAAATCAAATATACGTAACATAATATTTATGTACTCGTATTGTTTTTCTTTCATTATATTCATTCAAGTGAAATTTTAAAAAATCCAAATCACACACATGCAGTAAATATGTACAACAAATGATGTCAAGCTTTTTTCTCCTTGTGAATGTGCCATTTCAATTATACAAGCAGCGTTGACCCCAGGGACTCTCCCTACCTCAGTGGAAGTTATCCCAATGTACATGTATTTTTTTTCTGCTAAATTGAAGAATTCTAATGATAAATTCAATACTAGTAAAAGAAGCTTAGATATATCATGTAAATATTAACAATTTGATTCACTTTGTATTTGTATAGGTGAGGTGGTGTATGGCAACAAATGGCAGCTGGTGAAAGTAGCCAAGTTTTGGGGAAACCTCAAATTACAGTATCGGATGGAGGGACATCTGGCTCTACACTATCGGGAAGAAGGGGTTATTGTATCTGAATACAAGGTAAGAAATAGTACCCAGTTGGAAGATTCTCTTACCATCCAGCAAATAAGATTGCACAAATATTCACTCAAAATATTCAGTATATACATGTGTACAAGATTCCAGCTGCAAGCAGTATACCAGTATTTCATGCTTCATTGACTTTGGTTAAATAAGCTCATTTCTCAGACACCATTTATGCTAGACTCTTGAAACTTGATGATCATATGCACCCTTGTAACATGAATACATTAGTGATTTACCTTTTCTATTTTAGTGATTTGCTTTTCACATGCCATATTTCCAAGAATAATGAAACTTGGGGAGGGGATTCATATGGATAAATACTACACCCATATTACATAAGTAGGACACTCTTTTCCATGTGAGAGTGGTCAAGTGGTCTAAAGTGCTCACCGTTACAGATTACTGCCATCTCACCTCTATGTTGGTTCGTGTCTCTTGATCGACCGATATGGGTATGTGAGAAAGCTTGCTGGTAGATGTTTGTGGGTCAGTGGTTCTTTCTGGGATTTTCCTGGGTTCTTCCTCCACCATTTATACTGGCCATCATGTATAGCCTATCTTGTGCTGAAAATTGTTAAACCCTACAATAATAACAATAACAGTTGTTCCATGTTCCCTGCTTTATTGAATTAGGTTACCTTTCTTTATTTAGGTTCATTTTTCATGCATAGTTTTTACTAAAATCATAAAACTTGATAAAATGTCTTAAGTACAACACAACCATCAATTTCTGCCACACATCATTTTGAACTTGACCAAACAACACTCACACTGGAGCAAAAGTCAGTCCATTTTTTCTGCCTCTACCACCCTCCTCCTAGTATAAAAAACAAGCTTGACTGAATCTCTTTTTGGAGCAGTTTTCGAATCTTCTGGAGTATGGAAATTCAATAGGTGGCAACCTAATTATTCTTGGAGATTTCAACTTTCACTTTTACTGTCCTGGAAACTCTTACACGTCAAAACTCCTAAATTCCTTTCATGTTTTCAACCTTAAACAGTCAGTTAACCAACCCACCCATAAACTTGGTCACATTTTAGACTGGATTCTTCATAGACCTGATGATGATATTATGCGATCCACCCTTGTATCCCACGAGCTTGCATCATATCACCTCTGCATTATATGCCATCTCAACGTATCAGTCCCTAACCCTCCACCTTTATTTGCTACTAATAGAAACCTCTGTATGATAAATAGAACCAAACTAATGCATAACATCCAAGAAAACCTAACAACTTTCTTATCTCCTACAGCAGAACAACTCTATAACTGCCTGCGTTCATTGCTTGAAAAACATGCCCCAGCCACCAAGTGCAGAGTATCAATTAAAAAGTGTTCTCCATGGTATAGCAGTGTAAGGAATCAGCTTCACACTGCTAAAAGATACCGCTGTAAAGCATAGTGGCTTTGGCTTTCCACCAGACACACTATTCATAAACAAATCTATGAAACCGCTAAGAAGAACATCACAAATATAGTCCATTTAGCCAAATTATCCCACTACAGTACTAAGATCACAGAGTTCCAGCTGCAAAGAGCTCTTCGAGATAATTAACAAACTAATGTCAAGGAACAAATATACACCACTTCCACATACCTTCTCTTCAGTAGATCTTCCAGACTTATTTGCAAATTTCTTTCTCTGACAAAGTACAAACCATTAGAGATACACTTCACAACACAATTTCAATTGACTTGTCGTCACCATACAGTTACGATACAGAATTTCAGCAACAACCATTAGGATCATTTGAACCTGTCTCTATGGATTTAGTACGGACAATCATGAAGAGTGCACCAAAGTCGTGTGAACTTGGTCGAGTTCCAACATCACTGCTGCTTGAGTGCTTAGATGCAATATTGCCTTCACTAACTGATGTTATTAATATCTCTCTCTCATGGAATTACCATCATTTTTCAAAACTGCCTTCATAAAGCCTCTGCTGAAGAAACCAACACTTGATCATAACGATTTAAAGAACTCCTGCCCAGTTTCTAATCTTCCATTCATATAAAACATCTTAGAAAAGTTGTTCTAACCCAACTTGAATCTCATTTGAATTCAAACAGTCTTTTTAGCAATGTACAGTCTGCATATCGCCCTTGCCACAGTACTGAAACTACTCTTCTGGAAGTATTTAATGACATTCTCTGCTTTGGATAGTGGAACGATTTCAGTACTCACCCTCCTTGATTTGGCATTAACAATACAGCCTTACAGTGGTTCAAGTCCTACTTAGTCAACAGGACACAAATTGTATCTGCAAATGGATCACACTCCAGCCCACTCCAGAAGACACTTTAAGTAAACATCCTTATAGAAACTTTAGGTAAACATGCCTTGTAAAGGCTTTAAATAAACATGTCTTGTAGAGGTTTTAAGTGAACATACCTTGTAGAGGCTTTAAGTAAATATGCCTTGTAGAGGTTTTAAGTAAACATACCTTGTAGAGGCTTTAAGTAAATATGCCTTGTAGAGGTTTTAGGTAAATATGCCTTGTAGAGGCTTTAAGTAAATATGCATTGTAGAAGTTTTAAGTAAACATACCTTGTAGAGGCTTTAAGTAAATATGCCTTGTAAAGCTTTAAATAAACATATCTTATAGAGGTTTTTAAGTAAATATGCCTTGTAGAGGTTTTAAGTAAACATGCCATGTAGAGGCTTTAAATAAACATGCCTTTTAGAGGCTTTTAGTAAACATGTCTTACAGAGGCTTTAAATAAATATGCCTTGTAGAGGCTTTAAGTAAACACCTAGTCGAGGCTTTAAGTAAATATGTCTTGTAAAGGCTTTAAGTTAATATGCCTTGTAGACACTTTAAGTAAACATGCCTTGTAGAGGCATTAAGTAAATATGTCTTGTAGAGGCTTTAAGTAAACACCTAGTCGAGGCATTAAGTAAATATGTCTTGTAGAGGCTTTAAGTAAACACCTAGTCGAGGCATTAAGTAAATATGTCTTGTAGAGGCTTTAAGTAAACACCTAGTCGAGGCTTTAAGTAAATATGTCTTGTAAAGGCTTTAAGTTAATATGCCTTGTAGACACTTTAAGTAAGCATGCCTTGTAGAGGCATTAAGTAAATATGTCTTGTAGAGGCTTTATGTAAACATACCGTGTAGAGGCTTTAAATAAACATGTCTTTTAGAGGCTTTAAATAAACATGCCTTGTAGAGATTTTAGATAAATATGCCTTGTAGAGGCTTTAAATAAATATATAGAAGTTTTCAAGTCAATATGCCTTGTAGAGGTTTTAAGTAAACATGCCTTGTAGAGGCTTTATGTAAACATGTCTTGTAAAGGCTTTAAATATGTCTTTTAGAGGCTTTAAATAAATATGCCTAGTAGAGGCTTTAAATAAACATGCCTAGTAGAGGCTTTAAATAAACATGCCTTGTAGAGGCTTTAAGTAGACATGCCTTGTAGAGATTTTAGATAAATATGCCTTGTAGAGGCTTTAAATAAACATGCCTAGTAGAGGCTTTAGAGGCTTTTAGTAAACATGTCTTACAGAGGCTTTAAATAAATATGCCTTGTAGAGGCTTTAAGTAAACACCTAGTCGAGGCTTTAAGTAAATATGTCTTGTAAAGGCTTTAAGTTAATATGCCTTGTAGACACTTTAAGTAAACATGCCTTGTAGAGGCATTAAGTAAATATGTCTTGTAGAGGCTTTAAGTAAACACCTAGTCGAGGCATTAAGTAAATATGTCTTGTAGAGGCTTTAAGTAAACACCTAGTCGAGGCATTAAGTAAATATGTCTTGTAGAGGCTTTAAGTAAACACCTAGTCGAGGCATTAAGTAAATATGTCTTGTAGAGGCTTTAAGTAAACACCTAGTCGAGGCTTTAAGTAAATATTTCTTGTAAAGGCTTTAAGTTAATATGCCTTGTAGACACTTTAAGTAAACATGCCTTGTAGAGGCATTAAGTAATGCTTTAAATAAACATGCCTTGTAGAGGCTTTAAGTAAACATGCCTTGTAGGGATTTTAGATAAATATGCCTTGTAGAGGCTTTAAATAAATATATAGAGGTTTTCAAGTCAATATGCCTTGTAGAGGTTTTAAGTAAACATGCCTTGTAGAGGCTTTATGTAAACATGTCTTGTAAAGGCTTTAAATATGTCTTTTAGAGGCTTTAAAAAAATATGCCTAGTAGAGGCTTTAAATAAACATGCCTTGTAGAGGCTTTAAGTAAACGTGCCATGTGGAAGTAAGCTATGTAATTGGCGATTACATTCTGGTCTGGTCTTGGTGAAAACATTACAAGCACAATATTGAAAAACTAGTGTTTTTTATTAGTAAGATCTGTGCATGTTAATGAGATGTTCTTGAATATCTTGCTCTTACCACTTTAGAGACTGCATTTCTGAGCCTAGTAAATAGACCAATATGTTGGATAAAATTATTTATGAGTGAGACCTATGCATATTTTTGTTATCCTCCATCAGTTAGAGATTTTATTTAACACCCTAGAAACTATTTGTTATTGGACTTGGTTGTTGTTGCTGTTACCAGGTTTAACGCCATTTTTCAGCATAAGATATGCTATACATGGCAGCCAGTATAAATGGTAGAGGAAAAACCCGGGAAACAGGACTTCCTTCAGGTGAGCTTCTCTTTATTTGCAGAAACAGCTGCAGATCATGAAGACACGGTACCAGGAGAACTTTCAGTATCAGAAATTGGTGCACTTGGGCAATGGAATGTCTGGCAAATGTCACCTGGCCCAGGATTGGAACACTGAATACAAATTTTGTCTGAAAAAGGTTACTAGCATCTCTTTATCCTAGTCCTTATTTGACTAGTGTATTTTCTTTGCAATTCACAATTTTAATGTTTCAGACTTTTTGCATTTTCACCAATTTGCTCATCTATCTATCTATCACAATTTGTTTTGTTTTTTCTTGAGTATATATATAATTCATATAAATTTGCATTTTGTTATTCAAAATTCTTCATTTATAATATTTGTAATGTTTTTGTCTCTATGTTCATCTATTTAACTATCAATCCATTATCAGTGTTTGTTGGGCAACACTCTTTTCAGATATCTTGATGAAATTCAGCACATGAATATTAGATTGGTGGTGTAAAAGCAAGTGTACTTTTGCTATTAACAATTGTTCAAGTTCAATATTGTTTATATTTTCATTTGCTTCATTCACCATTGATCCATTATCCACACTTTTTTTTCCCAGTAAAAACTCCAAAATTATTTCAGAGATCTATCTAAAATTTCAAAGACTTATTGAACTAGTGATGCAGACGAGTATTTAACATTCCCAATTCATCACTTGTTTATATTTCTTAACATTTTTTTGTCCATTATATTCTTGATCCATTATTCAAAGTTCATTTCTGGAGTATAACTCCTAAATCTCTTTCAATTTAGCAGCATATATTAGATCGGTAGACAAGTCTTTCACTATTTTGAACTTGAGCATTTTGTCATAGAGGGCTTTCATATTTGTACCATTGATACAGATCTGCATCCAGATAAGGCCTTCATTGGTTTAGTCAACCTTTTGAATATCATACAAATATGGGTTAACAGAAGTTAGTCTTATTTGACAGAAAGCAACCTATCATAGATGGCTTTAAAATTTTGTTTTTTTTTTTTGTTTTTTTTTTATGGTTTAACGCCATTTTTCAGCACTATATAGGCTATACATGGCGGCCAGTATTAGTGGTGGAGGAAGAAACCGGAAAAACCCCGGAAAGAACCACCGACCCACGAGAAGCTACTGGCAAGCTTTCTCACTTGACTACATTAGCCGAATCTTAGACTCGAACCCACGCAGACAGAGGTGAGATGGCAGTGGTCCGTAACGGACAGCGCTTTAGACCACTCGGCCACTCGGGGCCCCTTAAAATTTTGTAGTTTTTACTGATCTGCCATTAACTTTGTCTGCCATGGCTAAAAAAAAGAACATTTTTAAAACAATTTTTTGACCACCATTACTGAAGTTGGTGAGTCATTTATATTGCTTCTCAAAGAGCACTCTTCAGAATTAACCAAATTCAAAAATTCTACAGAAAGCATTCTGGCATGAAGAGCTTTTAAGATCATACAAATAATGCCAGTCTGCCATCAAAAATGGTAAAAAGTCGTAGCTTGAATGCCTTTAAGGTTTATAAAAATGGTTATGTTTTGCAATCAAATATGACTTCCATTACTAAAGTAGAAGAAAACATTTACACAACTAAAAAATACTCTGCTGAACAGAAGTTTATGAAGTTAGATAAAAAGTGTACTGGTATAGGGGCCTTTCAAAATTAGACAAATTATGCCATTTAATATTGATGAAGGTAGTTAATGGGGAAACCTTAAAACAGTTCATAACATATGCAATCAACAGCATTTAAAGAAATTTCAACAATGCATCCTAATGACTAGGATTTCTTGACAAACTACTGTTGTGTTTGCCTGTTATGCCTATAACAATAAGGTGAACAATATTAGGCCTACTTGGGATGCTTGTTTTTGTTACCATGTGAACAAAGTGTATCATAGGCAGTGGATCCCATTTTCAAAACTAGAAATTTACCCCAAATATTGATCCCTTTTTGTTGAACTTGAAGAAATTCATGATCAAAATTGGTGACAGAAACTTTAATATATCGCTCATTTTATCATCAAAAACAGTAGATTTGACCTGGAAATTTTAATCAGCATTATGAAATATCACATTTTAAAACAGGTCATACAATTTTTTACATTTTCTTTCCAACTGACATTCCTAGTACACCGCAAATAACGATATGTAAGGAAATTTTGATCAATGAAAATGTAAATTACGCTGAGTGGAGAAAGTGCTTACAAAACTAAGTACAAATTAAATAACTTTTTAATCAATTGAAATTAGTATGCTAGTTCTATTTTTAGTTGCTTTTAAGTGTAATCATCATAAATGCAATGTATCTTGTAATTAAACATAAAATGCATCAATCAACTGTAACAGCTATGTCTGTAAGCATTTCTCTGAGAACCTCATTAAGTGCTGACCATATTTGGATAACTGACTTGTGGAAGTATTTATTGTATTGTTGCACTGAATTAAAAGCTGGCCAGTTTTGTATTATCACATTAATTATGTCTTTTGAATCAAATAAAGGAGGTGGAATAAAAGTACAGTTAAAAGGCATGAAAATCCTACAAACTTAAAATCTAGCAGCCATGTTCATATGCTGGGTGTCCTCACTTAATTTGATGACTCGAACACCGTTGTAAATGCTATTGTGTATGTAATATAAACTACCTTAAATTAACAGACTCTTTCATAACTGTGATCAAAGATAGAATGACAGCAGAAATGAATACTTGATTTCACAGATACAGACCATTGGGGCAAGCGAGTTTCAAAGAATTTTTGAACTGGCACTTAGAAATATTCTCAAGGATGATAAGAAGTTTGATTATTACTCCCAATGAAATCATGACATCAATATTAAACTAATTGAACAATACAAAAATTTAGTTTCAATGTAGACGATTGTATCACGAAATAAATGTCACATGTTTTTGAGAGAAAAAACTGAATCTTGTTTGATGGTGTATCAACAGTTAGTCTACTATTCCTGATTGGAAGGCTACTATGAAACATCACTATTGGAACCAGACTTATAAGGAAAACAAAAGGCAGTAATGTGATACACAGATTTTTTTACATACACATGATACTTGTAGAAACCAGATGGAACGATTTTTCACATGTTGGACATTTTGAAAATAAATATTTTTTTAAACTGAATAACGAACAACTTCATTAGAAAAAAGAGCGTTATTAAAAACTATTATGGACTTGATTGTAAAATGAGAATTCAGTTATGTTCCCTAGAATCCAATTCCCTAACATTGCCCCCCCCCCCCCTTTTTTTTTTCTTCTTCTTTCTTCCAGTGCCAAATTCCCAGACCTTTTGCTGTATATTTCACATGCATGGTGCTCACCATTCCCATTCATACCTGCCTCTGCAGATTTACAGTTACCTGCTTGTAACAGCTCAAAAACCATCATGTATATCATGGGCCTTCCAACTTGGACTAAATATTTTTTAAAAAGACACTTCGGTTGTAAAAATTGTCATTGTAATTGAACTGCTTGTGCTTTTTACCTCAACATCTTCCTGGAACCTCAGAGGTGCGAATCATGAATGACAACCCTCTGACAGATGGTGACCAAAGGGTCAACATAACTTCAAAATAAGGATTTCCCTGTCTGGATTAATAGGAGATATGGTAATAGACAGATGGACAGATAGACCAAGAGTATCAAAATATTCTTTGACTTCATGTTTAAGGATGGTATGGATAAATAAAACTGTATGGGTAATTACTCTCAGCCACCATGTCTGCATACCTACCTTGCATTGTATAGAAACAATGACCAGTTATGTAATAATCCTTTGTTAAGCCATTACAATAAATTTTTACTTTAGATTCACATATCCCACTATGAAGAGAAAGAGATAGAGATTTGGAGTGAGCTGGAGCATCCTAACATTGTAAAGTTGTATGGAGCCATTAGACTGGGGGAGATGATATTCATTCTGGCAGAATTTATTGATGGTAAGTGGTGGTAGAGACTCTTAAGTAAAAGTAACAATAACATGCTACTGTATTTTCAAATACAGTTGCATGGTTTAATACCAATGTCAAGAAATTATGCTGACTACTCTCCAACCTCCTAGAGGGCCATGTGTAACTACAATGTTTTATTACTAGCACTATCAAGAAATATGATATATCCCAAATCTTAACCTCTCGTTCTAAAGGAAGACCAACCTTTATTCTGGAGTAGGTTTAACTTTTTGTTTTGTAGTAATGCCAACCTCTTAGTTTTGAGTAAGGCCAACCTATTTTTTTGGAGTCAGATCAACCTCTGAATTCTATACCTCAAGCAGACCAGTTTAGATTTTTTACAGGTCACTAGCCATCCTGCAGTTTTCAGGACAATTGATCAAGCTAAGATAGTGCTTAAATTGTGATTTAAAATATATTTTTCTGCTCAAATTGCACATCAGAGGATATTTTCATTTTTGAGCAATGGAACTTCTCTTCCCCCTGCCAGAATATAGTGAAGAGGTTGGAAAAGGGAAAAGGGGGTGTAAAGAGATAAAGAGTTTAAAATAGGTGTATTTCTTCATCTTTCTGAACCATATAATGTTAAAACAAAGAAGCATTCATTGAACCATTGATGAAAGTATAAACTTTTTTCTTCGGTTGATTTAGCAAAATTGTTATTTTACTTTGTTTTTGCAAAAGATATTAATCTCAAAAACTTTCGGAAAAAGGTGATAGATTATAATGTATAAGCCCATTCTCCCTCCTTTAACAGGATGAAATATGAAATAAACTATTTTACCTTTGATCTCAAACTTTGTATAAACTCCGCAGTAAAAATAATTTGTGATTGGCTACAAATACATGGAATTTCAATCACCTCTTCAAGCTTCTGGTGGTAAACTTTGGTGTTTAAATGGTTTTACTTTCTTTTTTATGATGGATAAAAGAATTAGTTTATGTTGTACTTGGATTATTAAACCATTCAGTAGCTAGTGGTTGTGTAGATTGAAGTTATAGACTGTAGGAAAGACAAAATTAACATAGCTTTCATTGTGTATTTAGGTACAATGAAGGGCAAACTATTTTGTTAGAATCACCTCTATGTGTTGATCATGGCCAGGGTAAGGCTACTTGGTATCGATAGGTAATTTTTTACCCCATATCATAACCTGATAAAACGTTTATGTCCACTGTGAGTTTTTTAATTAGTTGAATTAATAATCATAATTTAAATACACCTAGTGTTGCTGACTTTGGAATTCCCACTCCCATCAACGACACATCCCCACTACACATGAATATCAAATCAAAGTCTTGGCATACATCGACGATGAAGTTTCAATCCTCCTACTTGAGGATTTTAGGATCTCTGGTACAAGACACGTTCCACCGCCTGTCATAATGAACTTTCAGCATTAGATAAATATTTTAGCAGTGGTTATCATATCTGTGGATATATAAAAAAATATATATATGTTTATTGCTAGATCAAATCAGGTTCAGAACATTGTTGCCACATCATCTATGTTGGATTTGACTTCCTTGGCAATTTTCTGATTGGTGGACGTTGAATTCAGTCAGCAGATAATGGGGATTACGGGAACTGCCTCAGCCACCATATGAAAGGTATCATAAATGCAATTTAGTTCTAGAAGGACCTACTCTGAGAAGTCAGTCCTTATTATGTCAGATAGTGGTAACTCCTCAAATGGAGGCGCCATATCTTCTGACGTATGTGTGCTGGTTTTGGCAGTGTAATCAGTGGTGCTTTCAACTTCATATTAACATGCAAATATGACAATCCTGATAGACCTGATGTTCTGGCAACATTCTCCCCCATAAAATCTAATGTTATCAATATGAATGGACCCTTTATCTTTTGTATTTTTCACTTTATGTGCATCCAATACCCTTCGCAACAATGTGGTACCACAAATAGGCCAGTATTATCTCACCAATTTCAGACCCAAAAGCTAGGGAAGGGGATTCACTGTTTCTTATTTTGGAGAAGATGGGGATATTTCCCTACTCCAACTACAGTCTTAGTACCAAAAATAATACAAAGAAAGAGTACCAAAAATAGTACCAAAAATAATACAAAGAAAGAGTATCAAAAATAATACAAAGAAAGAGTATCAAAAATAATACAAAGAAAGAGTATCAAAAATAATACAAAGAAAGAGTACCAAAAATAATACAAAGAAAGAGTACCAAAAATAATACAAAGAAAGAGTATCAAAAATAATACAAAGAAAGAGTATCAAAAATAATACAAAGAAAGAGTACCAAAAATAATACAAAGAAAGAGTACCAAAAATAATACAAAGAAAGAGTATAAAAAATAATACAAAGAAAGAGTACCAAAAATAATACAAAGAAAGAGTACCAAAAATAATACAAAGAAAGAGTATCAGAAATAATACAAAGAAAGAGTATCAAAAATAATACAAAGAAAGAGTATCAAAAATAATACAAAGAAAGAGTATCAAAAATAATACAAAGAAAGAGTATCAAAAATAAAACAAAGAAAGTATCAAAATTAATACAAAGAAAGAGTATCAAAAATAATACAAAGAAAGAGTACCAAAAATAATACAAAGAAAGAGTATAAAAATAATACAAAGAAAGAGTATCAAAAATAATACAAAGAAAGAGTACCAAAAATAATACAAAGAAAGAGTATCAAAAATAATACAAAGAAAGAGTATCAAAAATAATACAAAGAAAGAGTATCAAAAATAATACGAAGAAAGAGTATCAAAAATAATACAAAGAAAGAGTACCAAAAATAATACGAAGAAAGAGTATCAAAAATAATACAAAGAAAGAGTATCAAAAATAATACAAAGAAAGAGTATCAAAAATAATACAAAGAAAGAGTATCAAAAATAATACAAAGAAAGAGTACCAAAAATAATACAAAGAAAGAGTACCAAAAATAATACAAAGAAAGAGTATAAAAAATAATACAAAGAAAGAGTATCAGAATTGATAATTCTGACAATACCTCTCAGGTTCTAATGATAGAAATACCTAGGATATTTGACCAAACAAAATCATCCCAGAAAACTATGGTTGCAGGTATTTACTCAGCTGTCTTTTCATTCATACCTGTCTCTTATTGGGACAACCTTGAAAGATAAAGAATGTTTACCTTTACAGTTGGAGAGAATCTCGAGAGCAAGAAGACCAACCACTCAGACAGCTAATGACAGAAAGTGGCATGATTTCAGAGACTATTCTTGAGTCCCATTGAGTGCTTTGGTCCCTTGACTAGCCAACTCTTTTCTCTTGTTGTATGGGTACAAACGTTTGCACCATTTATCATCAGAGGCAACCCTTGCATGATGTCTGGCATATTGAGGCATAATGGCAGAAGAGATATTGGATATGATAGAGACCTATCAGCCAATTTTGATTCAAAAGACCAAAAGCCTGCACCTAGTTTCCAAACTGGAATCTGTCCTGGATTTGAACAGGACTGAATTCAGATAAATTCGAGCCTATAGCCTATTTCCTGATAGCTTTTGCTTCAGCTTTCAGGATGAGTGATGTACATGCCTTTTGTTTGAGTCTACATGTACTACAGTTCAGATCAGATAATTTGTTGATCGCTTATGGAATTATCTCCCTGTCATCTAAAGGTAAGTTGAGAGCAGCAGTCATGCAAGAGCTTGTTCTTGAAGCATTGCTTGAAGTGCACAGCAACACGTCATCGCAACCACAAATGACCTTTTCTCGCTGTTTAGTATAGAAAGCAGGATACAAACATGCGGGCCCAATCTTTGTGGCTTAAGTGGGTTATACACTGAGCATGTTCTGACATCTCATAAGATCAGAGTTGCTGCAGCTTAAAATCTGATGCCACCTGCTGGTGACAGGGTGAGGTAATAGGCAACAGTTGTTGCCATTTGTCTGTGTGCTGTACAGAAAAGATAAAATCTATCTTTTGGTAGGGCTGCATTCAGGAAGTAGCTTTCTTATAACCCTGACATCAGTGTGATCAAGGAAATATTCTCAGAGTAAGATAAGTTTCTTAAAAATATGCTTTTTACTTATATAAGACATCCATTTTACTTGATCAGAGTTGGTGTCAGATGAAGAGGTTTGGTGGGCCATAGGAGAGGGTGTTAAGATGTGTTGTGCAAGCACATCATTTAGATACTAAAACAGCTTTTGCATCACGAGTTTCAGTAGATTTTCAAGATCCACAATATTAGCTGGTCAGTTTGTATGTGAGTTATCTTGTTTGTTTTTCAGGTGGATGCCTGACTGAAGCCATTAACACACAGAGAAACCTGAACTGTCGCCTAGGTCATCGACTGGCCCTACACTATTTTAAACAACTTCTCCAGGTCCTTTGCTACCTCAAGAATAAAAACATTTTACATGAGGATCTGAAAGGTAAAATTGGAAGAAATCATTTCTCCCTTGTGTAAATAAATTTGAATATAAATGACTTATTTGTATAAATGTCATGTATAAAATATGTCCAGGTACAATAATATGAAATCATTTATATACGTTGTATACTTCGCCCCCACCTGCACCCCAGAGACAGGTGGCACTCAGTCATTTGTTGGAATTATTGGACAAGGAATAAACAGTGTAGTGTCCATGGACATGAAATTGATTCCACTCTTGTGTTGACTGAAATGTCGACTCCCTGGTATTCAGATTAATTTTATCACAGCTTGGTAGGTTGAAATGTAAGTGTTTCTGAGCCTGTCATTGGCTGCCAGGAAGTTCCTTGGAGAGGTGTGTGTTTGTTTAGGGCAGTATCATGTACATATATTATTTATTGTTATGTAATTAGTCCCAAATATTCTTATATAGCACAATGTACCCCAAAACTGCTTTTAAATGTTGGATTCCTTGGTTGTGTCTTGTGTTCTTGACTGTATTTTTGTGGATTGTGATCATGCAGTATCTCTTGAGGTCAATCTCTGAATAGGAATTTTTCAGATTTCTAAACTTAATTAGATATTTTGTCTTGCTGACTATTTAAATTTTAATCTTGCAGACCTGATCTAGAGTTTGATGCAGCTGTTCAGTCCGTATTTCTGTATCACACACCCAGATTTGAACTACTTGGTGCCTTCTTTGACATCCACGGATTGATATTTTTAGATGCATTGAATCAGACTTGTATAAATCGGTTTATTTTGAATATCATTCATGCTGTAAAGCTAAAAATATTTAGTAAGCATAAAAATGGGCATATGTAATAATTACAAAATTGCATTCATGTTTGTACTGATCCGGTGAACGAACTTGTTTGATATGGCATATGTGTGTCTCAGCTTGACGGCCTTGACGTATCTGTATGTCATATCAATCTGTTCTTTCCAGCAACTTGGAAACAAAACATGCAGTTTTGTATTTATACCGAATAAATATATAACATAAGTTGGTCTTTCTTTGGCCCTCTGCTGCTGGTAAGTAATGTTTCTGCTTGACCATGTTCTATCATTCAAGCATGTGTTTTATTGACCACAGCTGACAACATTCTCCTCAGTCAGAATGACTGCAGCATCAGAGTGGCTGACTTTGGTCTGGCCAGAAGAATTACCCACCAGAAGAAAGGGGAACAGCCATTTGGTACACAAACCCAGTGGAGTCCTGAAAAAGCTGGCAGTGAGGGCCATGGTTTTCCTTCAGAGGTTTGGGCTGCTGTGTGTGTCCTTGTACATATGCTTAGTGGATTCCCTCCTTGGGTCAGGCGATTCTCTGATGCTAAAGTGCTGCATTTTGTGGTAATTATCTCCCAATGGGCTTTACTTTATGAACCCCACATAACAGCATGCTCAAACAAATCCATCTAACTTATCTATATGTCATTCAAGTATTTTTATATCCCACTGTTTGTAGATGGTGCATCTTGATTTGGTCTTGTCTGTCTCACTGTCCTGTCTGTCTGCTTCCAATTTTATATTTGCAAAATAACTTGAGTTCTCCACCAACTTCAGCTACCATCCTTTGTGGATGAATTTCACTTGGAGGTGGGGGGAAAGACCATTGTTTTGGGGGTCTGAGGTCAAAACCACTGTTACCAAAAGAAGGAATAATAATAATAATGAGGACTTTATATAGTACCTAATCATTAGAAGCTTTAAGCGCTTTACAACATCTATAATGATATAAATACAACAACAACAACAAAAACACCATGAAATTAGAAGAAAAAAAATCCTGAAAATATTTAAGGTAGGAAACCATATTAGGTCTTTTAAGATTGTTCTTGCAGTCGAAAAAGGTGAGTTTTAAGAGCACTCTTGAAAGGGATCACTGTGTCTTTGTGTCTGATTTCAATGGGCTATTTGTTCTGCGTTGCTGGGCCCTGGTATGCAATAGAACGTCCATATGACTTCATTTTCATAGTGGGAATAATGAGTATACGATTGTTAGAAGAGGAGCTTACGTATCTTGCTGGTTTGTACACACGGGTGAGGCCAGATATGTATGCTGGACTGGAGTCCGTCAGTGAAAAATAGCACAGAGAACAAATTTTGTGTTTGATTCTTAATCAAATGGATAGCCAGTATAGTGTTCAGAGCAATGGGGAGGTTTGCTCTGATCACGGTCCAAGCAGCTCTGTTTTGAATTAAGTTTTTGGAGTAGATATTGAGATGAACCAGACAAAATTGAGTTACAATAGTCCACTCTTGAAGTACTGATGAACACTCAAGTGTTTTAGTGGCATCAACTGAAAGATATTTGCGAATGGAGCTGATGCATCTTCTCAGCTGAAGATACGCAGCCTTGCATATGTTCATGACATATTGGTGCAATGTGAGAGTACAGTCAAGAATAACACCTAGGTTTCACACTGACTGTGTGAATTTAATGTTGGTGTTGCTGATATTTATTGTTTGAGGTGAAGGATATGAATGAGAAAGTCTTTGTGTTGGGATCAGAATGGCCTCAATTGTATCATCATTCATCTACAGATTGTTACGTGACATCCATGATTTTCACTGTAAGGCTGTATTGTTAATGTCAAATACATGCTGGAGACGGTGAAGAATATATCATGGTATATATTGTCAAATGCTGCAGAAAAATCAAGGAGGGTGAGGATTATAATCTTTCTGCTATCTTAAGCAGAGAGAATGTTTTTAAATACTTTCAGAAGAGTAGTTTCTGTGGCAAGGGCGATATGCAGATTATATGCTAAAAAGACTATTTGAATTCAAATGATACAGGTTGGGTTAGAGCAACTTTTCTAAGATTTTTTTATATGAATGGGAGGTAGAAACTAGGCAGTAGTTCTTCAAATCGTTATGGTCAAGTGTTGGTTTCTTCAGCAGAGGCTTTACAATGGCAGTTTTTAAAAATGATGGGAATTCCCCATATATTAATAACATCAGTTAGTGACGGCAATATTGGGTCTAAGCACTCAAGCAGCAGTGATGTTGGAACTGGATCAAGTTCACATGACTTTAGTGCACTGTTCATCAGGATTTTCCATACTAAATCCATAGAGACAGGTTCAAATGGTTGTCGTTGAAATAATGTATCGTAACTATATGGTGATAACAAGTCAATTGAAATTG
Source organism: Unio delphinus (assembly GCA_029339505.1). Taxonomy (NCBI): domain Eukaryota; kingdom Metazoa; phylum Mollusca; class Bivalvia; order Unionida; family Unionidae; genus Unio; species Unio delphinus. The sequence continues at coordinate 4,101,510 of JAQISU010000177.1, read as the reverse complement.
TGTTGTGAAGTGTATCTCTGATGGTTTGTACTTTGTCATGGAAGATATTTGCAAATAGGTCCGGAAGGTCTTCTGAAGAAAAGTTAGTTGGAAGTGGTGTACATTTGTTCCTTGACATTAGTTTGTTAATTATCTCAAAGAGGTCTTTGCATCTGTAACTGTCCATGATCTTAGTACTGTAGTGGGATAATTTGGCCAAATGGAAAATGTTTGTGATGTTCTTCTTATATTATCATCAGGCCTATGAAGAATCCAGACTAAAATGTGTCCATGTTTATGGGTAGGTTGGTTAACTGACTGTTTAGGTTTGGAAACATGAATGGAATCTAGGAGTTTTGACGTGTATGGGTTTCCAGGATAGGCAAAGTATAAGTTGAAATCTCCAAGAATAATTAGGTTGCCACCTATCGAATTTCCATACTCCAGGACAAACAGAAACTGCTCCAAAAAGATAGATTCAGTCAGCTTATTTTTTTCTACTAGGAGGAGGGTGGTAGAGGCAGAAAAAATGGACTGACCTTTGTTCCAGTGTGAGTGTTGTTTGGACAAGTTCAAAATGATGTGTGGCAGAAATTGAGGGTTGTGTTGCACTTAAGGGATTTTATCATGGAATTCTTTGTGATGACAGCAATTCCACCTCCACGAGAGTGGCAGGGAAACGACTTGATGGAGTAAGTGGTGGGTGTTAAATCCGCACACTTGGGCTCATCGCCTGATGTTTTTAACCATGCTTCTGTTAGGAAGAAGACATTGATATTCTGCTTGTTGATAAAATTAACTATTTCTGTGTGCTTTTCCGGTGGTCCTGCTGATTGGGCATTGAATAATGCAATACGCAGTGGTATCTCTGGAAAATTTGAAACTACAGTTGTCAATTTAAGATGGATTTGCACCAGGTTATCACAATTAATGGCCAAATTTTTTAATTGTTTAGCTGGAAGGGCGAAAGGGAAATAACTGGAATTCTTCTTCCTGTTCTATGTTGGCCAGCTTTGAAACATTACTTTTTTTGCTTCCATTTACATTTAAGTAATGATGAATGTAGTCCCAGTTCGTTTAGTCTTGAGCACAATGAAGCATGAGGCAAGGATTGGTCATTTAAAGCAATTAATGAGGGTTCATCATAACATAAACGGGTTAACTGGCAATCATGTGATGATGGTTTATTCAAGAACAACGAACGTCTTAACAATGGAACAAGACAGCTGAGAAAAATTCTAATTCTTCTTTTTTCCAAAACAAGGAGATGAAGAAACATATATGAACTGAAGAGCCAATGCATGATGAAACACAATAATGTAGATGAAGATAGACAACAAGCACATATATCATGAAAAACAGCACAAAAATGGAAGAGCTGCTTCAAGCAGGTTAAGCAATAGTGGCAATCTTTCTATATCTTTCCATATAGCTTCCATACAATAACATTAGTTTTACAACACATACATGGACCAAAACGGATGTCAGCTGGTCCATGTTCAAAGCCACTGTGACTTAAAGAAGAGAAAAGGTTTTGCACAGATCGTTCCACTTCACATACCTGGCTCAGGTTTTATGGATGTCTTGCACTTGGAGAAAGTGTATTAATTTGGGGGTCACAAGTTTAAAACTCAAGGTCACAGTGACTTAAGGAAAATCTTACATAAAACCAAAGTTTGTGGATGGCTTGCACATTTGTTAAGGAAGAAGCCTACTGATTTTTGGGGTCAGATGGTCATGGTTTAGAAATACTGAAAGAAGAAAGCTTTTTCGGCAGAATAACATTCTTCTCTGGACTATAACCAAACGTTTGTGGAGGACAGGGTGTCATTGTTGTTCCAAACAAAATGGGTCTTAGAGAATAACATTTGTATTTGAGTAAGTTCCTTTACCAAACTTTGTAAGTAAATTGCACTGAGAGTAATAAATAAAGACTTTAGATTCTGGTGTCTTAAAGTCAGCGATCATTGCATGGGTAATAAAATATTAAAGCTTGTGGTACTCTTGTTTTTTTCCGTCTTTTGTTACTTTTGCTTATGAAGTGAGGATCATTGTAGTTTCTGGTGGTTCCTCATCGGGTCATAAGGTCATAGGTAATTGTAGGACAACTTCTTGCAAAATGGGAAACTTGGATTAAGATGCATAATTTTATAAGGTTTCCATCTTTTAAATAATGTAGTAAATTGGATTTTCTGGGTTACAGGTTCAAGAAGGTCATGGAGTGGGTCTACATGTTGACATTTAGAAATCACAATTTCATGTGCATTTAGAATCTAAATGTGGGATATTTATGTACACTTTATGAATTTCACTGTCCTTGATTAAAGTATGATTATTCTTTCTTGATACAAAATGGATTTTTTTAACCAAAATAACATGATCCAATGGATACAACACCATCTAATGACACATAGCTTCTCTGTCACACGATTTATCAGGATTATTATGCCTCAGTCATTGTGGATCTCATTTGGTCAGCAATAGCAGGACGTGTGATGTAGAATTTGAAAGGGCCAGTTTCCAGAAGGTTGGTAAAGTGTTGGCAGAAATCTGGAGCTCAACAGTTATTGATTGATTTTATGGATTGCATCTTTTGTATCATGTGATGCAGCAAGACTGGACATCAATCTACATACAGATCAGTCATCAAGTCATCACATTCAACAGTCACAGTATTGCTTGCAGATTATAAAGTGCACTAACTTCAATGATATATTTCCTAGATGATTTTTACCTTCACCTGTTCCACACTACAGCACAGATAAAGGAATTACCTATGCATCAGTTTGATGCACCAGTGGTACGTTTGGATCACTTTATCAATGACTGGTTCTTTTACATCTGCAGCATTCACACGACTTCCTGAGGATGCCATTTGATTTCTATTGTCCGTTTTAGACTGCTGATTTTGAGAAGTGTGTTTGTAATCAGTGTGGCCTGTACTTTCCATCTCTGGCTGTGAAGCGCAATCATGCCCATATTCACAGGCATGCAGCAGTGAGCACACAGCTGAAGTGGCAGATATATGCGCTGTAAAGCCTTAATCTGTTAGCGCTATTGTGTGAACTGCATCAACTTATTTGACTGGCTACAGTCTGCGTTTATTGATGTTGAGTAAGACATTGACAATCTATCAAATGTAAGTTTCTGTGAGATGACAACTTTAGTTTAGTTTATGTTTTAAATGACTTTTTAAAGAAAGAACTTTCTGTTTAATTTATCTTTGTTTTAAGCCACATGTTGTGATGAGATCAGTGAGCGTTGTATTTTGAAAGCACCAGCTTTTACACTGCCAGACCATAAAGCAGTGTATAATGCTATTTGCAGACATCCACAGCTGGGGGGAAGGGGGTAAGCCACATGCAGACAAAAGCGGACAAGGTGGGGAGGGGGCAGGAAAACAGGTATTATCTGTGGATATCTGTCTGGTTACTCACGGGTTATGAGCGTTATTTGTTTATAGTATTGTATAAGCCCCACTTGTCAAAGGGTAAGTGTTAAGTCCTACTTTGTCAAGGAGTATTGTACAACATGTAATAATAATAACTATAACCCCCTCCCTTTTGATACTCGTTATCTAAGAGATGACTTCCCTCGAGTATGAGAATTGATAGAGTAAACTGAGCAGGTATATTGAACAAACAACTACGATCCCCCATAAAGATAATCAAACAATTTAATCAAACACATACACAATTATGAAACTTCCTTTCATCAGGAATACACTCTGTTTAGTAATAAACTTTCACTGAATTACAATAAAACTTGAAATAGATTTAAACAAATTAGCTGATCTATTACTGATGGTTTTAAATCATCATAGGATCAGTTGATACAATCAAAGTCAATGCCTTGTTCGATTTTCATAACCTGCTATTCTCGATCCTCGTTCACTGTTTAATTCAATGTTGTTCCTCTCTCGATAATCTGTACCCATGGATGTTCCTGCTCGATTCCGGACTTGTCCAATGTATCATGCGTTTACTGCAATTTCCGTTTCCCAATTCCTTTTCCAAAGTGTATGTCGTATTTATGTAACTTCACAGTCTTCCAAAAAAACTATTTTCTCCCTTTCAGAAGAAAATTAAAACAATCCTAAGTCTTCAATGGTTACAGTTGAGACTTTCCATTATTCCTGGTTCGTAAAATCAGATATTTCTATCAGTGATACCAACTTTATGGCTAGTAATTAACTACACGCCCTCAAATGAATGTAGTTAAACAAATTTTTAATTCGTTATGCCTTGACCTAATACATTAACGCACTACATAGTGAGGCGTTGAATTATGGCTCCGCCTTAATTTACACAGCACATAAAATGAATACACTGTCGCTAGATCATCTGTGAAATCAAAATTCGGTAAATTCACATGTATTCTCATAACCCATTACTAATGTAATACATTAAATTCTTAGAACATAATCATTATGCAAACAAGATAATAAATTCAAGAATTAACATAACACATCCTATTCATAACTCAGCATAGTGATTTACGACATAAATTAACACTACGTCATTCTTAACTAAGAATTAAGGTAAGAATTCCGATTCATAATTCAAAAGCACATTATTATACAAATGTATCAAATGAAATCAATTATACAAATGTATCAAATGAAATCATGCAGACTTGTAAACTAAGCAAACATCATATAAATTGCATCAACAATATACATGGAATTGTGACAGTACCTTTGTGTTTTAGGTGTGTCCCTCCCTTAGTTTGGCGTTTTTTTCTGGACCACGATTTCTTAATGGACGTATTTCTCTCAAATAACGTCCGGAGCCTTACTAAATAATTCTGTCTCAGTTCTCTTGCACAGAGCAATTTTAAGACTAATTTCTGAATTCGTTAGGCCGATATTATGTCCTACAACTTTTCGTGTGAAAACACACCCCTATTTTAACTGTGACCAATCAGAATCAAATGTATTTTCTCCTGCTTTTCTCTAAAAGTCACTTATGTCATGGTCAATATGACATGCATGTTTATAAGTAACAGAATCTCTGCAATTTCTCAATTCTGACACTTTTCGTGAGAAATGAAACTTTAAAATGTCGCTAGCAGTCATTCTGGTTGCTGAGTAAACAAGGTTTAATTAGTACAACGGTCGCACACTACTTTACAGACCCCCCTTTGACACGGTGTGTCTCCATAAATCTAACTAATGGTTCGCTGGCTACAACTAATGTTTAATTAATAGATCTACTGAAATTTTCCCCTTCACAATATCGTATTTGGACAACCCCCAAGAGGTTATGGAATGGCCCATCATCCATTGCTTGTCAGTCACCTGTCATTTGTCCATTAGCACACATTTATTATTGCTTCCAAAGTTCATGCCGCCCTTACTGGAAAGATGGTTATCCACTATAGTTATGCGGCTAAGGTGTTAAACTTGTGAAGGGGGCAATTCAGTTCTGTCTTTGGATCAGCCCAATTGTGTCCTTGGACAAAATGCTATATATGTCTTGACACTGTGTAACCATCTGTGTTGCTGTGCTGTTAAACACACGAACCAGATTGAAACGAGGGGGGGGGGGGGGCTTTTATGTTGTAATAAGGGGCCCAATATAGTAGTCATCAGGAATAGGCATTTCAACAGCATACAACATTTCTAAGTTATCCAAAATGTTTCTTTTTTGTAGTACAGATATTGATTTCTGTTTTTTCTTCTTTATGTTTTCAGATAGTGGAGAATTCTCCACCCATTCAGGACATTCCTAAAAATGTCCATCCAGTGGTACAAGACCTGATAGTGCAGGGACTGGAATTGGATCCAGGAAAAAGGCCCACAGCTGATGCTCTCCTCAAACACAAGGCCTTCACTCTTTTTGGTAATACTTCTGATGATCTCAGCTCCATGTTTAAGCAGTTTGTATGAATGGTGTTGCATGGGTGAATATATCTATTTTAATGAATGGTGTTGTATGGGTGAATAGATCTGTTTTAATGAATGGTGTTACATGGGTGAATAGATCTGTTTTAATGAATGGTGTTACATGGGTGAATAGATCTGTTTTAATGAATGGTGTTCCATGGGTGAATAGATCTGTTTTAATGAATGGTGTTCCATGGGTGAATAGATTTATTTTAGTGAATGGTGTTGCATGGGTGAATAGATCTGTTTTAATGAATAGTGTTCCATGGATGAATAGATCTGTTTTAATGAATGGTGTTACATGGGTGAATAGATCTGTTTTAATGAAGGTGTTGCATGGGTGAATAGATCTATTTTAATGAATAGTGTTCCATGGGTGAATAGATATATTTTAATGAACAGTGTTCCATGGGTGAATAGATCTGTTTTAATGAATAGTGTTCCATGGGTGAATAGATCTATTTAAGTGAATGGTGTTGCATGGGTGAATAGCTATGTATTAATAAATGAAGTTGCAGGGGTGGATAACTTGGTGCAACAATCGATGACTTGCAGTGAGATTTGTTGTCACCTTGAAAGAATTTTGATATGTTTATAATATGTAAATGAGCAATAAATCTGGTATTAGATATATTTTTTGTGTGAGCCACAGTTATCCATTCAGCATGAATAGTCTTGATTAATACAATTTTAAGTAAAGTGATTTAAGTTCATTCAAACATGAGGCAGACACAAACAAAGGCCAGGAATGATTCCAATGTTTTATAATTTAGTCAATATCTTTGCACTTGCTGGGCTGCTGTGACACCGCTTATTCCACTGAGCAGTTGGTAGCTGGTTACATGCTTGGTTGGAATGGTGAAATTATCCATACTGATGAGATTCTAAGTTGAATTATAAAACACTCAAAAAACACCATAATCATTGGAAAGTTAATGGTGTGACTTTATGGATACTGTTTTAAGAAAGAGATTGCTTTAATTACCAATTAGCTTAGTCTTGTTCATTGTGTGTGCTGTCTTTGATGTTAGGTATAAGTGATTGATTTTGACCAATGTCTTATTTGTTCTCATATGGGTGGTAACATTGTTTTAACCATTGAAGTAGCCAGTCTTTGTCATCGATTGAGACTGGTTTTCTGTTTGTCCTCAGCCTGGTTTAGTTCTTTTGTATTTTTTTTCTGGGGTATCTGAGAGGGTTAATCCTTGAAATTAAATATAGATATGCAAACAACAGACAAAACCACAAATTTAAGTAACTTTTTTCTACCAAACCCAAAAATTGGAGACCCAAGAAAATAAATGATAATTTAGTGTGTGTGTGTGTGTGTGTGTGTGCTCTTAAAATGATCTCATGTGCATCTTTCTGCCACTGAATTCAGTCGTAGTAAATAGCAATTAAAATGATCAACACTTTTCCCACTCAGAAGCTGGTTGAAATAAGGCTGGCAAGTCTTTGAACTTGCCACCCAGCTGCTTTTGTCCCTGTGACTGTTGTAATTTATGCAGTACTATATTTCTGAAGCTGGATATTTGTTCCATCAGAGGCTAATTTGGTCAGTCCAGCATGCCATTTACCCTACCCATCCAAACATCATCTCGCATTTAACCTTGTGAAGCTAACTGCAATCCAAATTATTTCAGCTATTGGTCATTTTATTCAGATTTTGAAGAAATTATACAGCTGAGGAATTACTAAGATGCTTCAGATCTGATAATCCTTTTTTTTTTTTTTTTGTAAAATACATAATGCAGACATTTGTAATCACTCATATATGCATGGGTAATTTAATTTTGCTGTAAAGTTGGACCCTGGAACAGAACCATTTAAGTTGTAGTGGTCAAGGAGTTTGCTCTTACAGTAAAAGTTTTACCCGGTTTCAATAGTATAATGCCATAGTTATCAGCATTATACTAAAGAGAATGGTCTTTCTCTGCCAAAATAGAATAATTCTTCAAACAAAAGAACAAAGTCAAACCCAGCAGAAATTAGAATAGAAAACAAATCAACATTACAAAGCATTGTCATACAAACAACCACTTCTTATGCAATTATTCTGTGATATATTTTGAATAAAGTTTGTGGTAAATTATTGTATAAATTAGTATGGAGAAAGTGTAAGGTAAAAATTAAAAGGTTGGAAAGAGGATCATTCTGGATCAAAAGCTAAACACCATCTCACACAGGATCAAAATCACATTGTGAATTGTACAGGAAATTCTTTTCAAAATGACAGGTAGCATACCTTTATGTTTTGACATTAGGTTGTTTACGGTCTGTCAACATACATTTGTTCTCATTCATATTCTATTGTTGAAGATGTAACATATGGACACTGTAGTTCTTTGTTATTTAAAACTCAATACAGACTTTTTATGTTTGTGTGAGCACATGACTGCTGCTTTGATCAACATTAAAATGACACAATTGGGTATTGGCTGTTTCTTCTAAGAAACTCATATTTAGGCGTAATGAATAATTGTTTTATTTGACAATGGATCACAAGTATTTTATCTTAATTTGCGTGCAAGATATTCAATCCAGCACTTGTAAAATTACCTTTTTGGGACTTATGCAAACAGTGTGATGCCACCTCTATCCGGAAACAAATCTCTGCTTACAGAGAGAACAGTCCTCACCCTATAGTTTCTTGCCATCACCCGGTTTGGGATTAGACCATTCGATTTTATGTGAAAAGAGGGATTCTGAACAAATACCTCTAAATCATTTTCAACAAAGCAGAGGAAAGAATAAATGAAATAATCCCAATAAAACTTGAGATGTATACTGACAACTATGGATTTGTTATAATGTACAACATAAACAGAGCAAGTTTGTTTATAACAGCAAACTCCTTGACTACTACAACTTAATTGGCTCTGTACTAATGTCTACATTCAATTACAGTAATGTAGCCACTTTAAAATACAATGACATATAATCCCATGTACATCTATGTGATATGAAGCTGATGTCTTGCATTACTGACTACAATTTACGAATGTAAAGAAGATTGAATACATGACCAAATGTGGACAAACATTGAACTTAAATTTTAACGGTAAGATAATGGTGGGAGTAATGCTGTATTGGATTGGCTACTGCTGGCTTGAATGTCAAACAAAATTTCCAAAACATTATTTGGCATACTTATCATTAAAAACTCTAAAAATTCAGTTTATTGTATTCAACCTATTACATGTACATTAAAAACATACTTTTTTCTTCAGAAAGTGGTCCTCCGTCAGATCAAATTTATTCCACTCTGTTGACATCATCAAGTGCTGCCATGCTTCCACTCAACCACTTGGATGAGAACACTTCTATCCTTGAGGAGATTTACCACAGCCTAGCCATTCCCAGTGTGTCCCAGGGGGTGAATGTTAAAGAAAACAGTCAGGCCATTCCCAGTGTACCCCAGGGGGTGAATGTTAAAGAAAACAACCAGCACAAGAACAGCATAGTCAGCCTTCCATCACCGCCCCAAAGGTTCACCAGCCAGAAAGAGGATGGACTGGAATATGGACTGCCATCTGCAGAATTTTCTGGCCACTTAGAATGGGTAAAAGCTTGGTACACCGCACCTCAGGTGCCACCAGACCTAGTGGCCATGCCAGTATTTGTAAATCCAGATCCAGGGCATTTTTATCCACCAGAAAATCAGGCCCCAAGTTGGCATTTTTATGATTACCTATATGATCATACCACAGCTCCACAACCTGTACCTGCTAGTACGGAGCTTCAGATGTACATCCCTGATGATGTATCTTACAGTGGAAGCAGTTATCAGAGTTACAACCTGTCAGAAGAAGATGTGAATTCAAACCTTCCCAACTTTGTACTGTTGGATGTGGATCATGAACTTGAAAACATAAAACAAGAAATGGGTCTCCAGGTATCTGATAGCACAAACAGTAGTGTTTTCAAGCAAGAGGAAAGAGCTGAGATACCAGACCGAGAGCCAGATAATCAGCATGATAGCTTGGATTCTTTTGATAGTTTTAAGTTGTTTGGAGATGGTGAGCCAACCATACCAACTCTCCCAAAATTTGGTGACATAGCCTCTTTTTGTACAGGTGAAATGTTCATGCTCACTGACACAAAGAAACCAGGAGAAAAAAGAGCTGTGTCACACCAAATTATACAAAGTTCTGCAAAGATGCAAGAGGTGAAACTGTTACAAGATTTGTCTCCCTGTGGAAAACAACAGGAATCATCACAAAATAGCAGTAAATTAGATATGCAACCTAAAGACCAACAAACTTGCTTGAAGCGCCATAGGGCTGCAACTTTTTTGGACACACTAGACAGCCAGAAAACATCTGCAGTAACTGCAGTGCACAACATTACCTCCTTTAATCCACCTAATCAAAACTCGTCAAGTGTTAGACTTCCAAGCGAAAAATCAGAGAAGGATCTTCATAATGAGCTGCTGAAACAGGCAGCTTGTGATAGAGATAAAGTGAACTCTTCAAGACCCCCACTTCACCTGGATTTGAAGAAAACCTCAAATATTACACACAAGAATTCGGAGAGAAAAACCCCTAATACAGCTCCAGCAATGATGCCTCGAGAAAATAAAATGCCAGATGAGGACTTAATGTGGAAGTCCTGCGATGAAATTCAAATAGAGTCCACATCATCCAATACCCGATCTACTCCTTCACCAGTACACACCACCCCAAAGAGTGCATTCGATGAACAAGAGGAGGCATTCAGTAAGTGTTTCCTTTTGATGTTGAGATTTTATTTCTATGATAGGGACAGCAGCAGCAAGAGTTTCCAGAATTAAAATTTTGTATGACCCTTTTGTTTTATCCCATCTTTGCATACCTTTACCATTAGCAAATATAGCACATGTCGAAGTATAACAAACACTTATGTATTACCCACAGAGTTTCTCTATGGAGTGTAAACAATATATTAGAATACCTGCAGACATACAAAACCAGCAGGTTTTTGTGAAGATTAATAAACGACCAAAATCTGTGTTGGTTTCTTTACATTATTCAACACAGTATAAAACAGTATGGTATGGTGAATCATCCTTTCTGCTTACCATTGAAACTCTAAATCAAGTTCAATCCACATGCTCCACTTAGCAAAAAGACACACAACAGCAGAGCCAGTTCAACCAAACTGGATCAGTTCAAAATTAATTTCCTTGAGCCGTCGCAACGATTTCACGATAATGCCACACGTCTGTTAATACAAAATCAGTAAAATAATCACCTACCCATAAATAATTGCCAGATCTCATGAACTACACATGCTCTGATTTTACAATTAAAAATAGTCAATTAACATTTATGTCTATTGTATCACCGTTTGTACATACCACTGGTCTTTGATGCAGTTTCAAGAAAAAGCAAAAAGTACTACCCTATTACTGGTATATATGACCTATACCAACCGCAAAGTTTTAAAACTTTTTTAAGTGTATAGCAAATATAGTTGAAGAAAATATTTTAAAAAATGCCTCAGCTTAAATATTACTATATTGTGGTAATACAAGTTGAAATTAAATTGCATAGCTTGTGGGCATATATATTTCTAGCATGAGTAGGTGCAGGAAAAGTTTGGATAACCTGTGTGCTATATTTGCTTATTTATGATACTTTGCAACAATGGTTAAGCTTTCTTAAATTGCTTCAGCTAGTTAAATTTTCATCTACCTTGCCTAGGAAGGTGCTCTGCCCACATAAGGGGCAGTGGAGTATCAACATTAGTATCTTGCCCAAAAATATGGTAAGTAGTGCAACCATAAAACACATTTCAACAAATCTCTTACCTTGCATTTTTGTACATTGCTGTCTTTTTTATTTAGGTTTCCTTTAAGAATTTATATTACCACAATAACATCCACTAAGAATAAATGTTTCTAACCATTTAAGTGACAAATATATACTAGGGCATCAGCCTTAATCTAGATATGCATTAGTATACAAGTATGTTAGACTGAATCAAGATTTATACTAGTATAAAAGGGTGTCAGTCTAATTTATACTGGTATATAAGGGTGTCAGTCTGAATCAAGATTTATACTAGTATAAAAGGGTGTCAGACGAATTAAGATTTATACTGGTTCACAAGGGTGTCAGTCTGAATTGATATGTATACTAGTATACAAGGGTGTCAGTCTGAATCAAGATGTGTGCTTGTATACAAAGGTGTCAGTCTGAATCAAGGTTATTAATAGTATACAAAGGTGTCAGTCTGAATCAATATGTATACTAATATACAAAGGTGTCAGTCTGAATCAAGGTTTAATACTAGTATACAAAAGTGTCATTCTGAATCCAGATTTATTCTAGTATACATGGATGTCAGTCTGAATCTAGATGTATACTAGTATACAAGGGTGTCAGTCTGAATCGAGATGTGTACTAGTATACAAAGGTGTCAGTCTGAATCAAGGTTTAATCCTAGTATACAAGGGTGTCAGTCTGAATCAAGATTTATACTAGTATACATGGATGTCTGTCTGAATCTAGATGTATACTAGTATACAAAGTATAGATGTATACTAGTATACAAGGGTGTCAGTCTAAATCAAGGTTTTTACTAGTATCTTTCTTATATTTCACGATAAGTTGTTAAAACAAACATAAATGGGGTCATTCTGGGCAAAACCTTGCAGATTTACCATGCTAGCTTGCAATAAATAAATCAATAGTTATTTAAAAAGTTTATGTTCATCATATTAAGGAGAAGTTTAAGCCATGAATGCAGTTATGACCATTGTCAATAGGAATAAATGCATTTGTGAAGCTTTTGTATGATCAAGATGATTTATGGTAAGAGAAAAACTAAAATTATGTTTCAAATCTGGTAATATAATACTGATATTAATGGACAGAAGTCACAGAAGGAAGAATTGCAGCAAACAAGATTTACTAACATAAATTGGGGTATTCAAAATAAAAGTGTTGGAGATGCTATTGGAATTCAGGGCTGCTGGGCTGTCTCAGTTAATAAATATTACTATATAATTATAGAACCATTCATCCTGATTTATACTGGTCCAACGTGCCAGAATCATGTTTGAAACAGTGAGGGTCTACAGTAATCCATTGTTGTGACTTGTAAACATGATAGCCATTTATACTTCCATGAGTAATAAATGTCAGACTTGTATGCAGATGAGACGTTTATGCTTACAGGCTGCTGAGAGCATAGTCTGATCTGCCATTGGTATAATGTGCTTGCAGATCAGGAACTGTGTTGTTTATTTTACTAATTATTCCTTGCAAGCTGTGCTATATGGACTCATGAACAGATGTATCAAGTAATTATTATTACTGTCTAAATGTGTTCACATTTGTCACCATACAGTTATGATGCAGAATGTCAGCGACAACCATTAGGAGCATTTGAACCAATTTCTATTGATTTAGTACGGACAATCGTGTTGAAAAGTGTACCAAATTCTTGTGAACTTGATCCAATTCCGATATCACTGCTGCTTGAGTGCTTAGACCCAATATTGCCTTCACTAACTGATCTTATTAATATCTCTCTCTCATTGGGGGAATTCCCATAATTTTCAAAACTGCCATTGTAAAGCCACTGCTGAAGAAACCAACACTGGACCATAATGATTTAAAGAAGTACCGCCCAGTTTCTAATCTCCCATTCATATAAAAAATCTTAGAAAAGGTTGTTCTAACTCAACTTGTATCTCATTTGAATTCAAGCAGTCTTTTTAGCAATGTACAGTCTGCATATCGCCCTTGCCACAGTACGGAAACTACTCTTCTGAAAGTATTTAGTGACATTCTCTCTGCTTTGGATAATGGAAAGATTACAGTCCTCACTCTCCTGGATTTATCTGCAGCATTTGACACAATAGACCATGATATATTATTTCACCGTCTCCAGCATGTATTTGGCATTCAGAATATAGCCTTACAGTGGTTAAAGTCCTACTTAGTGAAGAGGACACAAATTATATCGGCAAATGGAATACACTCCAGCCCAGTTGACGTATGTTTTGGTGTTCCACAGGGATCTGTTCTTGGACCTGTTCTCTTCATTCTGTACACTCAGCTGCTCTCAAGTGTCATAGATCATCACCCAGTGTCGCACCAATTGTATGCTGATGACACCCAAATATACAAGTCTAGCCACCCAACTGAAGTTGATGCTACCATCCATGGAGTAGAGAAGTGCATTTCTGATGTGAAATCATGGATGACATGTAACAAGCTGCAGATGAATGATGATAAAACTGAGGCTATTCTGATCACAACACAAAGACCTCGATCAGAGCACACCTCACCACTGCTCTGTACGCTACAGTGGCTATCGATTCGATACAGAATCAAACACAAAATTTGTTCTCTGTGCTATGTTTCAATGACAGACTCCAGTCTAACATACCTATCCAGCCTCACCCATGTGTATACATCAGCTAGATACTTACGCTCTTCTTCTGATAATCGTATACTCATTGTTCCCAAGGTGAAAACAAAGTCATATGGACAACGTTCATTTGCACACCAGGGCCCGGTGACATGGAACGAATTGCCCATTGAAATTAGACACAAAGACACAGTGGTCCCTTTTAAGAGTGCTCTTAAGACTCGCCTGTTTCGACTGCAGGGACAAACTTAGCGACCTAATTATGTTTTGTATCTTATATGTTTTCAGCATGTTTTTATGTTTTCCAATTTCATTGTTTTTGTCATTTGTTCTGTAGTGTAGTCGTATCATTATTGATGGTGTAAAGCGTTTAGAGCTTCGAAAGATTAGGCGCTATACAAAGTCCTCATTATTATTATTATTAAATAATATATTATACAGTGTCCATAAACAAATTGAAATGAAGGCTAGCTTGTATTTATTTGTATTCTTGTAAGTTTGGCTTATTTTTTATTAAAAGTTTGATGATGAAGATGGATTCAGGTTACCAGCAACTTAATCTGGCTGCCATTACTCAAAATAGAAAAACAATTTACACAGCTTATCAGAATGATACCATTCCACCTTTAATATATCGCTGCAATTACAGCTTCTCAGAATAATACCAGTCCACCATCAAATATAGTTGCTGTTAATAATAAGAAAAAACATTGGCATAACTTATGAAAACACTTCTGCTGAACAAAATCTGACCAACTTTGACACCAAACATAAGGTCTTGTAATATCATAGAATGTAATCTGATGAACCATGAAAAATGGACATAATGCAGACAACTTGAGAAAACTTTAAATAATTATATTCATAGATTACGCAATTGACAGCATTGGAAGAAATCTCAACCGAATAGCTCCTATTAATCCAGATTTCATGTTAGAGGTAAGCAAGGGAAGTAACATGTGATAGGACTATTTAAAATAGCAGGTATGGAGTTAACCTTCCAAAAATATTTTACAGTTTAAAAAATTACATTTACAATACACAATGCATGAATTTCAGTAGAACAAGTTACTTAAATTAATATAATACATATTAGTGATTATAATAAATGACTTCTAATTTAAACCTATGACGTTTCAAAAATATCTTTATAAACAGAAATACTTGAGGCTTGAAGCCTATAATAATTGGATACAGTATCACTACTACCTTGTTATAACACTGTCCTTGTGAGGCATTGAATATATTGCATGATAGTTAGACTGCCTGATAATGAAGTTCAACATATTTCTACTAAATAATGAAATGGGATCCATGGCAATAAAAGCTTTGTATCCAGAACAGTTGTATAATTAAAGACTTTATAATGAGTGAACACTGTAGTATAATTATTTTTTAGACTGGTTTGTAAAATATCTCTACAATTGTCTGGATGAACACATTTTTCAATAATGAATAGTTTACTAATAATGCGTTGTATTCATTAAGCTGAATAATTATCTACAAGTATATGCTACCTGTTATAAGAGGAATATATTTCTTGTAAAAACCTAATCCAGGTTTATAAATTTTTTGCAGAAAAATATTGCTATATATTTTTGGAGTGAGTTTGGTATGCTTTAATAAATAATGTAGCCACAATGTGATCCAGTATTAATAAACAATGTAGCGACTATGTGATGCAGTATTAATAGACAATGTAGCGACTATGTGATCCAATATTAATAGATAATGTAGCTCCTATGTGATCCAATATTAATAGACAATATCGCGACTATGTGATCCAGTATAATAGACAATGTAGTGACTATGTGATCCAATATTAATAAACAATATAGTGACTATGTGATTACTATGTGATCCAATATTAATAGATAATGTAGCGGCTATGTGATCCAATATTAATAGACGATGTAGTGACAATGTGATCCAATATTAATAGACAATGTAGCGACTATGTGATCCAATATTAATAGATAATGTAGCGACTACATGATCCAATATTAATAGACAATGTAGCGACTATGTGATTCAATATTAATAGATAATGTAGCGGCTATGTGATCCAATATTAATAAACAATGTAGTGACTATGTGATCCAATATTAATAGACAATGTAGCGACTATGTGATCCAATATTAATAGACAATGTAGCCACTACATGATCCAATATTAATAGACAATGTAGCCACTACATGATCCAATATTAATAGACAATGTAGCCACTACATGATCCAATATTAATAGACAATGTAGTGACTATGTGATTCACTATTAATAAACAATGTAGTGACTATGTGATCCAATATTAATAGACAATGTAGCGACTATGTGACCCAATATTAATAGATAATGTAGCGACTACATGATCCAATATTAATAGATAATGTAGCGACTACATGATCCAATATTAATAGATAATGTAGTCACTACATGATCCAATATTAATAGACAATGTAGCGACTATGTGATACAATATCAATATATGTGAAATTCCAAGATGAGTGATTAGATCCACTTGGGTCTGTTCTTTTTTTTAATGCTCTAGTCCCTTTAGCTGCATGCATACAGGTATATCAAAGATAGGTACTAAAATATTAGATTGCTTTTCCAGATTTGTATTGTACTGTAAAGCCTCTTGTAGTTACTGTCTACATATCTTATCCTATACTTTCTTTTGACTTCTTTCAGAGAGACTGGAGACTGAGTCACAGCAGAGTGATGAAATTCTTAACCATGCGATCGACGATGATGAGATTGATACACAGGTAAGTAGCATCCAGTGCCAGGGCATTTGTCTTTTAGGTGTATAATAATATTTAAATAATCTTCCGCTATGTGTGTGCCACTCTAGTCATCATCATCATGATGCATCTCTTTTATATATATATATATATATATATATATATATATATATATATATATATATATATATATATATATATATATATATATATATATATATATACCTGAATTTCATGTCAATTTAGCTTTTCAAGGGATTGGATTTTCCTTTCAATATAGAACTTAAACCTTTACCACTTATTGATGTACCACCTCTACACCCTAATGACAACATTTGACAGCATGTCAATAAAGCATACTATTATGTTTGCAAAATTTTGGAGCAGCATTGCTATTAATTTGTTGATCTTACATTTGAGCTTGTTACCACACTAAAAGTCATATTTCTGATTTAATTTTGATCAAACTTAGAATGCTGGCTTAAGATAATGTATGTAGACAGTCAAAAGTAAAATATGCTCACTTGTCTGATTTGGTTTTGCAACTGATTGACAGAACTTGTCAGCATTTTAATAATGCCATTTCAGATTATATTTTTCTCAAACTTGGTAAATAAGCTTCACTCCTCAAAATATGTGCTTTATTATGTGCAAGATTTAAACATAGTTATGGGGGTGATCTTACATCTAATTGTGCTTTTTATCACTTGAGAGACTGTTTCTTCTTAAAGCACATTACTTGATCATAACACTGTAGGAAAACTACCACTACCTCTCCAATCCAGCCTTCCCAGTCTAAAATGTTTTAGTTAAATAGCTAAAGGTTATCTGCCCACCCAGGTGGCTGTTAGATTGTGATCCTCACAATGCCTAGCCCAAGAGCCCTCGTCACCAAAACAATGACTGGTTAAGCAGGTTTATACATATTCATGAGAAACAACATAATCTCCACACAAGTAGTGACTGGTGATAAAAGGATCCTAGTGGATGCTTACCAGTGGGTTCCAACAGAGAACCAGACTTAGCATTTGGGTTTATTTTGATAGCAAGTGAGATGAATTCAGTGTTATTAATGATGTCAGATTCAACATCTGAGGTCAGATTTTTACACTGCATTTATGTTGCTAAGTCAAACATTGAAGAGCATAATGTTTTTAAATCAAATTTGGTATGTTTGAGTTCTGAAGATTATATCAGATGATTGCAAATAACATTTTAAAAAATGAAGAAATTTTTTTTTTTTAAAAACAAATGTCACTAATAGAACATCAGTTAATTTGAGGTAACCCTTTTCTTACTCAGTATTTAAAATGATGAGCAGAGATTACTTAAAGTGATATACATGTATCTGTCTAGCTATTTATTTCTCTTTCAATTTATATTCTAGGAGCATGTAAATGCAGAGTTAGCCATTGAACATGATGATGATAGAAGTTTACAGTATGTTGTTAAAACGTATCTGGATGAATATGATCAAAGTGCAGGTTTGTTGACATTCTAAATAACTTGTATTTATTATATTACAACATGGTTGGTGAACGGAATCACATTTTTATACCAGCTTGTAGCTGTTACCAACCTAACTTTCAGGTTTTGGCTTACCTGGCTTTAGTATGGACCAGATGAGTGTCACAAAGTACAAAAGCTTGCTATCGTATCTACTTGCTTATAATTTGTGTCCAGGTGCAAACTGCACAGTCCCAGATCTGCATCGGCATATTGCACCACAAGATATAAGTCTATGGAGTTTGTTGGGAATTATTAGTCAAAGAAACAACATAGACCCTGACCTTTTGGCTCACTGTGCAACAAAAGCTTAAGATCTGTGTTGTTTACAGTTGGTCTTTAATTTATACAGAACTATGTATATTATTTCTTCATACACAAGAATATGGAAGTTTTTGAAGCTACATTTTCTTAATTTTCTTCCTTCATTTTTTTATTTTTATAAAAAGAAAAAGTTTGCTTTTTTGTAATCCAGCAGTATTATTTGTAATAGGAGTTTGTGTCCTAAAACCTTGATGTGTCCCATAAGTACATGCATGTTACATGCAGTATTATTTGTAATACGAGTTTGTGTCCTAAAACCTTGATGTGTCCCATAAGTACATACATGTTACATGCAGTATTAATTGTAATACGAGTTTGTGTCCTGAAACCTTAATGTGTCCCATAAGTACATACATGTTACATGCAGTATTAATTGTAATACGAGTTTGTGTCCTAAAACCTTGATGTGTCCCATAAGTACATACATGTTACATGCAGTATTAATTGTAATACGAGTTTGTGTCCTAAAACCTTAATGTGTCCCATAAGTACATACATGTTACATGCAGTATTAATTGTAATACGAGTTTGTGTCCTAAAACCTTAATGTGTCCCATAAGTACATGCATGTTACATACAGTATTAATTGTAGTACGAGTTTGTGTCCTAAAACCTTAATGTGTCCCATAAGTACATACATGTTGCATGCAGTATTATTTGTAATACGAGTTTGTGTCCTAAAACCTTGATGTGTCCCATAAGTACATACATGTTACATGCAGTATTAATTGTAATACGAGTTTGTGTCCTAAAACCATAATGTGTCCCATAAGTACATACATGTTACATGCAGTATTAATTGTAATATGAGTTTGTGTCCTAAAACCTTGATGTGTCCTATAAGTACATACATGTTACATGCAGTATTAATTGTAATACGAGTTTTTGTCCTAAAACCTTGATGTGTCCCATAAGTACATACATGTTACATGCAGTATTAATTGTAATACGAGTTTGTGTCCTAAAACCTTGATGTGTCCCATAAGTACATACATGTTAATTGCAGTATTAGCTCCAGTATGAGAAATAATAAAATATGCCTAATTAGACTTTTATGCATGGCATGGAAAATATATATCATTTTATGGAGTTTTGTATATGTGCACGGTGCTCAGAATCTAAAGAAAGGTATTGGTCTAATCTAAGTTCCCAAGTTATAAAGGTATCATACACTTTTATTTAAATGACATTTAGTAAAATGATTCCAGCACATTAACCTGCCTTGTTGGATCACCTCATTTGAGCTTGATGAATATTAAATTTGTTCATGACATTTAATGCGGTCTCAGAAATCTGTCATATACATTTGAATCCTAGGATATTTGTGTTTACCAAGTGATGCTGAGGAATGATTTTTGTAAAACATAATTCCATCTGCAAACTGCTATGGTTTAAATTTCAGAAACAGGAGACAAAACTAGATGTTCACCTGGAAATAAATCAGATTTCCTATTTTTGCCATCGAAACAATTTGATGTCAAAAAATTCTTCAGCATCCAACAATACAATTTTTTTCCTTTTCTTACATTTTTGTCAGATACCCAATTTTTCTCTACTTTTTCCAAAAAGACCCTACTATCGATACTTTTTATCATGTGTTGAAAATCGATTCAACACTGCATGAACCACAATAGCAAATGAATTCAGATATGGTGATGCAGAGCAGGGTGTTAAGAAGAAAGAGACAATATGGTTTAAAGAAATGGCTGGTTTATAAGAGCATGCTTGTGTTCAAGCTTATAAAGGCAAATGAGAAGGTCTTTTTTTCCCAGCAATTTATGTATATTTAATACTATGTTTCTGTATTAAATATACTATTTTGTCCTACTTATTTTTGTTATAAAGCAAACCTACATCATCCGTACTCGTACATGTAACAGAAAAGAAAATCAGTCTGGGACAAATCATGAGATTTGCACGATTTAGTAAAGAGTTTTGACTTAAAAAGATAATAATAATAATAATAATGAGGACTTTGTATAGTGCCTAATCTTTAGAAGCTCGAAGCGCTTTGTAATGATATGACTAAAAATTTTTGTTAAAAAATACAAGAAATTAGAAGAAAAAAAATCCTGAAAATATTTAAGGTAGGAAACAATTTTAGGTCTTTAAGTTTGTTCTTGCAGTCAAAAAAGGTGTTATAAGAGCACTCTTGAAAGAGATCACTGTGTCTTTGTGTCTAATTTAAATGGGGAATTCCTCGTTGCTGAGCCCTGGTATGCTAAAGAACGTTGTCCTAATGACATCGTTTTCATAGTGGGAATAATCAGTATATGATTGTCAGAATTGGAGCATAGGTATCTTGCTGGTATGTACACATGGGTGAGGCCAGATTGGTATGTTGGACTACAGTCCATCACTGAAATGTAGCACAGAGAATTAATTTGTTTGATTCTTGATTGAATGGAATAGCCAGTGTACGGTACAGAGCAGCAGGGAGGTGTGCTCTGATCGTGGTACTCTAAAGATGATCTGAGCAGCTGTGCTTTGAACTTTTTGAAGTTTCTGGAGTAGATATTGAGACGAACCAGACATAATTGAGTTACAATAGTCCAGTCTTGAAATTATTATGATTGATTGATTGATTGAATTTTAACGGCGCACCAGCACTTTTAGGCTATTTAGCGCCAAACAATAGGTTAGATGTTCAAATATAAGAGAGGTTTAACATCGACCAGCGATATACAAAACCATAATAGTTAAATATAAAATGGTAAGATGTTGGTGACAGGAAAATATGAAGCTTCCCAATCAACGGGAGATGTAAATGGTATATGTTGATGATAAGATGTTATAAATAAGAGGTGATATTTGTATTAGATAAAAATATTCTAGGTGATAGCATACAAGTTATAGTTTAAAATAGAGATTTACTTCCTTCAGGAAATCAAAAATACAAGTGATTTGTATTGTATCAAAAAGTTCCTTCATGTCACGTACATTATAGTATTTAGCACGCGTAGGTTGTAGGTCGGAACACTCGGTCATAAAGTGTTTAACAGTGAATGGCTCATTGCAAGAAACGCACTCTGGTGGATCTTCACCTTTTAGTATGTGGGAGTGAGTAATGTATGTATGACCGATTCTGATTCTTGCAATGACAACCTCCTCCCTACGGATAGTTCTGTAGGAAGGAGTCCATTCTCCCAGGGTTGGTTTGATGGCATGAAGTTTGTTATTGACTGCATCATCCCATGACGCCTGCCACTTCTGACGTAGGTACTTTCTGATACAAGGTTTAAAATCAGTATACGGTAATTTAAAATCCGATGGTTCTTGGGATAGACCCATCTTAGCAGCCCGGTCTGCGTCTTCATTACCTCTAATACCAATATGGCTAGGTAGCCAACAATATACTATATTGTATGAGGTGCTAAGTTCCGAGTTTTTGATGAGTATATCGACTAGTAATGGATTATCCAGTTTTCTATGGTGTAGCGACTGAAGTACTGACAGCGAGTCACAGAAAATAATGCTATTTAAAATGCGTTTTCGTTCGACAAATTTCAGAGCAAGGTCTATTGCTCTGATTTCCGCTGAAAATATGGACGCATCGTTTGGCAAGCGCACTTTGGTTATGTGCTTGCCACTAACGAAGGCTGCAGCAGCCTTGTCATCAACTTTTGATCCATCAGTAAAAATTTTGGTGTAGTTTTTAAAATCATTGAGAAGTTCATGATAGGAGTTCTGGAAAACGGCAGGATTTGTCTCAGATTTTTTCCCATCGTGCAACGTAAAAATCACTTTAGGTTGCTTAAGGAGCCAAGGTGGTGTTTCCGAGACAAACGTGTTCTGAACTGTAGGGAGATTAATTTTGATAGTGTCAAAGCTGGATGATACTCTGATGCCAAATGAAGGTATGGCATTTGGTTTGTGTTCGTATAAAGTTTTGTATTTTGGTTGAAAAACAGCCGAATAAGCAGGGTTCAGAGGGTTTGATCTTAACCTAAGAGCGTACTGTATAGAAAGCATTTCTCTGCGGTGCGATAAAGGTGGTTCATTCGCTTCCGCGAGAAGGCTTTCGCATGGAGATGTCTTAAATGCTCCTAGAGCTAGTCTTATTCCCTGATGATGAATTGGGTCAAGCATTTTCAAATAAGACTTCCTAGCTGAACCATAAACAATGCATCCATAGTCTAGTATAGAACGGATAAATGTTCTATACAAATTGAGGAGGACTTTTTTATCAGCACCCCAGTCAGTGTGCGCAATTACTTTTATTAAATTTAAAGCTTTTAAGCATTTAGCTTTTAAATTCTTGATGTGTGGTATAAAAGTCAGTTTTCTGTCGAAGATAATACCCAAAAACTTTGTTTCCTCAACAACTGGAATAAGTGGTGTTCCATCCAGCGTGAGTTTAGGGTCATCATGATGTCTTCGCAACTGACAGAAATGCATGCATACTGTTTTCGATTTAGAAAATTTAAAACCGTTATTACTGGCCCAATTGTGGAACTTATTGATATTTTGTTGAAGTTGCCTTTCAATTGTATGCATGTGCTTTGAACGATAACAAATTAAAAAATCGTCTACATATAAAGAACAGTCCACACCGGGAGTTAAGCACTTGGTGATGCTATTGATTTTAATATTAAAAAGCATCACAGATAAAATACTGCCCTGGGGCACACCCATCTCTTGCTGGTGTATATCGGAGAGGGTAGAGCCCATTCGTACTTTGAATTCTCTGTCGGAGAGAAAACTGGAGATGAAAGAGGGCAGACGGTTTGAAATTATTAATTACACAAGTGTTTTAGTGGCATCAACTGAAAGATATTTGCAAATGGAGCTGATGCATCTCAGTTCAAGATATGCAGCCTTGCAGTGTGAGAGTACTATCCAGAGTAACATCTATGTTTTATACTGACTGTGTGAATTTAATGTTGGTGTTGCTGATCTTTATTGTCTGAGGTAAAGGATGTGAATGAGAAAGTCTTTGTTTTGAGATCAGATTGGCTTCAGTTTTATCATCATTCATTTGCAGCTTGTAACATGTCATCCATGATTTCACATCAAACGTGCACCTCTCTACTCCTTGGATGGTACCATCACCTTCACTTGGGTGGCTAGACTTGTATATTTGGGTGTCATCAGTGTACAATTGGTGAGACACTGGGTGATGATCTATGACACTTGAGAGTGGCTGAGTGTATAGAATGAAGAGAACAGGTCTAAGAACAGACTCCTGTGGAATATCACAACATAGATCAACTGGGTTAGAGTGTATTCCATTTACAAATACAATTTGTGTCCTATTCACTAAATAGGACTTGAACCACAGTAAGGCTGTACTGTGAATGCCAAATACATGCTGGAGACTGAAGTAATATATCATGGTCTATTTTGTCAAATGCTGCAGACAAATCAAGGAGGGTGAGGACTGTAATCTTTCCACTATCCAAAGCAGAGAAAATGTCATTAGATTCCTATTAAGAGTAGTTTCAGTACTGTGGCAAGGGTGATATGCAGACTGAACATTTCTTAAAAGACTGTTTGAAATCAGATGAGATACAGGTTAGGTTAGAACAACTTTTTCTAAGATTTTTTATTTCAGTGTGAGATTAGAAACTGGGCAGTAGTTCTTTAAATCATATTGGTTGAATGTTAGTTTCTTCAGCAGAGTCTTTACAATGGCAGTTTTGAAAAATCATGTGATTTCCCCGGATGAGAGAGAGGTATTAATAACATCATAAAGATGGAGAATGGCATATTTTCATTGCAGCATATGCCATCAAATATGGAGTGTTTTCCAAGTTATAAGTTATGGGGCAGGTCTTTGTTGGCTGGGAGGGGAACAGACCCAGGAATCCATACTGACTCACACACTTTTGATTTTTAACACTGCTTTAACAATTTTTCAATCATATCATTACAATGTCTGCCATACCTCAGTTTATAATGACACAGCACTGTGGCATCATGCTGCAAACATGTAACATCATGTCCTACCCAGTCACATTATATTGACACCAAACTGACCAGTCTTAACACTAAATTCTTAATGCTGACTGCCAAGTGAGGCAGCTAATCATACCATTTTTAAAAGTCTTTGATATAACTTGGCCAGGGTTTGAGCCTGTAAACCCCACCCCCACATCCAATGCAGACACTCTGACCACTTAGGCCACCAGATTGGTACGAGTACACATTAGAGGTCAATTATAGCCATCTTTCTGTTACCTTTAGATCCTGAATCCATTGAGTTCTCGTTAACAAATAGGTAGGCAATTCTGGAAAGGCTGAGTTGACTTGGGAAATGTGATTATTGTTAATGATAGTGGAAAGCATCACATAATTATTTTGCTGTTATCCTTCACAGTCAGTATCATCATCCATATATGTTTAGACTATAGGCACATTTCGCAAGTCAAAATCAGAACTTCACACTATATTCAGCTCTTGCCTTTGCACTTTGTCTAGTCATCGCATGAGATCAGTATATATGTAAATTATCCGTTCATATTGATTTCAGAAAGCAGTTTATCACTCACTTTTGTAAACCAAGAGAAGGAAACACTATTGCAAATAAAAGTGAAACGTCAGACCACACAGTCATGGCATGATTTTATTGAGAAGGAAATCTGCCAAGATGATTCCGTAAGTATTCTTTAAATCTTGTTGGTAGACAAAAATAGTGAAGTTATTTTAACAGTTTTAGATCTGAACATTTGTTTTTATGAGACTAATGTTAATAATGCAAAGGAACATAAAGATCTGCATGTATGACTTCCCCTTTCATGGAGTTTCTGAAGCATATTACATACAGTAAAGCCTGATTTGTCATTTAGGCAAGAAAAACCGGCATGTGTGTAGCTACTAATGATGTTTAAAAACTAGATAGAAAGGCCAGTACAATCATTCCAGTTATCTCAATTATGTCAGGGTTGTTTAAAAAAAAAATCATCATCAACATAACCGGGTCCAGAGATATCAGGCTATTGATAAATCTACTGCAGAACAATGATTATACATCTAAAGAAATTAGGTCTTGTTTCTAAAACAAATGGCATTTCTAATGCACAATAAAAATAATAATTTAGTCATGCCTGGTTGCAGAAAAAAGAAGATTGGATGTCTTTTAAATGAGACTAAATAACAAGTCACATAAATTATACAACAATAAATTACTGCAACAATGTCAGTGGTTTAAAGTTTTTATTTTTTTGTGAATACCCACATTCATTTGGTAGCCTCAGTAAGACAATGATTTTCTCATGCTTACCAAAAGTTAGGCTAATATTGAAGTACACGTTTTTTTTTAAAAGTATTTTCTTTTGTTAGAGTTGACTTGAGAATGGCAGCAAAATGTAAATGACCAATCTTGTTCATGAAAATCAATCATTTTCTTCTTTTTTTTTATCATCAGAGGTTCCATTACACCAGTATATGCCAGGTTTTACTGATAAATTTTGCTTCTGTACCAACAAACTGTAAAATGGTTTTCAAGTCTTTGTAGTGAACTGTCTCAACATAAAATTCTGTATGAAGCCAACTTATTCCTTTCATGCAGTTAGAAGACAGCTTATTCCATTCATACAGTTAGAAGACAGCTTATTTATTTTATAGTTAGAAGACAGCTTATTCCATTCATACAGTTAGAAGACAGCTTATATATTTATAGTTAGAAGACAGCTTATTCCATTCATACAGTTAGAAGACAGCTTATATATTTATAGTTAGAAGACAGCTTATTCCATTCATACAGTTAGAAGACAGCTTATTCCATTCATACAGTTAGAAGACAGCTTATTCCATTCATGTGGTTAGAAGACAGCTTATTCCATTCATACAGTTAGAAGCCAACTTATTCCATTCATACAGTTAGAAGACAGCTTAAAGGGGGGGGCCAGCTTAGTTTGGACTTTTTGCGGGTTTCTGTTTATAGATTATTGTGAGTCACATGAAGCAAAAAGAAACTGAAGAAAACTTTAATCTCGTTCCAGGTTTTGTTTCATTTATCAGGTCAATTTGTTTGCCTAAGACTATGAAACATTCCAGTGTACTTGTCACAGAATGCCCTTATAATTCCACAGACATCAAAATCTGTTATTTTTAATCATTTTATCGTTAAAAGTGCTGCCAGTAATGAATAACTATAATTTACAAAGTTAACAAGTGTAACTTCCAGTGTAATAATAATAATAATTTTTAAAATATAAGAAGTTACAAGATTTTATCGGGTCAACGTTTCCTGCAAAGGTACAATTCTTTTTTCCATTTCTGTCATGTGTAAAGGTTACATTCTAAAAAATCCACTGGCTTGGACCACATCAGATTATTTACAGTGGTCCCCCTCTTATACAGCCGCTTCTTCTACACTGGTAAAGTGGCGATATATAACAAGTGGCCTTTCAAGAGGGGGACTACATGAGGTGTATGTATATGTATATATAACTTGAAAGTATATGTTTTCACTTGTTACTCACATGTTTCAAATCGTACCTCCCTGACAGAAGTCAAGAAGTTTTTTTATTGGTAACATTAAATCTGAGCTGCTGACATCAAGAAGGTATTTCCACAGGGATCAGTTTTAGTGCCTATGTTTTTAATTTTGTTTATAAAAACACTTTCCTCACACAAAATAAAACAACTGATCTATAAACTGATACTAGTCAAATTCTTGTATTAAAACTTTAAACAAACAATGGTTTGAAGATTTATTTCAAGTTGAACATTGGTGCTCACTATATATATTGTTTGTCAGCTCCTCTGAGAAATTCTTAAGACTGTAGATTGACCACATTCAAGATTTTTCAGAAATCTGATTTAAATTGAAATGATAAGAAATGCATACAGGCAGTATGAAGTATGGTGTGACTATATTTGATCTTAATGTGTGGGATATTGTCTTTTTTTAAACGCGCTTGTTTATTCATGCAAATCTAAAGTCATAGGAACACTATATAATGGATTGGGGCATTATTGGGCTTGCACTTAACAGATGCATTGTATATTTCAGTATCATGATCGGTTTAGATTGGAGATGTTCAATTTTCGACATGCTGATGGGATATTTATGAACCTAGAGGACGATATAGGGGATGAAGACAAGACTATCTTGGTTATGAAAGCAGCAGCTCATGACCCCTGGTTTGTAGAGAATGGGATGATACGTCATTTTTTATAGGTTGATGATGATCGCTTATGGGTGGAGGACCAGTCAAATTGTTAGGATAATTTTCATCTTTACCAGACAGTTTCAGACCAACAATTTAAAACACGTTGCCAATACAGTTGTCTAGCTTAAGGTGACAGGTTGCTTCATGTTGTTAAAGTTTGTTTTAATAATTCTTGTGGTCATTTTTAGACCGAGACCGACATGGATCATTGTTTTTTTGTTGTACATTTAAATTGTGACACTGGTTAGAATGAGCAAATTACAGTAGTTATAAGATTGTACATCATTTAGTCTTTTCACTTATTTGGGTCAAAGTTTTGCTTGTTGAATAATCGCTAATAAAAGTTGATTGTCCCACAAATAGCTTATATGAGGGTCACAAACATTTTCTTTCAAGACTACTGCATAGATTAATACATTTCTGGAGACCAGTAAGATAAATTGACCCTTTTTGTTATATTGTTTGTTTATTTTGTTAAAATTCCAGAGTAAAGGTTGTATATTTCATTCATTGTTGTAAACATTAGTTGCATACAGAGTGAAAACCGGATTTGTTTTAACGCAAATTCAGATATAACATGAGTTGATGTTTCTGGATTTTCAAAACCATGTCAGAAATGTTTCTAGACAGTTTTTAAATTATTGCCAAAGTAAATGAGAGTTTGATTTGGTAATGATATGAAATGTATTCTATTCAGGAAAAGAAGTTGCTAAAAGTTAATTTTTGTGAATATTAGTTGTAGATATGTTAATAGTCTGTTATTGAACTTTGCTGTTAGCTTCTTAATTTTGATAAACGATCTTTTGAGGCAGTTTCATTCTGTTATTGTGTACATCTAAGTTAGAAGAAAAAAAAATGCTGCAAGTTTCCTTGAATTTTTTTATTTCAGTCCTAAACACAAATGATTACAAATTCCAATGCCCTATTTAGGCATTTTATGGTCGTGATTAAGTCACAACAATAATTTATATTTTTGAAAATATACTGTACATAGCTGCCAACTGTCCCATTTTTTTCCGTATTTGTCCCATATTTTGGACCTGAATACGACGATGTTTTTGGGGGGCAAAAAGTACATTTTTTTAATTAAAAAAAATAATTAATTTTTTTGTTGAAATTTTCAGTTTATAACAGGTATATGGTTCTGTTTTGATAGAATGTATGACAGTATCGCATGTATGTAGGATTACAGTTCTACAATATGATTGGTTCATTTTAGAAATAAACCATGCCTGCCGTTATCCACAATATTGGATTTTGCAAATAGTTTCCGCTGTCGCTGTTACTCTATCTCATCTTTAAAAAATTCAGCTTCTAATCATGTTAAATAGGAAGGCGGAATATTCAAAATTTTCTCGAAGAAAAAGAGAAGGAAAGAACTGGAAGGACAATTGTGCCGTCTTTTGTAGATTTGTGAAACCATATAGTAAAGAAGAAAACTCTGCGTTTTGCAAATTGTGTAATGTGATTTCACTATTGGGCATGGAGGCGCCCATGAAATACAAGGGTATGAAATAACTCGTAAACATCTGCTTCCTGCTTCATCACACACAGCTCAGCCTGAATTTACAATGTATATAAATACCAGATAGAACCGTAATGTAATTTGATCAAAATTTGATTTATTAAATTTCTTTTAGAAATAAACCTTCTTTCAATTACTAGTGTTGCTGGTGATTTATTTTGCACATGTTTTCCAGAGATAAAAATTGCAAAGGATAACTTCTATGCTTGAACAAAAACAGTTCAATAAGAAAATCATATAATTGAGATCATCAGTAAAAGTTGGTACAATGGAATTGATGATTGAAAGAAGAAGAAAAACAAGGTGTGAAAAAGGCTCCTATAAGCAGCATGTGTCTGAGTGTGTTGCCCTCTTGATCCTTCTGAATGGGCACCCGAATGGAACATGGTGCCCGTCCAGTAGGTCCAAGTGTGCAACACATGCATCTTTGACATTAAATAATTATGTAAGGCACTGTCCTACTTTATTGATGTTTGTATATGTTGTAATTAGTTACATATGCATTAAAATTTTAAAAATCAGTATTTGTTCCTGAAAATCAGTATTTTTGTCACAAGTAGTCAGTATTTTTTTACTCAGGAGTTGACAGCTATCAAAAATGTTTGACACACGTACAGTATCTTAAGACAGTCACTGCTGATTTGAACTAAGTTGAATTCACACACACACATAAACGCACTGTTAGTTACAGAAAAATAAGACATTGTTATGTCAGAGGGCCAGTACTTTTTCCCAAGATAATTGCAATGATAAGGATTAACTTTTAATGACTTACACTCACTTGCTCCTTGAAGTCTAACTTTAGCCATTATACAGTTTGGCCACTGCTGACCAGAATTTGAAAAGTGGGCATATCATGGGAAAAAATTCATGTCCTTTGTAAATCTTTTGTGTATTGGACCCAGAAGATACGGTCAATATTTAGTGAAAACAACATTTAGAAAAGGCAGCATAAAAAATTTTGATTTTAGGCACCAATCTCCATATATTTGTATTCAATCTCCCTGCATAGCTTTTGAAAAGTTGTCAGTTATGGTTTATTATGAAACATTTGATAATTAATCAGCCTGAAAATTGGACAGGACAGTTACAGGGACCAAAGTAACATTTTTTTCTTTTCTCTATTTATTGTGTTGCTTTAGTATATACTGCATTTTTATAAGTTTCAGCTTCAAATTTGTGCTTTAGACATAATCTAAAACATTTAACTAAATAAATTAAATTTGCACAAATAAATTTGTTTGCATACTTTATGCATAAGTGACAAGAAAGAATATCAACAGAAGGGCCTTTCAAGATCATGTTGGTATGTCCACTGTAAATGTAAATGTCTAAAAAAATATTGTAACAATTGTTCTAAAAGTTGCAGCCTACATTCTAATTTTAGAGGAACATATTTCAATGTTTACTTAAATTTTAGCTTCATTTATTAAATGCACTAACTTGTATTTTTATGTAACTATAAAAGTTTGCTTGCCATTTTAATCTAAGGGATTATTATTTTACAGTGTATTTTATTTTGTATGCCTTGATGTCAGCAACATACATCACTATTTTTGGAATATTATCACAGAACCAGCATGTTCAATCTGGACCTGGACAAAAGAGCAAATTTGTGGCATGCAATGTTCTAAACCTATCAGTCTGAAGACTTACTCTTAAGAGTTATAGGTGCCAAAGTAAAATTTTATTCTAAGCAGTCATACTTATTTGGTGAGAAAAATACAGTTATAATGATGTTAGGAAATGTTAATTGGCTTTTTCTTTGATAGCCACTGGTGGTTAAGAAAGCACTTTTTTTGTGACTAACATTGATCGTCTATCAAGGTGATGGTGGGTGCAGGTTTTGATTTTGTTTTCATTTTGCTATTTCAATGTAATACATTTTAAAGAACTTGTGTGTACAATTATCATAATTTCTGTGCTTTAAAACTATAATTTTTGAGAAATGTAAGCTTCATCTTCTAGATTCTATTTTTAGTATTTTTTAAAACATTAAATTATTTTCTCTTTTTGCATATTCCTAATTGTGCTTTACTTTAAATAATGATAGCATAAAATAACTTCAAGATATCTTTAAGTTGCAGCTTACATATTGAATTTACACCAGTATTGTTACTAATTTATCGTAGTTGTATATATTGAGTACACTAATATGTTTCTTCAAATATGTTACTCAATCATTAAACATTAGAATAACTAGAATAGTATCTCAGATGGTCTTTCAAGTCGATTGCTGGTTGTAGAAAAGTTTAATTGCAGTGATCTATTAATAGCATCTAATGTAATAAGGTACACTGTTGTTTTTCACAAATATTCTGTACTCAATAAATGTAATATTGTATTATTTTTTATATTATACCTTTAAACTGAAGTTATTATATATGTTGAAAGTGTTATATTTTAGCACATTGTCTATGCAACCATATTTATAATGAAATTTCCAGGTATGATAATGAATATTTGATAAAATTTGGTCTTTAAGTATTCTAGATATATATGTTCTGAGTTACTACACAATTCAAGCAAAACAATGAAAGTTGTATAAGTCATGTGTACTAAGTTAAATCTTAGTCAGCAATCATGACTGACAAGTGATTGAGCAGCTGTGGTTTGTCAGTTTGTTTCTCTTACGGTCATCTCAATCTGAGGTTTTTATAAGACAGTTTACACTATACTTACATTGTATTGTCATTTGGTATGTTCTGATGTAACGGACAAGCAAGTGAAAAGGCAAATGAAAGAGGTTTCTATTCTTTTATTGATACATGTGCTTGATCTACATTTATGTTTTATAGGTGTTGCATACTCAAGCTTTAAAGAGTGCGATCAGCACACTTTCTAATAAAGATTTATCCTTTGGACTGTGTTCTGTTTTTAATATGCAGTGAATGATTTACAAATTTCCACTGACATTTTTTACAATACAAGTATAGTCTTGAAAAAGGTGCATGGAATGTCATTACTAAAATACTTTGTTCTGTTTTCTCTAATCCTGTAAAAAATTCAAATTACCATGATACAATAGGACAATTAACCATACATTTTTCAGGATAATATTTTATATACAATTTTCTGTGCATCTAATACAACTTTGTCTTACGAAAGAATAATCAGAAAATTACCCCATATCAGTTGATTTGGAAAAAATCAATGAAGTAGAATCTAATGAAGATTTTCTTATGTATGTATCTAAGTTAATTCTTGGAAAAGGACAGTTGTCAAAATTTACACAGAATTCATACACTTGAGTACTATTTTCTGTGATTCAACAAAGTACTATTGACATATCAGTACTACACTGACCACAGCATACATCATCGCCTTCCTTTTGGATTTCATTGGGATTTGAACTCGGTTTCATTAAAACATGTTATTATTAGGACTTCTATTTTTTAATTCTTTGATTATTTTTGGATTTGATTTGTAAAAAGACGTAAGTTCTTTTTCTCATTTTTGCCTTGTTTTTCTAGGGAATTAAATTAATTGTTAAATTTTACAAAGCTTGTTATCTTCAATTTTTTCTTGTCACTGTTTAAAATAGTCCAAACACATAACAAGAAAATGGGGTTGCTTATCCTTTGGATATTGAAATTTAGGCTAAAATATTTTAAAAAACTTTGTTTTTGAAATTTAAATTGCCCATGATTTTGAAAAATATTTAAGTTCCCAAACATTATTTTTCAGTTTTGAAATCTTTAATGAAATAATCCAGGCTTTTTCACAGATTTGTCAAAAGTGAAAATCTTTCAAATCCTACGCTGGAACAATTAGACCTTTTGAAAACATGATGAATTGAGTCAACTTGCCAGGTAATATGATCTTACTGAGGCAACAGCTTCCTTAACAAAGCAACAAATAAAAAAAAAATATGTTGGTCCAGTATTTGGGCAAAAAGAATGTTTTGGATAAAAGTGCTTTGGTTTCGATCAGTAATTTGTTGTTGTTGTGGTAGGGTTTATCACCATTTTTCAGCACACTATAGGCTATTCATGCAGCCAGTATTAATGGTGGAGGAAGAACCCAGAGAAAACTCCCGGAAAGAACCACTGACCCACGAGGCGATTAGTAAGTCTTTATCAGACATTACATTAAAGTAAAGGAATAAAAATTAAAATACAAGATGGAATTAGAGTTAAGGAAGCTGGAACTTCAAAAAGATAAAGAATAAAGCAAATGCAGTTGCAATTGGAAAAAGAAAGAACAAGTGCAATTGGAGAAAGAAAACGAACAAATGAAGTTACAGGAGAGAGAAACAAATATAATTTGAGAAAGATAAAGATGAAAAACAAATGCAATTATATACGGAAGAAAGAGAAAGACAAATGCACTTACAAAAGGAACAAATTCAGTTACTGAAAGAGCAAATGCATTTACAATCGGAGGAAGGAGATAGAGACCTGCAAATGCAAAGAGAGAAGGAAGAGAGGAATAACAATTTAGAATAAAAGAAATAGAGCTTCAAAGTGAAAAGCACTTTCCTACTTTAGATACAAATTCAAGTTTTGATGTTACAAAGAATATTAGGTTAGTGTCCCCTTTAGAGACAAAAAAGTAGCCAAAAATAATTTCGTTTTGAAAAAATTGCTGAAAATTTGAAATGGCCAAGTGAACATTGAATTCTTTTATTACAATGTGTATTTACTGGTAAAGCTAGTGATATTTACCGTTCACAGTCAGTACAGCAAAGTGCTGACTATGATCTGGTTAAGGACTGCATCTTACAGGGTTATGGGTTAGTCCTTGAAGCTTATTGGCTTGTCAGCAAAAATTCAGAAACTAAGAAAGAAGCTGGACAAACTCCTGTCAAATTTTCTAGAGAAAAGAGCAGTTATTTGAAAGATGGTGCTTAGCCAAGAAAATTGAAAAAGATTATGAAAGTCAGAGACAAATTGAAGAGTTCAAAAGCTATGTACATAGTGACATTACAACATATCTTGTTGAGCTTAGTGTTGAAACCTTGGAAAACGATGCTCGTGTCACTGATGAGTATTCTTTTCCTTTTCTTTGTAAGATTTCTACTCTGCAGTCTTCTATCAGAAAGTTATTTCATCCTAATACAAGCCCTTCTAAATCTCAATCTGGCACAACTTAAAAAACTCGAGCTTCTGATATGCTTAATCAAAGATCCTTGTCTATTTCTATGTGTACCTATTGCAAGCAGAAAGGACACATTATTTATGACTGCAACAAATTGAAAAATAAGCATCAGACTCGAGACAGACCTACTCCAAATGCTCTTATTTCTAAGAGGTTAAGTTCATGGTTAAGGTCATGTATTGAAAGCAAAACATTTGTTGCATCTAATAAATCCCAGTCTGATTTTATTTTGGAGAATTATGAACCATTCATGTTGAAGGGTTCTATATCACTCATGGGTGATTCAGCCAATCCCATCCCTCTTAAACCTTTAAGGGACACATAAGTTTCTCAGTCTTTTATTGTTAGGTACGTTCCCTTTGGTTGAGAAGACTTCTTTTAATGAAAGTGTTCTTATTCATGGAGTAGAGTGCTGCTTTGTTAATGTTCCTATCCATTGTGTAAAGTTGTCATCAGACTTAGTCTCAGGACCTGAGACAGTCAGTGATTTGTTTACCCATAGAGGGCATTCATTTATTACTAGGCAACAACCTTGCTGGAGACATGGTTGTAGTTAATTCACTTGTAACTGACAAGCCATGTTTGAAGCAGAAAGTAGCTTGTGCAGTTATTAGAGCTATGGAAAAGAAAGCACTTGAGAATGATGTTAGAAAAGTATTCCTCTAGCTGATAGATCAGGCGTTTGATGAGGTCACTTTCACTCCTTCTTTTGATAAATCAGAAGGTATCGATTACAGTGGTCCTCTTTTAACTACTCATTCTGTTTATTCTAAACAATGTGATAAACGGCAATCATTTGTCGTCGAACAGGAAAAAAGATCCTGAGATTTCCTGCATGTTTCAAAGGACCATTAGTGAAAATGAAGCTTCTAAAGTTCCTATCT
Organism: Unio delphinus; assembly: GCA_029339505.1. Lineage (NCBI taxonomy): Eukaryota > Metazoa > Mollusca > Bivalvia > Unionida > Unionidae > Unio > Unio delphinus. The sequence continues at coordinate 4,066,077 of JAQISU010000177.1, read as the reverse complement.
GTTATTTCATTATAAATTTAATTCTTATGAGAAAATGGAGACCTCCCGAGGTTCCAGCTGTTGATGAATGGTCAGTGAACTATCAAAATGTAGTTCCAAAATCTTAGGAAATACTTAGCCTGGCACATGAAACTCCTTTGGCTGGTCAGTTAGGGATTAATAAGAACTATCAAAAGATTTTGACTCGCTTCTATTGGCCAATATCAAATGTAGATCTTATCATACTTGTCAAAAGGTAGGAAAACCCAATCAGAAGATACCTAAGGTTCATCTGCAACCTATTTCTGCATTTTACGAACCATTTAGTAGAATTATAATAGATTGTGTTGGTCCCTTACCTATGACCAAATCAGGTAACCAATACGTGTTGACTGTGACATATCTTAATTTACTTGCTAGGTCTAACTAATAACTGCTCCCCTTTTATAGCTTCAACATTAGATGGGGACTGCTCCCGTGAGGCCAGGGCGCCGCAATGCATCGTGGAAGCTTATTGATGTGTACTCAGAACGTGTATGAATAAATACTATTTGTGTAACAACTTGAGACTCCCTCATTTTAATGACATTGACTATCAAGTGTGCATCAACAAGGTTTCCAGAGGCGATTCCTTTGAGGAATATTAGATCCAAAACAATAGTAAAGCTTTGATGAAGTTTTTTAAACTGTATGTGGCCTTCCCAAATCAATGCAATCGGGTCATGGGTCAAATTTTCGTGTGGAACATGCTGATTATGCATGAATTCGGCTGCCAGCAATTCAACTGAGAAGTAAAATTATGGTTTGACATAACTTTATTGGAGAGAACTTTTGAGTCATGTAATAGAGTTCTGTCTCTCTCGCTCATTCTTCAAATTTTCGTCAGTGTAGGTATTACTACCTTTACAAAGTTTAGAAGAAAATGAATGAGTTAAATTATAATGATAGTACTCCTGTGATTTAAATAAATTAAAGGAGTACCGGTATATTGAGAGATAGCCAGGTTAAACATGCAATTAATTTAGTTGTACCTGTCCCACCCAGTGAAGATTTAAGAGCAGGAATACCGTCAGATTTTGGAGCGATAAACCTTCGGAATTCAGAAATTATGAATGAGCTGGACCAGAAACTTTCACATTTGCAACAGCAAGAAAGGAATTAACTTAAACAGTTATTATTCAAATATGAGCACTTATTTACAGATGTTCCTACGATTTTTTGTTTCAATGACGTTGAAATTGTAAATTCCACACCAGTGAAATAACACCCGTACACGCTGCACCCTCTCAAACCGGAATACTTGTAAAACAAATTTAAGTATTTGCTGGATAATGATTTCATAGAGCCCAGTAAAGGTGACTGAAGTTCACCATGTATACTTGTTCTGAAACCAGATTAAATTTTCCTTTTGTGCATTAAATATAGCAAGGTGAACAGTGACTAAATAAAGTAGATTAATTTCCATTACTAATAATCGGTACATTAATCAGCTCGAAAATGCCAAGTATGTCACTAAATTTGATCTGGCAAATTCCACTGACGGAAAGAGCAAAGGAAATTTCGGCATTCGTGACTGTAGATGGACTTTATCACAATAAAGTGATGCCGTTTGGAATGAAAGGTTCGCCAAGTACTTTTCAACGTCTAATGAATATGATCACCTCTGGTCTAGATAATTGTGATGCTTACATCGATAATGTCATCATCTACAACATCACCTGGAAAGAACATTTAGCGACAATTCGAAAATTCTTTGACAGACTTATTGATGCAAGTTTGACAATTAATTCATCCGAAAGTGAGTTCTGCCGTGTTAGTGAAACATTTCTAGGACATGGACAAGTTAAACTTATATATTGCTAAGGTCAAGGCTATCTCTTAATTCCCTGTGCCAGTTAGTAAAAAGCAACTGATGCGATTTTTAGGTATGACTGGAATCAATCGGAAATTTTGTTCCATAATTGCTGAACCCCTGACAAATGTATTGAGCCAGTAAAACAAGTTTATTTGTAGTAAAAACTTTAAGGAGGCTTTTAATAAGTTAAAAGCCATACTTGAAAGCGCGCCAGTTCTTACAGCTCCAGAATTCATCCAATCTTTTAAACTGTTGATGCAAGAAATGTTGAGATTGGAGCAGTATTGATTCAAGAAACGAAAATCATGCTGATAATCATATGCGTTATTTTCTAAGAAATTAAATAAGCACTTAAGAAATTATTTAACAATCGAGAAGCCATGTTTGGCTTTGATATTGGCATTACAACATTTTGAAGTTTACATTAGTTCAGCTCCGTCTATTATGTTTAGTGATGACAAACCCCTTAATTTCATCGGCAAGATGAAAATGAAAAATCAAGACTAATAAGGTGAGTTTTCTTGTTACAGGAATATTAATATCAAGCATATCAATGTAACAAGTCACTTAATAGCAGATTCACTTTTTCGTGTATAGAAATGTATTATTTTAAGTACATTGTGTATAATTTATAAGAGTTCTTATTTATTTTTGTAAACCTTGCGTATATTTCATCATCATCAGTATCTTGACCTAGTGTGGTTGTTGAGACACTGTGGTGCTGAAAATCTGACCAGTTCTCTCCATTTGTCTCAATCGTGTGTTAATGCCTGTGTCTCCGCAAAACATTTCCTGGTCTATTCTGTGATGTTGTCAGTCCACCTGTTTCGTTGTCTACCTCTCCTTCTGCCACCCTGGGCGTTGCCTTGTATTACTGTTGTGGATAGACTGTTGACTATAGTGACATGACCATACCATTTCAGCTTTCTCTTTTTGACAGTGTTGAGTAGGTCTTCATAATAGCCTACGTTGTGCCTGATGGTGTTATAAACTTCTTCATTTGTGATGTGGTCCATGTAAGAGATGCCAAGATTGGTTATGTAGCATCTCATTTCAAGTGCCTGGATTCTTCGTTGTTATTCTGCTGTCAGGGTCCAGGTCTCACATGAATACAAATTTACTGAGATGCCTTGTGCTCTTAATAGTCTGATTTTAGTTTTCAGACAGATATTCTTTTCTCTCCAGGTGGGTTTTAGCTTTGACATAGCTGTCGTTGTTTGTGCTGCTGGTGATAAAATTTCTTCTCTTGATCCCTCTTCAGTGATTATGGAACCAAGATATTTTAACTTTCCAGTTCCTGTCCTCTGACTTTAATCTTGGCTGAGATTTATTTACCACTATTTGTCATCAGCGTTGTCTTCTCGGCGCTTATCTCTATGTCAAATCTGGAAGATGTTTCATTCAGTTCTTCACTAAGGTGGAAATCTTGTCTTCACTGCCTGCCAATCCATCAATGTCGTATGCAAAGCGTAGGTTGGTGATGTTACACCCTCCAATGCTGACTGACTCACAGTGGTTTTCCAGGGATTCGCTCATGGTGCGCTCTAAGTAGATGTTGAAACGCATGGGTGATAGGAGACAACCTTGACGTACTCCAACTGTTGTTTTGAGTCAGATCCCACATTACATTGAGCAATTACTGCACTGGTAGCCTTGGTATACAGCTGCTTGATGGTATTGATCAACTTTTGACCCATGATGTACTTCATTGTGTCCCACAATGTTTCATACCACATTCTGTGAAAAGCCTTTTTGAAACCTGTGAACACATAATAGATGTCTTGGTGATGTTGCGCGTACTTTTCACACAGAACCCTGATATTGAATCTTTGTTCTGTTGTGCTTCTTCCACTCCAAAATCCTGCCTGTTCTTCAGCAATTATTTCATCTGCTGTTGTTTCAGTCTGGTCAAGATGATATTCAGCATCACCTTACTAGCATTGCTAATCAAACTGCTAGTTTTGTAATTTTGGCACAGCTAGAGATTGCCTTTTTGGGGGAGTGTTATAATCAGTGACTGGGTCCACATACAGGTCTACATACAGGCCGAAATGAGTTTGACATGGACCCTTCTTCCAGAATCTATTTCTAGAAACATCTTTGGCCCCCAGAATTCGAGGAGCTCAAGTAGAGAAATAGTCCAGTCCTTATGGGTACAAACCATAAGGTAGATACAAAGTAGATCGATTCGTCAGCAATTATAGGATTTAATATTTGGATTGTTTAACAACCACCGTAACATGATTAAATCTTACGACCACTTACAGTGTCTAACATTCCCTCCTGTAACTTAGGATTTTTGCATCTACCTTTTCCTGAGAGATTGTAACCAAGGATAGCATCAATACACAAGTACAATTGACGAAATTCACGTATCATTCAGAAAAAGATAGGTTAGTACTTATGGGTACTAGATGTATAAAGCAGGTACACAGCCGACAGATTCTATCAACAATTTGCACTCAGTAAACGCTTAGTGTGAGGATTTTGATTTCAGTCCATCTTCGATAGTTTCTACTTACCAATCTGTTTCAAGCGACGTACAATTTGGGAGAAATTCGTCCAGCCGAGTTCAGAGGGCTAACGATGGTGGAACAACGTAGGCTCTAACATCCCCTCCTCAAAATGATTTTAACACGGGCCCTCGTTTCAAATTTGGTTTCTAGCAATATATTGCCTCGCTCTCAACTTCCCTACTCCATAAGTATTTGTAAAAACAAATTGTGAGAAAACTCATCTGACAATTTCTGGCAATAGAGTGATAATATATGGGAGGTGGTATGCCAAAGGAATGATATCTTATGTCTATCGGTCCTAACATACCCATCCCACACGATTTTGACATGAATCTTTCTTTCATACTTTAATCAGAAGTGTGCACGAAATTTGAGGCGCTCAAGTAGAGAAATAGGATATTCACGAGTACCGAATATAAAGTAGTTGAGAGTAGATAGATTCTATCAGATTTTTTTATGTTGGAAAACGTTCGACGTTCAGAAACAGTATTGGCGAAATTCATCTAGAGAAATAATAAAATCGGTGGGTCGTTTTGATTACTGACAAAATAAAACAAGTAAAGCGAGGACGGGTTACATCAACATTTTATATAAGGTGAACCCATACTTAGAGAATTTTGATTTCAACTCCTATTTGAAAGGTACTAGTTAGGAATCTGCTACAACAGTGTGAAAAGTGTAGAGAAAATTCGTCAGGCCGATTTCGACAAATTGGAGCTAAATACAGGGATGTAATTATAAAGTTCACAAGTAGATCAAATTATACATCAAACTACGGTCAATTGGAACATTCCCAAACCACCCTAAACCTTAGAAACACCTCAAACCACCACAAACCTTCGAAACACCTCAAACCACCACAAACCTTAGAAACACCCCCAGACCACTCCAAGCCCTCCCCAAACCCTCGAATTACCCCAAACCCTCTCTTTACGTATAAAAAGAAATTAAAAATATATTTGTTATTTTATAATATGCTGGAATTATCGATAAAAAAGCTCAAATTGCTTTACAACAAATTTACATAAAATACAAACAAGGAAAGAAACTTCCAAAAAAGTAAAAACGACCATTGAACATTTTCAAACAAGTTAATGTTTTGTTTTAGTTAATACATACATACATACATACATACATACATACATACATACATACATACATACGTTGAGAAGTACCTGTATTTAAAACATCAGAGAATAATTGATGTTAAAATCATTCAAAGAGAAGATTTTATGATCCATAGTGTGAGCCAGCTGTGAGTCTCTTACGGAAAATTTTAAACTACTGTATATTAAACCTCCGCATTTTCGAAATCGGCTTGAAAGTTCCGTCTAAACTCTGCATACAGTCGGAATTTTCGTCTAAACATTGCATACAGTCTGAGTAGATCTCGAGCGAGAAGCTTTAAAACAGGTTGTAATTAAACACTATAGGTAGTGTTTTATGTAATTAAAATTGTAAATAAAATACAATTATACACCGTCAACTAAGTCTGTGAACCCTCCTGACTCCGTCAATACTCTTTTTCGGGAAGTTGAACAAAACACTAAATAACAAAATCTATATAAAAAAAAATTCTGAGGAGGGGATGTTACGGTACATAAGTGAGTGTACAACTTTATCTCCTTTCTTGCTTTGTTATAGCTACCGTTTTTTAAACCTCCTATATCTCGAAATCAGCTTCAAGAATATGGTCTGACTTTTTACTAATTTCGAATCAGATCCTTAAATATAAAGTTTCAAAGAGAGGTTGAAATAAAATTTCTCTTAGTATGGGTCAACATAATACAAAACATTAATTAAAAGTTCCTCGTTGTACCGGTTTTATACAGCCGGCACATATCACACAATCTTATTTCTCCGATTCCCTTGACCAATTTTCTGTTATAGAAGCAGCTCCCATGCAACAAACTACATATCCCCGTCGAGAAATTACACGTCACTCGCAATAAACTTCCAAATAAGGTCTTAAATGAAAACAATTTAAGCAGTGTTGACCATGTTTATATAATTGGTCTTCTACGTACTGGCTTTATAAAGACGGTACCCATACAATCATTGCTCTTTCTTCCCATTCATCCTTTTATCGTTTCATTTTCATTTTCTTTGCTTTCGCGTAGCCTATTTATAATGGTTGTTTTGCCTTCCGCTTAAACTTTTTCAAAGATGTTGCTTGATATTCTCATAATGCCTATAGTCTGCTTTTTCAACGGTATTTTAATATTATATGCTAGGTGCGAACTCTTTTACTTTGATTGCGTCAAAAGCTCCAATAACGGAATGAGCACCGTTGATAAGTGATAAAAACGTATCGTCCACTCCCTTAGTCCTTTTTAGCAGCAGAGGGGGTAAACAGACCAACTTTTTAGGCGTCAACGAGGCTTCCTTCTCGTTAATATTTAGTAGAAAAGTCTATTTGACAAACCAAGGCTTCCTAGTAAATGCTTAAGAGAAAGGTCTATTTGGTTCCTTGTAAGGTTCCATTTGACAAAAAAAAAAAGACGCCATTGTCGTTGGAAATCACCCCCTCTGCTGCTATGGGTTAACAATTTTTTTACGAGATTCAGTAAACGATTTTAACCGAATATTTGATCAAGTCCGACACGATATCGCGTCCGAGGATCTGATAAATTTATTGTCACAAATCCATGTGGGACTGACTGAGTGCGACTAAAGAAATTTCTAAAAAGATGATGATCCATATCACTGCTGCACCAAGTTTGCCAAATATTTCTAAGAGTATGTGTATCAACTCCGTTGAATACGGCAAGAATATTGCAGTTATCTATGATCACTTTTGGTATTTGTGTATATCGTTGAGTGACATATATCACGTCAGTTTTTTATGCCTACCTCTGGAAAATATCCTAGCGGGATTCTTTTAATTGTCTAACATGATATCATCGTATACGACTAAGTTGTTAATATCTCCATCAATATCATCAATGCTCGATGCTTCATCGATATCGGTTATAAACTCAATAATACCCTCGCCGGATTCTTCTACTGCTTTGTCGTTAAAATCTTTTAATACATTGTAACATCGTTGATCGTCCAGACTTGGAGCTATCAAATACAACTTCTCCCATTTCATCCATCTCGTTATTAAATTAATTAACAATTGTGTCTTGCCTCTTCCAGATAGTCCGATTATAATCATTCTAATTGAATTCGGCAACATCGCATGGTGTTTAATAGGTTCCCGTCGTCGGGTACCTGACTAATCAATTACATTCATGTTATTATAATAAATTATGGATCTATATTGTGTGAAGTGTAAGAAGCGTACTGGTACAGATGACTTGACGACGATTACAACTAAAAATAACCGATCAGCACTTTCTGGTAAATGGGTACAATGCAGTACAAAGAAATTTAGATTTGTTTCTATGAGATCTGCGAATAATTTAAAAAAAAAAACGAGGAGGTGATATTGCAGCCAAGCTAACTAAACTCCCATGAACACCATGGGCAAAGTATCCAGGAGAAAAACATCTTCCAGGGTATAGTTATTGTGGACCCGGAACCCGACTCGATATCAGACTCGATGATCAAAACCAACCCCGACCCGGTGAAAACCCAATAAACGCCATTGATAAAGCGTGTCATGCTCATGATGTCGCTTATAAAAGCAGCAATCTGCAACATAGACATATCGCAGATGTGAAATTGATTCACGCGTTGAATTCTATCACTGATAAATCCTTCAAAGAAAAATTGGCTTCATGGTTAGTAAAATCAGCGATGAAAGGTAAATTGATGTTAGTTGCTGGTAATTAATAACAACATGGAATCTATGTATTATTCTCCAAGAGGGTACTGGAAGGGTAAAGCAGCAATCGGTAAACTCGCTAGCGAGGCGAAAGTAAAATATACTACCGCAGCTAATTGGTTATCCAAACAGGCGATATGGCAAATTTATCTGCCGCCGCCTAAACAAATTAACTACTCGCATTTTGATGTGACAGTTCCTAATGAAGTTCATCAAGCTGATGGTGGTTACAAGTATGCGTTAACTGTAGTTGATGTTGCGAGTAGATGCAAACAAGCAGAACCACTAAAGACAAAATCATCAACTGAAGTTGCTTCTGCATTTGAAAGGATTTATCGAAGGGGTCCTCTGCGCTGGCCAAATCTATTACAAGTTGATCCTGGCAAGGAATTTCAGGGTGTAGTGTTATCAACAATGAAGCATCATAATGTCACTATCAGACGAGGACATACTGCATTACATCGCGATCAGGCAATTGTTGAACGATTTAATCAGTCACTTGCTGAGCGGTTATTTGGATATCAATATGCTAAGGAATTTATTCAGGATAAACGATCTCGTGAATGGGTCAAGAGATTACCAGGCGTAATTACCGCGTTAAATAATGAGATTACTCGAACAATTAATATGAAACCTAACAACGCGATTAAAAGGAAGTCTATACCAATACAACCACAAAAAGATTTTTCAAAACAACCAATACTCGGCAATGTCACCGTTAGGTATTTATACGAACCAGGAGAGCTTGAAGGTGGCAAAAAAAGAGCTACTGATCCTATTTGGAGTATTACCATGCATAAAATATCTAGTATAACACGATCCACGGATAGACCAGCAATCTATAGGTTGGATTTGACCGTTCTTCAGCGAGGGTTTACTCGTGAACAATTGCAAGTGATACCCGATGATACTCAATTACCGCCGCGTGGTCTTAACTAGTACCTCTTCGTCTGTTGCACTCAAGACAAGTCAGCATTACATTATCCCTGGTATGACCTACACTGCTATCTTTTCTGTTCTGTCTACGGTAAATTGTCGAGGATCTTTATCCGACCAACACCAAAGCATTATACAATTGCAACTCGCGCAGTGATTTTTCTGTTGTTGCTTCAGCGTAATTATTAATTCAGCATCAATGTCAAATTCTCTATTATTTTTTTATCCCGCTGTTTATAACCAGAAAGTTTTTTTCTGATTATATCATTATCAACAATATCACTTATTGTAGTGTCGTTATAGTCTAGAACAACTCTTCGAAGCTGATTTATTCTTCGTACTCTGGATACTGCGAGATAAACTAAATTTGACCACTCGATGTGATTATCCACCATCCAAACAATTGTATCGGATATAGTCAATCTCTGTGAAGAATGTATCGCCGCTGCGTATCCTAGCGTCCACGGGGATTTATCAGCGCGCCATGTATCTTCGACGTCGCTAATATCAACCAGTACAATATCATTTAGCACTAAATTTTGCTTTCACTCTGTCCTGGAATATCAACTTCGATATTTTGTTTTCGTGTATCCGAAGGCCTATAACACAACGGTACTGGAAGTGTTGTAAATTTTTCTTTGTGTGTTTTAAATAACTTCATCTGAAGTGTGTCTCTAACTATCTTTCTACTTGCAACTATCAAACCGTTTGGTCTCCACGTTTCCCAAAAGTCTTTTAATGGGGTTTCCGAAATTATTTCACGCGCTATTTCACATTGGATTCTATCCGGTTGTAATCTGATTAGTCTTTTGAACTAGCGTAATTGTTCATCAAGAGCTCTATGATCGGTGTTAATTTCTTCATAATAGTCTACAAAATTCTTTAGCCAATCATGTGGCGATAAACCAACAAATGGTGGTGGTTGACCATGATCGCCGCACATTATTACTTTTGTGTTCGCGTGCAATAACCAATCGAGAAATTTTTGTAATACATCTAATGACACTGTGCATATCTCATCCCAAAAAATGACTTTAGGAATAAATTTCTCACCCATTCGTTCAGGAGTCCATTCGTCATCTTTCCATTGAAAGAAACTGTGATAAGTGCTTGCATTAATTCCTCGTTGTTTCATCTCTCTGGCAAGTCTGTGTCTTGGTGTCTTGGTGTTAGTACAATCATGTTTGATGCGTGAAAATCCATAGGATTTTCCCCACGAAATAATTCAATTGCATGAGTTGTCTTTCCTGACCCGCCACAACCGTTTAGGTAGCAGGTTTTGTATCTACATATTGGATCAGATATCTGCGGTGCATAGATAGTTCTGATATTTAATCACCTTTCAAATATTTATCTTGAATCGTAACATCTGCTGATTTAGAATAGTCACAAGGTATTTCCCACTTAATTCTCCATGATCGCTGTGTTTCGTGTCTATATAAAATGAATCAGTGGCTACTCTAACTACGGTGTCAGGAAATCTATTTATCATCGAAAATAAATTGATAGAAGCATAAGCTAGCATAGACGCCCTCAAATGTGTATACTGAAGATTTTCTCCGTCTGCGTAAGTAACAATTGTACCAAATTTTGTTCCATCGGACAAGAAAGCGTCTTTACGATCTACGTATATACTCTTAGATGTAATATCCGCGATTATAAAATCATACTCAACACTATCTATAATCAACCGTGAAGAATATCGTTTATTGTCGTATTTTCCACCTCGGGTGAATTTACCAATTATTCTTCTACCGAGATCCTTTGCGTCTTTATTTCTGATTTCAAATAATTGTTTGGACCATTTCACAATATTTTCTTCGTCAACATCGGGAAGTTGTTTTCGTTGTTCTCTGATTATACTATCTAGATTGGGTTGTGGTAACCAGACTTCAGTCTGAGCTTGATAGGATATAATCGCTTCACTGACAATCAGCGATTTTAACATTCTACAATCAATCATATACCGTAACAACACTATTGGCATCCAGTGTTTTTCAGATATATGTCTACCAATCCAAACATAACAGCACGGATGAAGTCCTGTAGCCAATTCAAATGATACCACACGAGCGAATCCGGTTAAATCAAAATCAAGCAGTGGTCCATTAATCGCAACACGGGCCATCTCGTGTGTTGGATGACCAAATCGTTTAAAGTATTCAGCGCATTCTCCGTACCCGAGAAAACTCGCCGGATAACACGCAACCATGTCAACCGAAAAAATACTTTCACGGTCGTATTTTGTATTCCATAATCCGCCGTGGTTGTATTCGATGCAGCTTGATCTGACATCTGATAGAAACTCACCTCGCGTTGGTTTCCATGTATTTCTCTTTCTCGCAAAATGAGCTGCAACCGACGAAATTGTAAAACAGTTTGTTAGTAATTGTTCGTCGTCGAAACTCTTCGAGAAACTACTAGCTAGTTTTTTCATTGCCTGTTGGAGGGTTTCAGTGCGGTATAATTCTCCATTGGGTCTTACAAACTGATCGAATCCACCCTCGGGGTTTTCAGCGCTGTGAACTAACCATACTGACACGGGATCGTTTTTACTCAACTGGTAAATAAAATCGAATAACTTTTTCTCAAAGAATTCTGGAGCGGAAAATTTCTCGGGTATATATTTTATGGTTCTATCCCGCGGAAATATTGTTACTATAGGTGTCCATGCATGTTCGTTATGATCAATAATTTTGATTGGAGATCCTCTCGATTTATATTTCGGTTCGTATAATACTTCTCTGGTTATCGTCATTACTGATATTGGGAATTTTAGTATTCGTTCTAACGCTGCCACATTTTGAATTGTTGCTCCACGCTGTTTCACTGTTAGACCACACTCGGTTATTTTTTTGCGTCTTAGATCAGTCAATTTGTTTCCACGTAGCGCATTTGTGAAGTGTTCTAATATTCGTTCTGCTACACAATTCAGCGATGATAGTTTCATCGGTGCTAGTTTTTCAATACTCGGTTTATCATTTAACGGATATATCCCATACACAACTGCTGTTACAGGATAAGATCTCTCGTAGTATGGTTTGCCAATTCCAGTCAGAATTCCTGGTTTTGAATCTTGACTCACAGTGACAGTTCTTTTTTCCTTCAAGATGGGTTCATATTTATCCCTGATAATCCAATCTCCAGTGTCTGAACGAATAATGAATTTTATTCTTAAAAAATACCTTTTCCGCGTAAGATGTGAAATTATCACTGCTGCGTTTTTATCGTTTATGGTAGCATAAAACACTACCATCAATTCGAAATGTTGACCAACAGTGAGATGATCCATCGCGCTTGAATTCATTATAACAATCACGGATTTTACTTATCATAGTTCTATCACCTATTAGATTCTTTGGTTTATCAGATACTCTATCGAGATTGAATTTAATATTTTTCGAAGGTCTAATTTTCGATAATCTCTCGAACTCCTTCATATTATAATTAAAACAAGTATTTAAATGGAGAATTTATTGTATAATGAATCATTGCAAATGGCTTATGATTGGATCAGTAACCCCGTGTAACAAATCATGCAGAAAGGAGTTCTGTGGGTATCATATGCAAAGCGTTCGCAACGGAAGCTATGGGCCTTTACCCTGTTTACGATGTGGGGTAGGGGTTAGAGGAATATCACAATTGTGTCTCGGTTTAGGTGGTAAGCGATACAGAGAGCTGAAGCATTATTATGATAAGAGAATTAAAGATTCCACTAAGAATTCCATAAATAACTCTACCTCTGACAAAATCATAAAAACACCCCAAGACTACATTAATAGATTTCCAAGTAATGTAATACTTCAACCAAACAATGAATTAGACAAACAATAGTATATAGTATATAAATGAACAAAGAATTCCGACCACATCCTGTGATTCCAAACTATGAAGCGTCCCGTGATGGTATTATCAGAAACCGTAGATTGAAGAAGCCAGTTAGTGTTGTGAGTAATCAGGGATATTTGAAGTTTCGCGCTGGAGGGAAGAATTATTACTGCCATCGTTTCGTGTAAAAATGTCATAACGGATTGATCGAAGATGGTCTTGTTATCGATCACATTGATTCCAATCCTCAGAATAACAAATTGGATAATCTAAAAGTTGTTACACAGAGTGAGAATACCAAACGAGGAGGAACTGGTACTTGTAAATCAATTGGGAAAAGACCAGTAAAATCTTTTAATATAGTAACTAACGAAGAAAAAATATTCCAATAAATGAATGAAGCCGGTAGATATTTTGATATTTGTATGCCCTCAGTACGAAAAGTAGCAGAGGGAATTTATCGATCAGCTTTTTCAAAAAAGGCTGAACAAAAAGTACAGTTCGTTTATGTCTAATCATGTTTTATATAACACCAAGGGAGGTAACTTGTTTATGTATATTTACGGCTAATGAAAGAGTTATAGATCTTAATGGGTTTTTCCGATTTTAATTCATTGTCGATTCTCAGTGGAAAATGGGTTTTTGATGTTTTTTTTCCGATTTTTATTCATTATTGATTCTCAGTGGAAATATAATATATTTTGTAATAAAACAAATAAAATATCTATTGTTTTACAAATAATTGTATTTTTATTTTTTATTTTTTCAAGTATTCGGTTTTGTTTCATACACAAAGGTATATGGATTCGTTCGTGGCTTTGTGATCGATCCATTGACGTCATACATCACACCTGTTCGTTATTGATTTTATTAGCTTACCTATATATTATTTTCAAAAACATACACCTGTATATAAGAACCATTAGCTCAATCGGTAACGTGTCGCGGTGCTATACTGACGGTCATGGTTCGAAACCCGTAATAACCATTATTGCTAACGGTGGCCGACAGATGGTTTTAATTGGGGGGTGGGGTACCTCCGAAATTCAAAATTGTAACCGTATATACCAACCACACCACGCCGTGATGTGAATAATTTTTATTCAACCCAGGGTGATGTTGTGGGGTATATACGGTTGCAATTTAAATGTAGGAGTGTCATCATTCATTATCATTGCATATATCCATCCATTCATTCATTGTTATGTCGTATTGTCCCTGTGCCGTCCCCTTATCATTCATTCATTGTATATATCCATCCAATTCATTGTATATATCCATCCTTTATGTATGTCTAGAAACTACCCAAAACCGTAGTAATGGCATTGTGCTGTCCATTCACTAAACATATCCTCTTGTGATTCTAACCCGTTATTTGACGAGTTAGATTCACTCTTAGGGGAATATGTTTCGTAATATATAATCTATTGTTTGTGCTGTCCATTCACTAAACATACCCTCTTGTGATTCTAATCCGTTATTTGACGAGTTAGATTCACTCTTAGGGGAATATGTTTCGTAATATATAATCTATTGTTTGTGCTGTCCCTATACAATTGCCAAAAGACTCGAATGGAATTGTATAATCATTCATTGACATCATTCATTGTATATATCCATCCTTTATGTATGCCTAGAAACTACCCAAAACCGTAGTAATGGCATTGTGCTGTCCTTAACATGTATGCCTAGAAACTACCCAAAACCGTAGTAATGGCATTGTGCTGTCCTTAACATGTATGCCTAGAAACTACCCCAAACCGTAGTAATGGCATTGTGCTGTCCTTAACATGTATGCCTAGAAACTACCCAAAACCATAGTAATGGCATTGTGCTGTCTAAAAAACGGGTCAAAATTGACCCAAATTTTTTGTTTTTTTTTGTATTAGAAATATGTATTATCATATATGAATTCTGAAAATATGAATAGGATTATAGCTGAAATTTCAAAATTAAAAATCCAAGAGATTAAATTATCTAACAATTTAAATCCTGACCAAATTATGTCTGACATTCAAGATATAGAATACGGTATTATTACTAACAAATATATGCTGCCAAAGAAGTATGCGCTGATATAAAAAAATCCAGAATTCTATTCGAGACTCTCTTGCATTTTGTAGTGACGTAAGTGTGTTTGTCCCGTTATTTACTATCGTGGAAGGAATACGAAAAGAATTGGGTCGGGATTATGAATTGAAAAAAGAGGTTAATTCGAAGATTAGAAATATATAGAGCGTTACTTCAAGAAAATGAAAAGAATCCGCTGAATACAACTAACGATTTGACAGTATAGCGCGTTAGTAAAATTCTCGCATTATTGCAAGGTATATTTGATCAAACAACACGGAAATAAATTAACTGAAAAATATTTTAGTGAGTGTTTTTTTGTTGCTTGTTTGAGTCGGGTTAAAACGTAGAAATCATAAATCACTACATTGTACATTAATTGGAAATTGCTTTACTGTTTCAATAATGGTCAACGAAGCATTAACTACAAGACTAACGAGAGAGAGATTGACTGCAATTAGGAAATTCTTACCAATTCGCGACTCTGTCAGAAGTAAATTACAAGCCAGACAGAATCTTTAGACCGATTTTTCTGAGGGATCTGAAGATTTGTTTAGACTGATTACCAAAGCAACGAAGGGGGTAGAGTGAGCTATATTCGGGGATGACCCCGAGAAGGGGGAAAAAAGAAAAGAAAAACCTCTTATTGGTGAACTTGAAAAAATAGCAACGGAAACTGAAAAAATAGCACGAAGATCCAAACAAACAAAAACATCTTTAAAAACACTTCCTGGTGATATAATAACTACCGCAAGACAACAAGAACGAGAACAACAAGAACGAGAACAACAAGAAGAGCAACTTCGAAAAGAAATAGAACGATTAGGTGGTATTGATATTAGATCTCCACCGCCTGAACGACTTGAACAAGAAGTTAGCGCGCCACCTGAACAACTTGAACAACAAGGCGCTGTTGCAAGAAAAGAATATCCACCTGAAAAGTTATTTTACGAATGATGCGTTAATTGAAATTAAAAATACCCTTGACGATAATGAATTAGCTGAATTGCCAAAACTAAATTTAAAACAAGAAAAAATTATATAAAACACGAATCTATAGAGATTTTATAAGAGACAGAGACACATGGGCAACAAAACTATATTTGGCGAAACACGGCGGAACTAAAATCTCAAAAACAAAACACCCTAATTATAATAATTATATAGCTACGATAAAAGGTATCGTACAACCACCACCGAGTTATACAGTATACGACCCAAACCCTGATGAAATACAAATAAAGGCAGAAGCTGATTCTGAAAAAGGTGCAACTGGTATCACTAAAAAATCATCCGGGAAGGGATTTTCTGGGACTGGAATTTCAGTTAGTAGTCTAATTCAATGTCCTGGCAATGTTCTTGGTGATATATCACGATTAGAAGTTCTCATCGGAGGAAAACTAGTTGGAAATAACTCACCGGAAATAATTAATAAAGCAGCTGATATCTGCATGCAGTTATTTCAGGGTGGCATCATAGATAACAAAACATATCGAGATTTCATTAACGAGTTAGTGGAAAATCCTACGGATGGTTACCACAGCGACTAAGTCATCACATTAGATAAATATCATTTAAATAAGATGATCATACACTACAACCATGACAAACCAACCAGCGTCTATGTAGTTATTTCACTGTTTCCAGTTTATAAAGCGTACTTTGGTGATGGTCTCGGTGATACAATTGCAGGGTTATTTGCAAGAATGGCTCCAAAAGGGGCGCCGCTAGCAAAACAGTTATTGATGAAAGCTATTGATGTTATTCGTGATAAAGGTATTAGCGCTGTTGGAGATGCTGCCGGAAAAGCGTTTTCAGCCGCGAAGGATAAACTAATAGCGCTAGTTCGACGGCGAAGGAAACCGGGACCACTACCGTCTACAACAGTGATGCCTGCGCAGGTTAGTAAAATAATAAATAACGCAGTAGATCAGAAACTAGAGTCACTGATGACTCCGTCATTGGCAACTTCATTGGCCGCAAGTGACCAAGATAATATAACCGCAAATATGATAGCGGGAAGCGGCTTAAAAAAAACCACGACGACGTCGACGACGATGATTTAGACCAACGGGTATATAATAAAATGTTCAAACGGTCACCTGATACAGCGTTTGATATGGACGCCCTAGTGCTCAAGAATGATTCGGTACGTGATTATCAATTTTATTCTTATCAAGCAACACAATCTGATCTTCGATCAAGAATTGAACTTCAAGTTCATGATACCAGTAAATACTTTTTGCCTTGTGAAGCATTTATCGAAGTAGAAGGAAAACTTGTAACAAACGATGCTGATCATAATGATCCACCATATGACAATAACCCAACTATCCGAGTTGGTTTTGTTAATAATGAGATCATGGCGTTATTCGAAAGCGCTAGATATCTCATTGATTGAAAAGAAATTGAATCTATAGAGCGTGATGTTGATGTTGCCACAACAATAATAGGGTTAGCAAGATATGCTGATGATTATACAAGATCAGCAGGTCCATCTATGATGTTCGCAAAAGGTCTCACTGATCACCCTGAACACGTCCAGTATTCCAGAGTAAAGGCATCACATGCTTCTTCAGTTAATCCAGCGCCAGAAGGATATGTAAGACCAGCTGGTGATTTCGATGTCATAAATACTATTACTAATTACAACCTAGGATTTGCAACACGCGTAGCAACGTTACAAGGACAGAGTCGACAATTTTCATGCGCGATTCCACTCCATCATATATTTGGATTCTGTAGAAACGTCCGAAAAGTTATCTATGGAGCGAAGCATACAGTAGTACTCGTGCGAAAGGGTACTGATGATGATGCAATCTGGCGCGGTGCTGGTGTTGCTGCCGGTAAAGTTATTTTATCAAAACTATCATTATGGATGCCAGTGTTAACTTCATCAATCACCGCAGAGGAGCGATTACTATCATTTATGGACCAAGGAGGAAAGTCGTTGCTAAGTTGGTTATGAGTGACTACGGATATTAAACAGGATAATATTGATGATATATTTACATGGCACCTGGCATCAAAACAAGGAGTTTCAGCTCCATGTCATATATTTATTGCGTTACAGAATAATGCGCGAGTTGGTCATCAAGAACGAAGTCATATGATATTTGATCAGATAGGTGTTAATGAAGTCTCGCTGAGAATAAACGGCTAACAGGAACCATCCGAGGATATACAACTTGATTACGACAACAATCATATTGCACGCGTGTATCACAGGTTGTTGACATATATGGCACGCGATCAAAATGTTGATACTGGTTTGCAAATATCACAGTTGGATTTTAAAAATCTATATCCGATTTATTACTTTTCGCTGGAACATCTTGATTTAACAAGACAATCCGTCGTTGATATACATTTTAGAGCTCGTGTACACCGTCCTGGTGGTATTGCTAATTACAGAGCGATCGCTGTCATTCTCAGCGATAAATCAATGCTACTCGAAGGTGTTGGCAGAAGGATGAGAGTGATAGATGCGCCAGTGGAAAACATGTCACAATTAGATCAATGTGTTATTGTATAATGAAATACAGTTATATTAGTGTTGCGTTAACCCCCGGTCAACTCAAGAAATTGCAATCGGAATCAGCTAAAAAATTCGGAACCACAATAACACTGAAACCCAATCAGATGACTGGCGGGGCGAATAAATTATCGCTGACAACTCGTCAAGTAAAACACTTTAATGATGCTTTCAAAGATAAAAAAGGCGTTCAGATCACTCTATCAAAAACATAATAAAATCAGGTGGTATATTCCCGTTGTTAGCTGCGATTCCGGCTTTGATTGCGGCAGCAGCCCCAGCGGTGGCTAAAGCGGCGGCATTAGGAGCCGTTGGTACTGCGGCAGGAATAGCACTAAAGAAAGCAACTGGGATTGGGTATAAAAAAAAGAAAGGAAAGGGTCTAAGACTGCCAGGAACCCCGTATTCATGGTACAGCGGAAAAGGTCTGAGAATCACAGGAACGGTTTACTAGTTGGAGAGTCTTTGACTGAGGAACCTATGGTTCCCATGTCCAATTTTGATTTACTCGATGCTGCTAAAAAAAGCTTGCAATAAAAAAACTTCAAAGGTGTCTTTATGAAAGATCAGTTACCGGCACAACCAAACAGCATTGAAACCGGTATCATTACTCTCGATAACAGCACCGGACCCGGAACCCACTGGGTTGCATACGCGATTGATCCACGTGCAATTGTTTATTTCGATTCATACGGATTAGCGCCTCCAAAGGAATTTATGCGTTATATAAACCACCTAAAAACTTTTCATGAAATGAAGACTTTGTTTTCTACGCAACCAACACAGCAAATGAATGACCCACCAATATGTGGAAACGAAGTATTGAATGTCCTTGACGCTATTTCAACATCTGGAAAACCACCACATGTTGTCGTAAATGAATATACTAGCAGTCGCTGGTAACGACGAAGTCGTCAACGAAGTGATTTTAGAGAGAGATTATATAGAATAACATGATTGATATTTGGGGGAGATCTTTATCAGCGCTGAAGAAACCCGGACCTGATGGCGTTGCAACCGGTGATATAAAAATAGCTGAGACGTTGAACTTAGCAAGTGTTGATCCTAATGAAATAGTTGTTTTTCAAGATCGTCAGTGTAAATTGAAAACTAGTAATTTTTCCCTGGATGATATTTTAATTAAACAACGAGACGCAACCGAGAACACCGTTGTGTTATTTTCCGATCGACGATTACAGATAAATTAAAAACTCTCAACGACGAGTTAAAATTCATACAAAATTTATTTGGTGATCCAGTGACAACATCACCGAATTTATCATTAATAAAAATCTCTATGGACAATATTAAAACTGTCAACGATGAATTAAAATCGATTATAGCTTTCTTTGGCGAACCAGCAGTAATATCACCGAAGCTCACATAGATAAAAAAAAATTCTATGTTGGAACTAGCAACACTTCAATCTAGTATTGAAGATAACGGAAAACAGTTTTCAGTTTTTCGTAAAAATATTATAGATAAATTTATTGGAACCACGTTGGATAAAATTTGAATAAAACTCCCTGATATTAAAAAATCCATCGATGAGACGAAAAACTTCATCGAGGCAATCAAAGATGATTTTCCGAGGATGATAGCAATCATTGAAAAAACAAAAATTCCTCATAAGAAAACCAATAACGTAGTATACACGATCCAACACGGATCATTTGCGTGGACTCCTACAGAAAATATACTAAGTATCACTGCAACCGTCAAAGGTATTTATAGATTAACACTAGTAACACCGACTTAGTTTAATATATCATCGTTGAGTTTATCTGGGGTCAATAATACGATATCAACGATCATCGACAAGGATACAACCGAACAATTCACGGTAGCATCCACTGATAAAAATTTGGTTAGGGTTTCAGTAACATGGTATATGGAATTCGTAGCTGATTTGAGTAAATAACTAAATTGAAATCGTAAACTGATTTGGAAATAAAATGTCGTCATCAACGGTACCTTCGGTATCTCAATATCGCTATGATCAGGCCAGAGAGTTTCAGACTAAACTCAAAGCGTTCACTGAAGAGTATGCAATAAAAATTAAAAAATACCAACGAAGAATCACCGCAGTTGATGTTACCGTGTACTCGGTGAGTGGTGTAATCACCGGAGCTGGAATTATACTATTCTCGGTGACAATGATTGCTCCGATAGCTGTTCCAATTTGTATATCAGCGGCGACAACAATCGCGGGAATAATTTCGATAATAACAAAAAAAAATATCATCATGCAGCCAGAGTAAACTGCAAGACTACATAATTAAATTTCATGTTGTATCAACCGCGTACTCGCAATTGTCCTTGTTGATATAGTCGTCGCTCGATGATACATTTATATCCGATAGTGAGTTCTCAGCGATGGTAAATATTCATGATTCCGCGATGTCAAAATTAGAAATACAACATGAATATAATAACAATGACAACACCGCAGGAACTACTTCAACAAATAGTGGAGAACACAAACCCAGTACAAACAAGTATGATCTCAATAACATCAACCAATCCTGAATTCAGTGTGAATTTCCCTATCCCAGTCCCCGTGAAAGAAATCGCGTTAGCGAAACTACGAGTATACCATAGTTGGCCTAATATTAGGTCGGTAGCATTTGGCGGTCAACAACCAAATAATTCTTTGGTATTTGCGAATAAGAATCGCGAAGATGGAACTCCAGACTGGAACGTTGTTTCGCTGCCATCTGGGTCATACCAAATCGAACAAATCAATGCTGAATTCCAGCGTAGAATAAAATCCATTACTGGAACAGAATCGAAAATCGCTATAACGGTTCATGAACCAACACTATAATCTGCGATCGAGATAAACTCACCTAGTTATGTCGTAGATATCTATCAGAGTTCTATTAGAACCATACTAGGATGGCCTGAATTACCACCTTATCAAATACCCCAACGCAAAAAATCTGATTATGTGACAGATGAAAAATCATATCATGAAATCAGCCCGTCATATCGAAATGATTTATCCGATATAAAAAATGCAAACTTAACCTACAGATTTATACTTATCGATAATAATACCATGCAATGGGATTTTATTTTTTAAAAAACACTTGATTCATTCGTTACCATTACATTTACACTAAAATACGTCATTGATTACTTCGGTGAGATTAATCAATTACATAAAACACAACTAGAACAACTACGACGAAGTTTTCAGGAGCATCTCTCTGATATAACAAAACCGCTTGATGAGATCATAAAATATGTTGAGATATTAAATCAGCTTGTATCCGAAATGGAATATATCAACAAACGAATAATTCAGGCGATAATTAATGACAGCAACGAGGATAAAGAAATATTCCTAACCATCTACAATATAACAGGGGTCGATTTACCCGATTTCAAGTTTCCTGGGTATAACGCAAATGAACGAAAAAAATCTGTTAATGATCTTATTCAAGAAAACTTTTCTTTGATACTCAACAAATGGAAACAACAAACAACAATCCTCCAAACATAATAATGATCCAGACGGAGGCGGGCGGCATATCGCTCCGTTCAACTTGAATATATCCTCGATGATAGCATTGAATTAAGTATGTGATGTTATCGAGGGAAGTTATCAAATAAATCTTTAGCGATCGAATCAAGCTCAACAAGGATATATTCTATATTCATTTGCACCAACAGCTCCTCCAGGATTTCTAATCGTTGAGGACCCAACTAATCCAGTTTATATGCGATGTCATAATAATTCGCTAACGAGAATTAATTTCAGACTCACTGACCAGTCTAATAATTTAATTGATTTAGGAGGTGAGGTTCTACAAATTAGTCTGTTTGTGAAATCATAGCGATTTTCATCGTAAAAAATTGTTAACCCATAACAGCAGAGGGGGTGATTTCCAACGACAATGGCGTCTTTTTTCTTGCCAAATGGAACATTACAAGGGACCAAATAGACCTTTCTATTAAGCATTTACTAGGAAGCCTTGGTTTGTCAAATACACCTTTCTATTAAATATTAACGAGAAGGAAGCCTCGTTGACGCCTAAGAAGTTGGTCTGTTCACCCCCTCTGCTGCTTGTTTAAATACAATTAATTGTTTTTCTAGTTGTATTTTTAAAAAAATAATTATTATACATAATTGTGTTATCTAATCTGCAAGTTTCGAAAAACTAGAAACTGAACCATTCTGTACACAAAAACTGGCATACAACATGACAGTTTTAGTTATTCCGGTATCACTGTTTAAAGTACAATTAATGATGGGGGGCCCCGAGTGGCCGAGTCGTCTAAAGCGCTCTCCGTTACGGATCACTGCCATCTCACCTCTGTCTGTGTGGGTTCGATTCTCGGATTCGGCCAATGTGGGCATGTGAGAAGCCTGACAATAGCTCCTCGTGGGTCGGTGGTTCTTTCCGGGGTTTTCCCAGGTTCTTCCTTCACCATTAATACTGGCCACCATGTCTAGCCTATCCTGCGCTGAAAAATGGCGTTAAACCCTTCAACAACAATTAATGATGAATTCAAGAATCTACTCACTCATATGTTGTTCTCTGATATAGGAGGAGATAAAGTAATCAGAAACATCGCTTGGTCATAAATCGCCAAAGAAAAGTCGAATAAAAAGATAATGACTGCAGTCAAAATTGACTGTGCTGATGTGCCGCAATACTTTTTCATAATTTCGAAACAGAAATATGTTACAATACTATACTCCAACTGGGGAAAAAATTAGTGTGACGGAAAATGTTGTATAAAATATACTTATTCATTGATCTGTAAATGTACAGATTAGTTGTTCTAAAAAAAAACAACAAGTAATCATATTTATTGTCAACATCTGTCTATTTGTGATAATAACGCTATTGGACATTCTCATGGTTCCCATCTTAATAACCCGAAATCTTTGTAATACGCACACCTCTTGTTTTAATATTCTGGCATTTGGAATCGTTATTTATTTTTGACGAATTTAGTTTCTGACATGTTTCGCAATGCCTTTTTCTGTTTTCAAATAAACTGCTTTCATTAATTGTTTAGGAGGTTTACCGAAAAATAGAAATGTAAAGAAATGTTATAAAAATGTTCAGCAAATAACAGTCATGAGACAAATTGGGAATTCTTGTTAGATCTTACAAATATTTGTCATTGTCCAATTTGTAGTGAAATATTATGTTTTCGTTGAAAGAAGGAACGTCGGATAGAACATACTACTGTACCTAAACAGATCCTCTTATGTCGTCTCAAGACAGGCATTAGAATCTGTTTTTCACAGTATTTTAAAAAAAATAATAATCTTATTTTTTTGCATACATATATTTACGTCTCTAAAATACAACAACAATAACTGCTTATTGCTTATGATTCTCATTATATATCGTTGTCAGAGATTTTGCAAGGTATTTACATTAAGTGGCTGCACATCTGTGACACGAAGGAACAATTGACTTTCTGTTCGATGGATAGCCTTGTTTCCTGCTCAGGGGAAGCTTCTTAATAGAACAATACTTCCATGCACCAGATGTTGGCGTCATAGAAAATACACCAAACTTCCCATTCCGAATGAAAAATAAAAAATATATACATTTTTTTCTCTTGCTTCCGAACAGCTGACAACGATCTTTGATGCAGTTTGACAGTTTGGACGTTCCTATATAAAAGGCAATGTATGACAATTGTCCATGATAACAAGACACGTATGGATCACAACACAGTGCGATTGGCTTAGGGAAGATATACGATAGGAGGTAATTCTCTCTCTCTCTCTCTCTCTCTCTCTCTCTCTCTCTCTCTCTCTCTCTCTCTCTCTCTCTCTCTCTCTCACACACACACACACATACACATTGGTATACAAGTACTTACTTCATAAATAATAGGTATCTAACATGGTCATCATTTATTACATTTAAAAAAGCCACAAAAACAACATTGATCTTCAAATTTCTGACAATCTAACAATACGTATTTGCGGTTTCAGGGAAGTTTGTACATAACAAATTTCCATAAGACCTGAAACTTATATTTATCGTAATACTGCATTTATCCTGTGAATGTTTGCTCAAAGCCTGTTAACATAAAGAAAATCCCAAAACGCACGGAAGACATTTAAATATCAGGAAAGGATATACATACCCGATTAGGAAATGCAAGAATGGTTTTCTGTACATTTTATTAATGGCGGCTATATATATTTTAGAAATAATTGAAGAGGAGGAAAATATTTTTTTTAAAAATAAACAAGCAGAAAGTTTTTAGTGTAGGAATCAATAAATGCGCATATATTCTAGTACTCAACGTCATTCCTATGTGAGAAACTATTTATATATGCAGACCTTTATTTGCAGGTACATGGAGCTCAGACGCCCTTCGGAGCAGTGCGGAAGCAATAGCAGAAAGAGGAACGCGCAAAACAAACAAACAAAAACACACACACACACACATACACACACACATCTACGCGCAATATTACCATTATCAACGCATCTGAAGTGGAACCGCTCTCACAAATCACTTTCGATGGTCAGACACAAGTTTAAAATAACACAAAAGTGAAGAACGTTTTTCTTTTTAAAAACAAGGCGGCATTTTATCAATTATATACATGTTTCATAAACTAAAGTTCATCTTTAATGTTAGTTTTCAAGCCCAATTATTGCATCATCTAAACAAATTAATCTACATATAAATTAGCACTTCCGGCGAGATACCAATGCAACCGTAAGTACCCTATTGTATATATAGCATAATTAAACTGTTTAGAAATAATTACTGACAATTATCGTTTAGTTTTGTCTGTTGCGTCCACGTGGCGTCAGAATTTCTTGTCAGAGTCGTATTAAGACACGTGACCATGTGATGTCAATGTATTGTCTTGTTAGTAACGTTTTTATATTGTTCAAAAGAAATCAGCCACACGTTATACTTTTTTTAATTTCACGCTTTCGTTTTCAATTTTCTGTTTTACAGGAAACTATACATTTCCTCTTTTTCAGGAGAACATGGTAATGGTTTTTAAAAATAAAAAAGAGAAACGTTTATTTTAATGACATTTTAAACTTAGTTTTACTTGTATTTGCAATTCAACTTCACGTTGAAAACTTTTTGAAAAGAGATTTACATTAAGTACATGTACTTGATGATTTTTGCGATCATAGCAAATGAGTATGCAGTTGTAGAAGCAAAACAAATCAACGTTATAATTTTATTTTCTTACTTATTTTTTGTATCCGCTACGACGACGACGACTATTACTACTACTACTACTACTAATAATAATAATAATAATAATAGTAGTAGTAGTAGTAGTAGTAGTAGTAGTAGTAGTAGTAGTAGTAGTAGTAGATAATGTTGCAAAATGTTGAGGATGTTTGGATTCGGAAGATACATTTGAAAGTTTACTGACGATGCATTCCAATCTTCAGTTCCTTTTACTGCTTCTATTACCACAGTTCCTTGTACGGAAATAATGGTGGACTCAAGCAACCGGGACGTCACTGTGGTGGCGTCATCGTTTGCGCCTGGGACGGAGCCAGCTGACATCCTAGCTGGGTCAGGACGTGTGTGGATACCCAATCCAGACGTGGTTGAAGAACGACCTAGAGTCACTTTGGACATCAACACAGACGAAAACTCCATCGTGTTTGAGATTACGATGAAGACGGACAACGTCAACAAGGTGATCGCCACACTGCACCAGGTGGACGAGAACGCCGATAATGTGGTCGCTGAATTGGTATGTGGGAATTCTTAAGTTTTGTATGTACTTACATTTGATTTTGCATGCCAGACTTCTTAAACATTATCAATATATTGTATGGAAAACAAATTTTAAAAAGTACAAAAGTGTGTGTGTGTGTGTCTATATATATATATATATATATATATATATATATATATATATATATATATATATATATATATATAACATGAAATCATGAATTATTTGCATAAAGTGTGAATAACATGATTTTTCTTTTCCATTTTTTTGTAAATGGAATGATAAAATGTTGTATTTGCCAAAGAACATGAAATTTAAGTTAAATGTAAATCAAGCTTCCCCATTGAATAAGGCATAGCTGGTACATGAAAAGAACAAATTGCATATCACTATCTATCTATCTATCTATCTATCTATCTATCTATCTATCTATCTATCTATCTATCTATCTATCTGCCTGCCTGCCTGCCTGTCTGTCTGTCTGTCTGTCTAATTTTTGTACCACAATTTACAGAGGTATTTCTGAATATACTGCGATACATATAACGCAGTTATACTAGGGACTTATAATTTAATGTTCCGCCTGTCAATAACTGGAGAAAAATATCATGCTCTCATTTACAGCAAAATAAAACCAAATTATAACCTTATATTATCTGAACAAGAATTGATTATCTAGAGAGAGGAGAAATTAAAATATCTCATTTCAAAAGAAAATCTCAGCACCAACCCACCCTTTCCGTCCTCAAAATTATACGGTCAGTATTGTATAGTAGAGGAATTTGCCAGATGTATTGCAAATTTTTGTGTAAGTTTTCAATTTAGAAAAACAACTATTTAAAAAGTGGGTTGATTCAGCTTACGTTATATCTGACACAACATGAAAGACATTGTGCTGCCATTAGAGAGTTTTGTTGATATTAATAGGAAGTTTTACATTCAAGTCTACGTTTACTAGTTATAGTACTGATATAATAACCAGTGAAAGTTTGAGTGGAATATACTCAGCAAGTGAAAAAATATTCAACGGACTTCAGAAATTACGTAAAATTCCAACAGAAAATATCAGCTCTCCTCAAAATCGTAGAATGATTAGCAAGAAATACTTGTACTTACTACAACCACACATACAAATAACTAAAAACTTGCATTTTTAAATCCGATATTTGCCTAAACTTAAATTTGGCCAAAATATCTTTCTAAACATTATATTTATCCATCAGGTGACACGTATCAAACATGTGATAAACTTCTTAAAATATAATTAAGATTCAACGCTAATTGTGACAAATACAAACTTTCTTCAAATATACTACTACTACTACTACTACTACAAATAATAATAATAATAATAATAATAATAATAATAATAATAATAATAATAATAATAAATAAAATAATAATAATAATAATTAATAATAATATAATATTATTTTATTATTATTATTATTATTATTATTATTATTATTGTGTTGTTATTATTATTATTATTATTATTATTATTATTATTATTATTGTTGCTATTATTATTATTATTATTTTATCTTGAAAATTACTCTGTGATTTTAGTACATTCCAGAAGACAGATATCCTAAAAAAAATTGCCACGATCTACAGTTAAGATCGGGTGGGGTGTGCGTGATTGCTGGCCTAACTATGTTTAAGAGCTTCTATTTACATTTGGATTGGCTATGTTTGGTGTACTCAGGCGTAAATGATAAAGATACATTTCTTAGATTGTTCAGTCATAGACGTGAAGATATTTCAGGACAAAAGCTGCAGGATGAGATTAAGTTGATGGAAAGCTTCTATTGGTCATTAGGAGTAGAATGTCAGAGATATGTAGAATTGTTAGGAGATAGCAATCTTTGTGTTATCAGATTGTGTCACATTTTTAACGTTAACATCGAAAATTAATTCGTTGTATTACTGCTTGCCCGCTATATGGACAAATAGGAAGAAAATAATTACCCAACTTTGTATAAAAAATACAACTTTAGACAAATTTAGGTCCTTAATACACATGATACTAGCAACATTCTGATGACTAAATTAGCAATGTTTACTATAAAAACATTAAATATTAGAGAAACCGTTTTATCTATGACTCCTGCTACATAAAACTTTGGATCATTATCACAAATGTTTACTTTAATATATATTACATATTTTAAATACGATGTTCGTTTGTTACGCACTATAACATATTTTTGTACCGCATGATGTATGAATATGTACCATGGGCAGTGGTCTATATTATAAAAAAAAACATTATTATTATTATTATTATTATTATTATTATTATTATTATTATACACCAGACATTTGTTTAATGCTGTTTCAGGTGATAGAGCCTGACAAAAACGGCACAGTAACCCTCGACTTCGGTGGAGATAGAGGAAACAGGATTGTTTTGGAAATTGTACCAGACAACAGCACCACGGATTCTCCTAGAGTCGGAAACTTGCAGGGAAGTGTTTGCTATCGTCCTAAAAGTACGTAAACTCAATCAGCGATCAACTCGATTGACGATATGTTTGCTCTGACCATGCTCTGATAATTCGCAAAAGCAATTTACTTTTCTTTGAGATATATGTAGTTTCAAAATTTTAGCTTTGAACAATGATAAAAGAGATTATAGACTTTTGTATTAAATGTACCAATGAACTAGAATGCTATCTTGATCTGATCTTCGCTATCCATTGTTCCTATATGTTAACCCCATCTACATATTAGAACCTTGGCAGCGAAGATGTCCAGATCGGCGTCGATAGCTTTTTGAGCCTGTCTAATCTGCTGGTCAAGAATCCTTAGATATGGACTTGGGAAAAGTAATGAATACTATAAATCATCTGGAAGGCGTCTCTTCGAGTCTTTTTTTTTTTAATGCTAATGTGTTTTGTATGACCAAATTTAAGTTAAAGTTAATTTCGTTTTACTATTGCAGACTTTTTTTTCTTTCGAAAATTAGTATTGGATCATAAGTAAATGCTTTTAATAGTATTCACTATTATTATTATTATTATTATTATTATTATTATTATTATTATTATTTTCAAACTCTTTTGAAAACTTAAATGTCACAAATTATCGATGCCTAAATAGATCAGAATAAACGAAAGTTGTTTTCTCTATTTTCCCCAAAAATAGTTAATTCCCGTCCATTAAATATTCCCTTTCTTCAATACAGCATCTTCATTTATTTAGCAATACATATGTGTCCCAAGCGTGATATCTTTGATATACCACAAACTTTATATCTGTGATGCATCCTAAGTTAGATACCCGTGTTGTCATTATGTCATATGGTACTTCGAAAATATAACTTGATTCAAGTAAAACCCAGACCATATACAAGAGTATAGCATCGTATTATGTATAGCATTTTACTGCCTTTTAGACAAAATCCCATAAAACTGAGCAATGTATTTGCATTCAGAAGGAATGTTGTTCTGTTGAGAAATCTTTCGTTTGGTAGCCCCGCGTTCTGTTTGAGTAGCCATAGTACTCCAAGAAGGTCCAAATGCAAACGGTGTGTGACTGCATTTGCATTATAGTTTTCAATGTTCTCCAGTTGAACTTTAGTAATATTCAGAGTATCAGATTCGTGGATTTCTGAGGATCTTCTTTGGACACCGCCTCTTCTGACAGTGGCGTACTAATAATTTACTGATTGGCTAATTTGCTAACTGCTCTTCTGACTTGATTCTCCTAGCTTTAGTTATATAACGAAGATTCAAGAATACGGACCGTTTTGCCTGCATAATAGAGAGGATTGAAATATTCACTGATTTATCTGCATATAATAGGAATACAGTTTAAATGAAAACGGGTTGTGAAACTAAGAGCTGAAGCACATTTTTGTCACCTTTTAAAAAATATAGAATTTAAAAAAATATGACCCAGTCATATTTATAAGAATTTGTTTTCTCTTTTCTTAAAGGCGGTATCAGCTTAATTTCGCCCTGATTGTCATGTGATAGTCCCAATCCTTGTCATTTTTCTTTTCATCCTTTCTGACCAAATTCAACCAGATGATTGAAATCGATCCAAACTAAATGCTTCTAATTTTGTATCCTATGGCGAATTCAACAATTTGTTCATGATTAAACAATGAAAAGGCGTTACATTAGTTTGCCCTATGCAATATAAAAATTAATATTATTCCAAATTAGATATACAGTTGTAATTATTTGAAAATTATTCAAAAGCAAACTTTGTTCCTAATTTAAATGCTGTTTTGAGGTGGAAAATGTAATTTACTTTTTAAAAAAAAAAAAAAAAACAGGCTTTCTTTTAACAACTTGTTTTACATCACTCCATTTTGATTTATCGCCCAATTCCGATTCTTTATTTCCATATTCTTCTTTATTTTGTTAATTTTGCTGCTATATTGGTTACTGACAGTCGAGTCTTATACCATAGTGTCTGTATTCTAATTAACATGCACCGTGCGCCGCTTTTGTTAATGTATCAATGATTCGTTGTGAGATGGAGATATTTTGGTCCGATTTTTTCATGTATAGGAATTTTAAGGCAAAACAATTGATGAAAAGAACTTGTTGCGTCTACTTTCTATATTTTTCTTCGTATTCAAGCTATTTCATTGTGGTTTGCTTTATATACTATATTTTCCCCAAGATTAATTAAAACTTGAACTCGCTTTATCATTTCAGTAACAACAACCACGACGATTGTTACCATTGCAACGTCTGCACCATGTGCGCACGTGTGTTCTGATATGTCCTGCATAAATGGTACACTGGTATGTATAGATGTAGTCCTACATGTAAGACCCGACGCTGATATTTTTTTGGGCGTCAGGGCAGTAGTATAGATGATACGCTACGATGTCTGCAGTGCGGCAGTGTATAGTATTTTCTAGCACTGAGACATCATGCTGCAGACAGACATATAACATTATGTCCCACTCGGTTAAATTATGCTGTCAACTGGCGACCGGTCTTAGAACTAATTTTTCAATGTTGAGCGCCTAGCAAGGCAGCTGCTAGTACCATTTTTATATAGTTCCATTTTTATAAGTTATTGGTATGACTCGGTCGGATTTCAAACCCTTGACCTCCCACATCCAAGGCGGACGCTATTAGCCACTTAGGCCACTGGAGCAGTCGTCCTTGTTATTCGTTATTGTTCTCATGATATTTCTTTTTGCAGAATTGTGAAAGAATCGTCCTTCCCAATGTTACACGTTTTTATCAGTTACAATACATACACACACCTTTCCTTGATACATTATTTATATGGTACTTTATATTTTCATGGCTATGTGTGGTATAAATTCCAACTACTGAAGAGCACATAGACAAGCATCATATATCATATTTAGCATAGCGCATGTAGCATTTTAAACAAATATTGTATAACATATTAAGCATAGGCTTATGGAGCATAGGAAAAAGCATTGTATATCATATTTAGCATAGCACATGTAGCATATATTGTATAACATATTTACCACAGGCTCCTGTAGCAGTGGAAACAAGTATTGTATATCATATTTAACATAGGCACATGTAGCATTTGAAACAAATATTGTATAATATGTTTACCACAGGCTCCTGTAGCAGTGGAAACAAGTATCTAATATCCATGTAGAATTAGAAACGGTATCGCATATCGTATTAAGCACAGGCTTGTGTAGCATTTGTAAAAAAGAATTATACATGTATATTATGTTTTGCACAGTTTAGCATTTGAAACTAGTATCATATTTAGCACAGGGTCTTGTAGCATTGTAAACAAGTATCGTGTATCATAATTAACATATGTCTATGTAGAATTGGAAACAAATATCGTATATCATATTTAGCGAAGGCTAGCGTAGTATTAGAAACATGTATTGCATATTATATTTAGCACAGGCTCCTGTGGTATTGGAAGCAAGTATTATATGTCCGCGTAGAATTGGAAACAGGTATCATATTGAGCACAGGCTAGTGTAAGATTGGAAACAATAATCATATATCATATTCAGTATTTGTCTGTGTAGTACTGGAAGCAATTATTGCATATTATATTTAGCATATGTCTGTGTAGCATTGGAAATCAGATCAATTTGACAAGTGCACTGGTTTCTTCTAGATATGCAATGGTGTTTGCGACTGTCCTGGTGAATGCAGTGATGAAGAGCATTGCGCTACAGGTATCTGGAAACTTTTAACAATACATAAGTAAAAGTGTTTACACATTTGAGTTAACATAGTTGATATGTATTTCCATATCATGCAATGACAAAATTATTTATCTATACTCTATGCAGATATATATATATATATATATATATATATATATATATATATATATATATATATATATATATATATATATATATATATATATATATATATATATATATATATTGTATTGATATGTTTTATTGTAATGCCTTTAGTATATCCATGAGTTAAATATGTTCTTTCCACTAAAATAGAACAAAGCTAGCATGTAGTATTTTTGTTTATGTCATGGTTACATTGTTATTTTCATTTGGAAAATACCATTTTTAAATCTAAAAAGGCTGGAACTGAAATTGAGTGCTTGTTGAACATTGGAGAAGCGATTCAAAATTAATTTTTTTTTCAAACTGTTTATTGTAAGGAATTATCCCACCTGCAATACTGACCACTTTAAATTAAACTTTGAAATCATTGATGTGTATACTTCACTACCCGTACCCATAAATGAATGAGTGTATACATAATTAAATCCAGTACCCTTTAATGAGTGTCTACATAATTAAATCCAGTACCCTTTAATGAGTGTATACATAATTAAATCCAGTACCCTTTAATGAGTGTATACATAATTAAATCCACTACCTTTTAATGAGTGTATACATAATTAAATCCAGTACACTTAAATGAGTGTATAAATAATTAAATCAAGTACCCTTTAATGAGTGTATACATAATTAAATCCAGTACCCTTTAATGAGTGTATACATAATTAAATCCAGTACCTTTTAATGAGTGTATACATAATTAAATCCACTACCTTTTAATGAGTGTATACATAATTAAATTCAGTACCCCTTAATGAGTGTATACATAATTAAATCCACTACCTTTAAATGAGTGTATACATAATTAAATCCACTACCTTTTAATGAGTGTATACATAATTAAATCCAGTACACTTAAATGAGTGTATAAATAATTAAATCCAGTACCCTTTAATGAGTGTATACATAATTAAATCCAGTACCCTTTAATGAGTGTATACATAATTAAATCCACTACCTTTTAATGAGTGTATACATAATTAAATCCAGTACCCTTTAATGAGTGTATACATAATTAAATCCAGTACCCTTTAATGAGTGTATACATAATTAAATCCAGTACCCTTTAATGAGTGTATACATAATTAAATCCAGTACCCTTTAATGAGTGTATACATATTTAAATCCAGTACCCTTTAATGAGTGTATACATAATTAAATCCAGTACCCTATAATGAGTGTATACATAATTAAATCCAGTACCCTTTAATGAGTGTATACATAATTAAATCCAGTACCCTTTAATGAGTGTATACATAATTAAATCCAGTACCCTTTTAATGAGTGTATACATAATTAAATCCAGTACCCTTTAATGAGTGTATACATAATTAAATCCAGTACCCTTTAATGAGTGTACACATAATTAAATTCAGTACCTTTTATTGAGTGTATACATAATTAAATACAGTACCCTTTAATGAGTGTAAACATAATTAAATCCAGAACCCTTTAATGAGTGTATACATAATTAAATCCACTACCTTTTAATGAGTGTATACATAATTAAATCCAGTACACTTAAATGAGTGTATAAATAATTAAATCCAGTACCCTTTAATGAGTGTATACATAATTAAATCCAGTACCCTTTAATGAGTGTATACATAATTAAATTCAGTACCCCTTAATGAGTGTATACATAATTAAATCCACTACCTTTTAATGAGTGTATACATAATTAAATCCAGTACCCTTTAATGAGTGTATACATAATTAAATCCAGTACCCTATAATGAGTGTATACATAATTAAATCCAGTACCCTTTAATGAGTGTATACATAATTAAATATAGTACCCTTTAATGAGTGTATACATAATTAAATCCACTACCTCTTAATGAGTGTATACATAATTAAATCCAGTACCCTTTAATGAGTGTATACATAATTAAATCCAGTACCCTATAATGAGTGTATACATAATTAAATCCAGTACCCTTTAATGAGTTTATACATAATTAAATCCAGTACCCTTTAATGAGTGTATACATAATTAAATCCACTACCTTTTAATGAGTGTATACATAATTAAATCCAGTACACTTAAATGAGTGTATAAATAATTAAATCCAGTACCCTTTAATGAGTGTATACATAATTAAATCCAGTACCCTTTAATGAGTGTATACATAATTAAATCCAGTACCCTATAATGAGTGTATACATAATTAAATCCAGTACCCTTTAATGAGTGTATACATAATTAAATCCAGTACCCTTTAATGAGTGTATACATAATTAAATCCATTACCCTTTAATGAGTGTATACATAATTAAATCCAGTACCCTTTAATGAGTGTATACATATTTAAATCCAGTACCCTTTAATGAGTGTATACATAATTAAATCCAGTACCCTTTAATGAGTGTAAACATAATTAAATCCAGTACCCTTTAATGAGTGTATACATAATTAAATCCACTACCTTTTAATGAGTGTATACATAATTAAATCCAGTACCCTTTAATGAGTGTAAACATAATTAAATCCAGTACCCTTTAATGAGTGTATACATAATTAAATCCACTACCTTTTAATGAGTGTATACATAATTAAATCCAGTACCCTTTAATGAGTGTATACATAATTAAATCCAGTACCCTATAATGAGTGTATACATAATTAAATCCAGTACCCTTTAATGAGTGTATACATAATTAAATCCATTACCCTTTAATGAGTGTATACATAATTAAATCCAGTACCCTTTAATGAGTGTACTCATAATTAAATCCAGAACCCTTTAATGAGTGTACACATAATTAAATTCAGTACCTTTTAATGAGTGTATACATAATTAAATCCAGTACACTTAAATGAGTGTATAAATAATTAAATCCAGTACCCTTTAATGAGTGTATACATAATTAAATCCAGTACCCTTTAATGAGTGTACACATAATTAAATTCAGTACCTTTTAATGAGTGTATACATAATTAAATCCAGTACCCTTTAATGAGTGTATACATAATTAAATCCAGTAACCTTTAATGAGTGTATACATAATTAAATCCAGTACCCTTTAATGAGTGTATACATAATTAAATCCAGTACCTTTTAATGAGTGTATACATAATTAAATCAACTACCTTTTAATGAGTGTATACATAATTAAATTCAGTACCCCTTAATGAGTGTATACATAATTAAATCCACTACCTTTAAATGAGTGTATACATAATTAAATCCACTACCTTTTAATGAGTGTATACATAATTAAATCCAGTACACTTAAATGAGTGTATAAATAATTAAATCCAGTACCCTTTAATGAGTGTATACATAATTAAATCCAGTACCCTTTAATGAGTGTATACATAATTAAATCCACTACCTTTTAATGAGTGTATACATAATTAAATCCAGTACCCTTTAATGAGTGTATACATAATTAAATCCAGTACCCTTTAATGAGTGTATACATAATTAAATCCAGTACCCTTTAATGAGTGTATACATAATTAAATCCAGTACCCTTTAATGAGTGTATACATATTTAAATCCAGTACCCTTTAATGAGTGTATACATAATTAAATCCAGTACCCTATAATGAGTGTATACATAATTCAATCCAGTACCCTTTAATGAGTGTACACATAATTAAATCCAGTACCCTTTAATGAGTGTATACATAATTAAATCCAGTACCCTTTTAATGAGTGTATACATAATTAAATCCAGTACCCTTTAATGAGTGCATACATAATTAAATCCAGTACCCTTTAATGAGTGTACACATAATTAAATTCAGTACCTTTTATTGAGTGTATACATAACTAAATACAGTACCCTTTAATGAGTGTAAACATAATTAAATCCAGAACCCTTTAATGAGTGTATACATAATTAAATCCACTACCTTTTAATGAGTGTATACATAATTAAATCCAGTACACTTAAATGAGTGTATAAATAATTAAATCCAGTACCCTTTAATGAGTGTATACATAATTAAATCCAGTACCCTTTAATGAGTGTATACATAATTAAATTCAGTACCCCTTAATGAGTGTATACATAATTAAATCCACTACCTTTTAATGAGTGTATACATAATTAAATCCAGTACCCTTTAATGAGTGTATACATAATTAAATCCAGTACCCTATAATGAGTGTATACATAATTAAATCCAGTACCCTTTAATGAGTGTATACATAATTAAATATAGTACCCTTTAATGAGTGTATACATAATTAAATCCACTACCTTTTAATGAGTGTATACATAATTAAATCCAGTACCCTTTAATGAGTGTATACATAATTAAATCCAGTACCCTATAATGAGTGTATACATAATTAAATCCAGTACCCTTTAATGAGTGTATACATAATTAAATCCAGTACCCTTTAATGAGTGTATACATAATTAAATCCACTACCTTTTAATGAGTGTATACATAATTAAATCCAGTACACTTAAATGAGTGTATAAATAATTAAATCCAGTACCCTTTAATGAGTGTATACATAATTAAATCCAGTACCCTTTAATGAGTGTATACATGATTAAATCCAGTACCCTATAATGAGTGTATACATAATTAAATCCAGTACCCTTTAATGAGTGTATACATAATTAAATCCAGTACCCTTTAATGAGTGTATACATAATTAAATCCATTACCCTTTAATGAGTGTATACATAATTAAATCCAGTATCCTTTAATGAGTGTATGCATATTTAAATCCAGTACCCTTTAATGAGTGTATACATAATTAAATCCAGTACCCTTTAATGAGTGTAAACATAATTAAATCCAGTACCCTTTAATGAGTGTATACATAATTAAATCCACTACCTTTTAATGAGTGTATACATAATTAAATCCAGTACCCTTTAATGAGTGTAAACATAATTAAATCCAGTACCCTTTAATGAGTGTATACATAATTAAATCCACTACCTTTTAATGAGTGTATACATAATTAAATCCAGTACCCTTTAATGAGTGTATACATAATTAAATCCAGTACCCTATAATGAGTGTATACATAATTAAATCCAGTACCCTTTAATGAGTGTATACATAATTAAATCCATTACCCTTTAATGAGTGTATACATAATTAAATCCAGTACCCTTTAATGAGTGTACTCATAATTAAATCCAGAACCCTTTAATGAGTGTACACATAATTAAATTCAGTACCTTTTAATGAGTGTATACATAATTAAATCCAGTACACTTAAATGAGTGTATAAATAATTAAATCCAGTACCCTTTAATGAGTGTATACATAATTAAATCCAGTACCCTTTAATGAGTGTACACATAATTAAATTCAGTACCTTTTAATGAGTGTATACATAATTAAATCCAGTACCCTTTAATGAGTGTATACATAATTAAATCCAGTAACCTTTAATGAGTGTATACATAATTAAATCCACTACCTTTTAATGAGTGTATACATAATTAAATCCAGTACACTTAAATGAGTGTATAAATAATTAAATCCAGTACCCTTTAATGAGTGTATACATAATTAAATCCAGTACCCTTTAATGAGTGTATACATAATTAAATCCAGTACCCTTTAATGAGTGTATACATAATTAAATCCAGTACCCTTTAATGAGTGTATACATAATTAAATCTAGTACCCTTTAATGAGTGTATACATAATTAAATCCAGTACCCTTTAATGAGTGTATACATAATTAAATCCAGTACCCGTTAATG
Source organism: Unio delphinus (assembly GCA_029339505.1). NCBI lineage: Eukaryota > Metazoa > Mollusca > Bivalvia > Unionida > Unionidae > Unio > Unio delphinus. Next base: position 4,027,880 of record JAQISU010000177.1, on the reverse strand, counting down.
AGTGTATACATATTTAAATCCAGTACCCTTTAATGAGTGTATACATAATTAAATCCAGTACCCTATAATGAGTGTATACATAATTAAATCCAGTACCCTTTAATGAGTGTATACATAATTAAATCCAGTACCCTTTAATGGGTGTATACATAATTAAATCCAGTACCCTTTTTAATGAGTGTATACATAATTAAATCCAGTACCCTTTAATGAGTGTATACATAATTAAATCCAGTACCCTTTAATGAGTGTACACATAATTAAATTCTGTACCTTTTATTGAGTGTATACATAATTAAATACAGTACCCTTTAATGAGTGTAAACATAATTAACTCCAGAACCCTTTAATGAGTGTATACATAATTAAATCCACTACCTTTTAATGAGTGTATACATAATTAAATCCAGTACACTTAAATGAGTGTATAAATAATTAAATCCAGTACCCGTTAATGAGTGTATACATAATTAAATCCAGTACCCTTTAATGAGTGTACACATAATTAAATTCAGTACCTTTTAATGAGTGTATACATAATTAAATCCAGTACCCTTTAATGAGTGTATACATAATTAAATCCAGTAACCTTTAATGAGTGTATACATAATTAAATCCACTACCTTTTAATGAGTGTATACATAATTAAATCCAGTACACTTAAATGAGTGTATAAATAATTAAATCCAGTACCCTTTAATGAGTGTACACATAATTAAATTCAGTACCTTTTAATGAGTGTATACATAATTAAATCCAGTACCCTTTAATGAGTGTATACATAATTAAATCCAGTAACCTTTAATGAGTGTATACATAATTAAATCCAGTACCCTTTAATGAGTGTACACATAATTAAATTCAGTACCTTTTAATGAGTGTATACATAATTAAATCCAGTACCCTTTAATGAGTGTATACATATTTAAATCCAGTATCCTTTAATGATTGTATACATAATTAAATCCAGTGCCCTTTAATGAGTGTACACATAATTAAATTCAGTACCTTTTAATGAGTGTATACATAATTAAATCCAGTACACTTAAATGAGTGTATCAATAATTAAATCCAGTACCCTTTAATGAGTGTACACATAATTAAATTCAGTACCCTTTAATGAGTGTATACATAATTAATCCAATACCTTTAAATGACAAATTGTATACATAATTGAATCCAGCATTCTTACACAACTGAGTGTATACATTTATTAAAAATGCTTCATATTTTCACTTGTGTCTTTTTCTTTTAAATTCCAATATTTTCACCAAGCTTTCTTCTGAATACTATGATAGTATCAATCAACATATTTTCATTTTTCAGGAACAACCACTCCGACTGTGATCACAACTCTTGGTAAGTCATCATGCTGTAGATTGATTACAAAATTTATTTAAAAAAGAAGAAAAACAATGTTCTTAAGTTGCTCAGAAGTGGCATATGGTATCAGTACAATGACATGCATTAAACAAACAATCTTCAGCATCTGGATTTTTTTCCCTTTTTGACTGTCTGTGATATAGCTTACATAAATTATTATGCATTGTTTGTCATTTTTATACTCATCTTAACAAGCCATTATTGTTGCAGCTAGAAGCTGTTTGTCAGGAATAATTGATTAACCCTCAGTTCCAGATACCCAAATATATTTATTTGCATAAATGAGGAAAATGTATGGAAATAACATTTTGTAAATTAAAGTCTGAACATGTACATGTACCCAAGAATGGTCACATTTTTGTGGCTTTTTCTAAAAGTAAATTGAGAATTAAATTGTTGTAGATACCCGAAATGTAATAATTGATGCATTGAAATAAGTAGTCAGTCATAACTGTTTGCATCTCAATGTAGTGGTTATTGCCTTGTAATATAATCTTTTCCTTTTATATCCTCAATATATCTCTACTAGTCTATTATAGCAACATGTCCACATTCTTCTTTATACCTGATAGATCACTGTAATAACTATTAATCTAAGTACATGATATCCAGTTCCTGGAGGTTGGAGCAGCTGGTCGCCATTTGCCAACTGTTCTGTCACGTGTGGTGTAGGTATCCAGATAAGAACACGTGACTGCCTAGCAATGACCGTCGGTTTCAACCCCTGTCCGGGAGCCGACCTTGAATCAATAGAGTGCATAATGTCCAGTTGCCCGAGTGAGTTTTGTTTTCTCTGCAAGTTTGTAAAAAAATGTTTCTAAAGTAAAGAGAATATCAAAATGAGATTTACATGATATTAGTGGAAGCAAACATGAGAGACCATATTTATTGTAAAAATATTTATCTCGGTACAAGACTGAGCAGAGCAATCCTTGAGTGAGTCTTATAAGTTCTGATGGTAATTTTTAGATAATGCTTATTTTATATTGTCATTCAAGGAACAACATATTATGAAATGTATTACAAATGTGGGTTATGCTGACAAATGTATTTAAATTAAAGTTAATAATATCTCTTACAGCTATACCCAACTGGACCCCATGGACTTCATGGACTCCATGCAACGTGCCCTGTGGAACAGGTACCCAAATGAGATACAGGTAAGATACCATCAATATATATATATATATATATATATATATATATATATATATATATATATATATATGGAACTGGTCAGATATTGTTCAGCAGCACAGTGCCTCAATGACCACACTAAGTCAAGCGACTGATGATGATGATGATATATATCTTTATATGAATATTGATCGATACTTATGCAGTAAATCCTGATACAGCTTACATAAATTATTATACATTATTTGTCTTTTTTATACTTATTGTTACATGATGCAATTCAAAGTCATTTTAAAGAATACATCCATGTTAGAAATTGATTCATAATATATAATGTATCTATGACATTGTGAACATCAGTAATAAAAAAAACTAGCAAAACTTTAAAAATAACAGTTAAATAAAGAAAAGAAACATATTACAAAAATCATGTACTTAACATTTTTTTGGAGGCTTCTGGATATTAGCCTAAGGTAAGATAATCAATACACACATTGAGATATGATTTGTTCAATACCTTCATTACAAGAAGGTGGACTGTTGAAACATCTTAATCAAGACTATATCAAACATATAACAAACGCTGATATTAAATTTGACATTAAATTCAAACTTACCACGTTGAAGAGGACACAGTGTTAAAATTATTCAAATAGTGGCTCATTCTTCACTGGAATATATAGTATAGACATTATTTTCTATTTCACATCAAACAACAAAAGGAAAGATGATTTACAAAAAAATGACAACATGACATGACAGAGAGAAAAAAAGATATTAATATTTCCCAAAAATACTTGAAAAGCAAAATCCAGGCTTTATGAAAATGTCATTAGATTTGAAAGACAAATCGCATTATAAAATAGTATAATAGCCATGTTCAAATGGAGCTTACATGTAGCAAAATTATACAATAGAACAAAATCGAACCATGAAAAATGTTTAGTCCACCATGGACAGCCTAGCTGCTCCATATGTTCCATGTGAATACATTCATAGGAAAGAAAAATGCAAAAGTATTATGAACGGTTACAAATATGCAAGCAAAGCACCTGAAAAAGCTTAAAGTATATACAATGTAAAGAGTTCCCCATTTTGCGCTACATTTTCCACCTGTTTAGGGAATGCAACAGTCCAGCTCCTTTACCGGGCCAAGAGGGATGTCTTGGTCTAGCCAATGAGACAATGGCATGCATAGAGAAGCCCTGTGAATGTGAATTCACTTTGGCCAGCTTCAAGAATCTGTTTGGTTATGAATCCTCAAACATCGTTGGATGGGTTGAAAAAGATGGAGTCGTTGGACCCACGTCACCAGAGGAAAATGTCTACCTTGGCGATCCTATCCAAAATGGAGTAGCAGTCCACATTCTGTGTAGCAATTGGTAAGCAATCGTGTCAGGCAACAGAGTTACACATCAGTGCAAAATTTGGAAGAGCCAAAAGCATAAGAATTTGAACTTTAATATTTGTAATATCCCAGTTCAAGATGTTGTTTAACCATTCTTTTTCGTTATCAGTGATATTACTCTTAATGCAGAATGTCAGCTTGCAATGCGCAAATCAGATATGTAGCCATTTTGAAACATTGCTTTTTTAGTGCACTCTTGTGCAAATAGAAACAAAGTCAATATTAAATGCTAGCAATATGTTTTACAATATTGAAATAAAGAATTGTTATCTGGCATAATCGTATTAGCTAGCTTTAATTTGTATTTCAGTGAATCAAGATTCAGGATTCTTGTGCTTGACATAAAACAATAACAAACATATCTGTACATTGTCTTTAGCCCAAGGTTAACTGAAGGATTCTCTGCTTCAGATGCTGCAGTACTGACACATTTATTAGTCACTTCTAATCTCTGATCTTATATGGTGCTTTTGAAATCGATGAAAAGAGCATGAAGGACAATTTTCAACTCAAATAAGTTTTGGTAATGTTTTATATTTTCAGTACCTGCATGGATGGTGAAATTAGCTGTGATATTGAAGAATGCACCCTACAGAGTATGTATCACACTACAGTAGCAAATAACTTAAAGAAGTACTACAAGCACTGCTATTCAGTCTTTACAAATTGTCTTCAATATAACTCATTAACAAGACACATATCATAACTCAGATATTGGCATCATTACATATTAAATAAGTGGTTGAAATGGCTTTTGTACATTCATGAAAACTGAATGACACATAATGAAACTCTGCCCAAAAATGCTTATGAATTAAAATGTTTGATTGAATTTTGTTTCCATCAACAGACTGCACATACAGTTCCTGGAGCGAATGGACACCGTGCAGCAAGACATGCAACGTAGGCCAAATGTCTAGAAATCGCTCACTGATAGCTTCCTTGAACCAGCAAACATGCATTAAACCACTGGATGAGTTCCAGGATTGTAACACTGATGCATGCCTCAGTAAGACCAGAGATCTGAAAACTCAATTTATATTTCAAGATACCTAAACTTAATTTCAAGTATCAGTACAGAGATATTGATATAACTGGTTAGGTATACAACAAGATGAAAACAGAACAAAAACTAACAACAAAAGAAGAATAAACGTACACAGTTATTATTGGCAATATGTGCAATTGTGTAGGTGCATGCTATCTCAAATGGAATGAGGCAAAGGAATCAAGTAAAGGCTACAAATGTTTTTAAAAAATACCCCCAAAACATCATGCTTTTTGGTTTTATGTACTTTAACAACCATTTTATACGAGTATGTAGTTTATCAATCTTTGGTTCATGTGTGCTAATCAATTGGTGTGTTCTTAGATGTGTTCAGTTTTCTATTTACAATTACACAATAGTAGCAGCAAGAAAAATTAAAAAAAAATAAATAATAATAATTATAATTATAATAATGCTTTTAATATATTTATACAAAAGAAATAATATAATTGGAGGGTCACAACAATACTTTTTTTTACAAAAATGATCCTTAGCATTGGTATTGTTTGGTGACTAATCAAGTACAATGTTTAATACCACCAGCTGTGCATCAGTGGAGCCCATGGAGTGAATGGACCACTTGCTCCACCACAGAACCCTGTCAAGTGGGCACGATCTCTAGAATGCGCAAATGTCCGGATTCCAGTTGTATAGGAGATGCCATGGAATTAGAGACATGTACCAATAATTGTGAACAGGGTTAGCATGCTCAAATAAAATTATATTGTTTTTTCTGGATCCAAATGTGATACATTTTTAGAGAGATATAACTAATATTTTCATAATTGGCGATGAAGGAATTTTAAAGCACTTTGATGTAACAGATGAGATTGAATGAAATAAAATTCTGCTGATCATGTATTTCTTATAAAGTATTCCAAAATTTTTTATGTCCTTATTTAATTAGTCCGATCCAAATTATTAGAATTTAGGAAGGAGGCTGCGTCTTTTACATATGAATAATGAGTGCAAAGAAAACTTTCAATTTGAGTTTTGTCAAATTAGAGTAATCTTCAGTACAAACAGCTGTTTCAAAGGCAGTTGTTTTTATTCTCATAATTGTTTAAGATATTTATGAGTCTGGTTTTTCATAAATCTAAAATAAAGCGATAATTACAGCAATCAACTGTACAGCTGGTAAAGTATGGTCTAATTGCTCCAACCTGTGCCCGCTGATGTGCCAGGCTGCCAGGATGGGTGTGTGTAGTGAGCCAGAGGCATGTATACCTGGTTGCGCATGCCCTGATGGTCAAGTTGAATACCATGGACAGTGTGTAAAGATCGACTCCTGTCCTTGCTATGATGAGCTCGGAAACATCCTCCTCCCCGGATTTAGCTACAGTTCACCATCAGATTCCTGCAAGACATGGTATGAAAATTGTAATTGTGCAATTTCATCAACATAATGGTCTATTTTTTTTTACATTGGGTGGTGCCCTTTAGTTCAAATCCTTGCATGCATATAGGGCATTGGGCATTTGTCTTTCTATACATAAGAAATTCATACTTAAGACTACCTATTTCCATCATTGCATGACTCAGTTACAGCGGTTTTGCCTAAATATCATCATCATCAGTCTCTTGACCTACTGTGGTTGTTGATGCACTGTGCTGTTGAACATCTGACCAGTTCCCTCCACTTGTCTCGATCATGTGCCAATGCCTGTGTCTCTGCAAAACTTTTCCTCAGGTCCATTCTGTGATGCTGTCGGTCCACTTGATATTGTCAGTCCACTGCCAAATATACCTGATCTTAATATATCCAGTGTAATTGTATCACTGCATGACTCAGTTACAGGGGTTTTGCCCAAATATATTTGCTTATAATATATCTGGTGTAATTGTATCATTGTCAAATATAATTGGATTTTTGGACTATTTGCATTAGGATTTGCAAAGAACTGAACCCAGTGCAAAAACGGCCTTGCACTGTTTCTGAGATATATGATTCAGGTATGGTAATTGGTCTAGTGTTCACAGAATTAACATGGTGATTTTGCTCAATGATGATCATACTTTATAACAATGATACCAATATATCAGAAAAGGAAAACAAAAATGAGCTCCACTGGTAGCTTTCAAAAACACTTCGCAAGAATGTCAGTCTGGTTATGGGACCTCTTTTGCTTGATGCTGTACTATTGTCACAGAGTAATTGTCATTTTTACATCTAGTTTGTGGCCTATTTTTTGTACCATTTGATCACAACTTGTTCCACCACTAGCTCAAGGCTCCTCTACATAAAAAACACCCAGATCATTGGTGCAAATGCCTGACTGCTTGCTTGACATGTGGTTGTTTTATCTCAAGCTTTTGATGACATTCCATCATTGACAATATTTGGCTTTTTAAAAGATTGCAGTTTATAAAACAGGATTTGACTATTCAAGCATTCAAGCATTTTAGTATTTTTCTTTTAAAGCTTTTGTGTGTGTGTATATATATATATATATATATATATATATATATATATATATATATATATATATATATATATATATATATATCTATATATATATATATATAATTTATAGATTTTTAAAACATTTTTGTCTTTTCTCTAAAGAAATACATGTGTTACTTCATTTTGAAAGGTTTTATATTGTAAAATGTTTAGGAATGTTGTTTTTTTGTTTTTTTTCACCTTTACTCTTTAAAAACTAATGAGCCGTTAATACCATACCATACCATACCATACCATACCATACTATAGTTGATTTCAGGCCTATTCTGATAGTGATAACAGCACCAGAAAGTGATTGCCTGCCTTCAAGAAAAGATCTACTTTAATTTTGATATGAAATATCGTATATATATATATATATATATATATATATATATATATATATATATATATATTAGTTGTTTGTTCTCGTTTTGTCTGTTATTCTATATAATGATAAGAACTTTCTAAATTAAAATAACTAAAAGCAGGAAAATGTGAAATACTTGATATCAATTTCATTTGCATTTATATTTTAATATAGTAGTTACCTTTACAGTTTAAACTGAATTGCCTATTCTCTGGAATTTATTACTGCAAAGAGTTTTATTTTTGTCAGCTTGCACAAATGATATGCTTTATAATATTATTAATACTGACCTTATGTGCTTATTTTACTGTAATTTAAAATAATACTTATCCTTTGTTTATTTTATAGCACCTGTTACTATGGAACGCTTTCATGCACAGTTGACGCAGAATGTAAGTCGTAATTTTAGTATCATAATTTGCTTATTCGAGACATATTTTCAGTTGATAGCAAAATTTTATGCCATCTAAAAGGCCATGAAGTTCTTACAAATCTAATTTGTGCTTGTTATATAGCATTAACTCTCCATTTGTAGAACCAGTTAGTCAGCGAATGTACTCTTGGTCAGACAAATTAAGCACAGCTGTCATGTATTTCTGGATTACACATTGCCCATAAGAAAACTGGCTCATCTCATTGGAAGAGTTACTAACAGCTGGTGGTGGATTTTGGAGATTCGTCAAAATACAATTCAATCTACTATAGTGGCAGTTTTGATTTAATTTTAATAAATAAATACGAATAAAAGATCTATTGACCTTATGCATTTATTAAGCTATAGTCTCCATCAACATATATGAGTGATACAAAAATGCATTCATAAGGACAAGACTTCATACTTCTGGAATTTCTTCCACCTTTTACAACAAAAAAGGTTCAAATAAGAGACAGTGTCATTATTAAAGAACTTTAAAAAAAGAAACGGCAATGACTTTTGGCATTTTGAAGCTTGCATTGTTTTGTTCAGTTTTGTTTAATATATATATATATATATATATATATATATATATATATATATATATATATATATATATATTTTAGTTTTAAATACATGACTCTAATTTCCATGCAGGTTGCAGCTGGAGCACATGGGGCGAGTGGGGCATATGTGGAGTATCCTGTGGAGAGGGCACTAAGAATAGATACAGGCAATAAATTAGCATACATATTGCCATGTTCAGTGGAAATTTTAAAAAATATGAATTAGAGATGAAATTCATGAAAGGAACAAAATTATTTTATATATCTGTCATTTGCTGTTAGCAGAGGATGTTTAATTCAATTGCTGAAAATATTTCGTAAATTAAATATTTAATCTACACTAATTTTAAATAATAAATAAATGTATCACATTACTGACTTTCAAAGCATTGTTATGAGTTAATATTGCACAAAATTGTTATAGAATATATTATGACCAGTAGGGAACCAAATTTAACTCTTAGTTGTTTTTTTACACCTGTAATGTGTTCCAGGTGATGGAAGGTGTGCTTTTATTTCTGATTTCAAGAGCCCACTTACAAGAGATTTATTGGCAATTTTACACTTACTTCTGCTTTCATGTATACATGCATATCCAATTCAAAGTCAGATTTGTGTTGCTTTTTATGGTGATCTTTCTTTGATATCTCTGTAAGGGCTTGCACATCATTAAATTGCATTTTATTATGAGATATTTATTTTATAATGCTTATATTTGTCACAACTTCACAAAAAGGGCAAGAGTATACAATATTTTGGAATACTTTTACATAATATTGGCAATGAAAGAAACAACATAAGGGCAAAATACTATTAAAAATTAATAATACAAAAATTCTTGGAATATTTTACATCATTTTGCATTGAGTGACATTCAGTTTCATCGTGAGTGAATTGCCAAATCATGATTTGTTCTGATATATCCCAGGTCTCTACAGAGTGGAAGCAATTGTGGAGAGAGTATAAACACAGCCCCTTGTTACATGGGTGAATGTCCACCTGGCTGTATTATAGATGGGGTTGGATATGCTTACGGAGATATCATATCAAACGATGGCTGTGAACAATGGTAGGTGCTCAAATAGAAACAAAAGCACTGTGATCATTGCAATGATGAAATTTGCGATTACATCAGAGTACTTTTAATAACATGGGAACTGTTTAAACAATTGTATTGTTATTCATGCAAATTTACCTATCCCTTTATGTTTTATGTTCTGAACTGTAAATGTTATCAACCGAGGATGTCATTTTCTACAAAGTAATCAATAACAAGAGCTTTCTAGTAATGGGCACACAAAAATATCATATTAGCATTTGCAGTGATTAGTAATTATTTTTAGATCTCCTCACTAACACAATAATAAAAATGAAACATCTTTAGGGGACAGAGGCACACAAAGGAAAACTTTGAATCTCTATGCACCATTGCTATTTTTATTTACAAACCAGTGATCTAAATCACCAAAACAGAGAAATGACTGAATGTTTTGTGAGGTAGATATATAATTTGACCCACCAAGGATAAATTATAGAGCAATGCGATTGTAGAAACACTTACTTCAGAATAAAATCTCTAACTATATTTATAAGACGTGAATTGGACAATGTAATGTACTTCACAGTTTACAGCCAAGTCTGGACAGAAATTAAGCAGAAGTAATGAATGTAGTATTGCACATAGGTAATCATTGACAGGATTGAATGTAGCATTGCACATAGGTAATCACTAACAGGACTGAATGTAGTATTGCACATAGGTAATCACTGACAGGATTGAATGTAGCATTGCACATAGGTAATCATTGACAGGATTGAATGTAGCATTGCACATAGGTAATCACTGACAGGACTGAATGTAGCATTGCACATAGGTAATCACTGACAGGATTGAATGTAGTATTGCACATAGGTAATCATTGACAGGATTGAATGTAGCATTGCACATAGGTAATCATTGACAGGATTGAATGTAGCATTGCACATAGGTAATCACTGACAGGATTGAATGTAGTATTGCACATATATATGTAATCATTGACAGGATTGAATGTAGTATTGCACATAGATATGTAATCATTGACAGGATTGAATGTAGCATTGCACATAGGTAATCATTGACAGGATTGAATGTAGCATTGCACATAGGTAATCATTGACAGGACTGAATGTAGCATTGCACATAGGTAATCACTGACAGGACTGAATGTAGTATTGCACATAGGTAATCACTGACAGGATTGAATGTAGCATTGCACATAGGTAATCATTGACAGGATTGAATGTAGCATTGCACATAGGTAATCACTGACAGGACTGAATGTAGCATTGCACATAGGTAATCACTGACAGGATTGAATGTAGTATTGCACATAGGTAATCATTGACAGGATTGAATGTAGCATTGCACATAGGTAATCATTGACAGGATTGAATGTAGCATTGCACATAGGTAATCATTGACAGGATTGAATGTAGTATTGCACATAGATATGTAATCATTGACAGGATTGAATGTAGCATTGCACATAGGTAATCACTGACAGGACTGAATGTAGTATTGCACATAGGTAATCACTGACAGGACTGAATGTAGTATTGCACATAGGTAATCACTGACAGGATTGAATGTAGTATTGCACAAAGGTAATCATTGACAGGACTGAATGTAGTATTGCACACAGATATGTAATCATTGACAGGATTGAATGTAGCATTGCACATAGGTAATCATTGACAGGATTGAATGAAGCATTGCACATAGGTAATCATTAACAGGACTGAATGTAGCATTGCACATAGGTAATCATTGACAGGACTGAATGTAGTATTGCACAAAGGTAATCATTGACAGGATTGAATGTAGCATTGCACATAGATATGTAATCATTGACAGGATTGAATGTAGCATTGCACATAGGTAATCATTGACATGACTGAATGTAGTATTGCACAAAGGTAATCATTGACAGGATTGAATGTAGCATTGCACATAGATATGTAATCATTGACAGGATTGAATGCAGCATTGCACATAGGTAATCATTGACAGGACTGAATGTAGTATTGCACAAAGGTAATCATTGACAGGATTGAATGTAGCATTGCACATAGGTAATCATTGACAGGACTGAATGTAGTATTGCACATAGGTAATCACTGACAGGACTGAATGTAGTATTGCACATAGGTAATCATTGACAGGACTGAATGTAGTATTGCACATAGGTAATCACTGACAGGACTGAATGTAGTATTGCACATAGGTAATCATTGACAGGACTGAATGTAGTATTGCACATAGGTAATCATTGACAGGACTGAATGTAGTATTGCACATAGATATGTAATCATTGACAGGATTGAATGTAGCATTGCACATAGGTAATCATTGACAGGATTGAATGTAGCATTGCACATAGGTAATCATTAACAGGACTGAATGTAGCATTGCACATAGGTAATCATTGACAGGACTGAATGTAGTATTGCACAAAGGTAATCATTGACAGGATTGAATGTAGCATTGCACATAGATATGTAATCACTGACAGGATTGAATGTAGCATTGCACATAGGTAATCATTGACAGGACTGAATGTAGTATTGCACAAAGGTAATCATTGACAGGATTGAATGTAGCATTGCACATAGATATGTAATCATTGACAGGATTGAATGTAGCTTTGCACATAGGTAATCATTGACAGGACTGAATGTAGTATTGCACAAAGGTAATCATTGACAGGATTGAATGTAGCATTGCACATAGATATGTAATCATTGACAGGATTGAATGTAGCATTGCACATAGGTAATCATTGACAGGACTGAATGTAGTATTGCACAGTAATCATTGACAGGACTGAATGTAGCATTGCACATAGGTAATCATTAACAGGACTGAATGTAGCATTGCACATAGGTAATCATTGACAGGACTGAATGTAGTATTGCACAAAGGTAATCATTGACAGGATTGAATGTAGCATTGCACATAGGTAATCATTGACAGGACTGAATGTAGTATTGCACATAGGTAATCATTGACAGGACTGAATGTAGCATTGCACATAGGTAATCATTGACAGGACTGAATGTAGCATTGCACAGTAATCATTGACAGGATTGAATGTAGCATTGCACATAGGTAATCATTAACAGGACTGAATGTAGCATTGCACATAGGTAATCACTGACAGGATTGAATGTAGCATTGCACATAGGTAATCACTGACAGGATTGAATGTAGCATTGCACATAGGTAATCATTAACAGGACTGAATGTAGCATTGCACATAGGTAATCATTGACAGGACTGAATGTAGTATTGCACATAGGTAATCATTGACAGGACTGAATGTAGTACTGCACATAGATATGTAATCACTGACAGGATTGAATGTAGCATTGCACATAGGTAATCATTGACAGGACTGAATGTAGCATTGCACATAGGTAATCATTGACAGGACTGAATGTAGCATTGCACATAGGTAATCACTGACAGGATTGAATGTAGCATTGCACATAGGTAATCATTGACAGGATTGAATGTAGTATTGCACATAGGTAATCATTGATAGGATTGAATATAGTATTGCACAAAGGTAATCATTGACAGGATTGATTGCAGTAATTTGCACATATATAGTAATCATTGACAGGATTGAATGTAATATTATTGTACATAGATATGTACTCATTGACAGGATTGAATGTAGTATTGCACATAGATATGTAGTCATTGACAGGATTGAATGTAGCATTGCACAGAGATATACAATGATTGACAGGAATGAATGTAGTACTGCACACAGGTAATCATTGACAGGAATGAATGTAGTAGGGTTTAACGCCATTTTTAAGCACATGATATATACATGGCGGCCAGTATTATTGGTGGAGGAAGAACTTGGGAAAATGTTTGGAAAGAACCACTGATCCACAAGAAGGTAGTATTGCACATAGATAGGTATCATTGACAGGCTTGCATGTATCATTGAACAGAGATATATAATTATTGACAGGAATGAATGTAGCATTGCACATAATTATGTAATCATTGACAGAAATGAATGTAGCATTGCACATAGATAAGTATCATTGACTTGATTGAATGTAGTATTGCACATATATAGGTAATCATAGGCAGGATTGAAGGCAGTATTCCACATAGATAGATAATCATTGACTGGAATGAATGTAGCATTGCACATAAATAGGTAATCATTGACTGGATTAAATGTAGTATTCCATATAGATATGTAATGATTGACAGGAATGAATATAGTACTGCACACAGGTAATCATCGACAGGAATGAATGTAGTAGTAGTAGTAGTGTTTAATGCCATTTTTCACCACACGATAGGCTATACATGGCGGCCAGTATTATTGGTTGAGTAAGAACCTGGGAAAACCTCTGGAAAGAACTACCGACCCATGAGAAGCTACTGGCAAGCTTTCCCACATAACTACATTAGTGGAATCTTAGACTTAAATGTACACAGACAGAGGTGAGATGGCAGTGATATGTAACGGAGAGCGCTTTAGACCACTCAGCCACTTGGGGCCCCTAATGAATAGATGTAGTAAATTACACAGATATCTAATGATTGACTGGAATGAATGTAGTACTGCACACAGGTAATCATTGACATGAATGAATTTATTATTGCACACAGGTAATCATTGATAGGATTGAATGTAGTATTATTGTAATTAGATATGTGATCATTGACAGGATTTTAGGTAGTATTGTCATTTGGTATGTAATCATTGACAGGATTAAATGTAGTTTTGCACACTGCTATGACTCTTTGATCTGAAAATAAGTAACAAGAAAGAGCAAAAACCAACAAGTTTTGTATAATTGATAATATAATTTATTTCCCTAAAATACAAAGTGAAAGAATTACAAATAACCAACAGTATGTTGAATGAATCCTAAAGTCTTAACTGTGCTATCAATTCTAAAGGTATTACAAATGATGGTCAGTAATGTACTGATGTATCAACAGTACAGAACAATCACTATATAATCCCAAAATGTCTTTAAAGTGAGATTGCTATACGAGACTTGAATGAATCATCTTTACATTTTGAAATTACTCTGTCAGTAAACCCAAAAACAGATGTTTCCACACCGATTGATAAGGAATTATGTCAGTTTGGCTTCTCACTAGAACCTGCCATGAAGACAGATCACATGATGTTTACCTGAACTATAGTACATCTCAGCCTTGTAACTTTATGAATGAATCTATACATCTTGATGCATGTATGACTCATTTTTAAAGTACCATGATTCTTTGGGGAAAATTGTTATTAATTAAATAACCCTTACAAAACTGTTATGATGAAAATAATACACATTATATAGATACACATAACAACATAGGTAATCACTGACAGGGTTGATTGTAGTGTTGCACATAGATAGGTAATAACTACTCAGAAGATGTCAATACTTTCTTAAATATAGTTTAAAAAAAATTATATGAACATTAAAAAAATATGGATAAATAAATCCTTTATTTTTCTGTTGTGAAATCGACTTTAAATGCTTGATTAGAATTCTGTTCGATAGATATAGTCTCTGGTTGGTCAAATACCAGAGGGATGAAGTGAAAATTATATCAATTGCCTGTGTGTAATTAGATATTATGATAAAATTAGGCTTTGATTGTTGGCGACAATAAAATAATGTGGTCAGTGTGACAAAATCGTCCAGCAGAGGATTTTAAACACTTTATCACTGAAAAATCAAGTTTGTTTAAACATGACTAAAAATGTCAGCATGTACTGAAATACTCTACCTTAATTATTTAATCTATGCCATTATGTACATTTCAGTTACTGCTTGCAGACAGGTGATAAGTACTGCTTCAACAATACGGCTGCCATCGGTATGTAGGAAACTCATTCTCTCTGCTTTCCTGTAAATTGCATGCATTTAACAGTCTGCAGTGTCACTATCTTTTAAACAAATGATATTTTATGTTATGTTTCATAGTATATAGTGGAGTCTGTAGTTACAAGTTTTAATTTTACTGGAACACCGCTGTGAAATCATACAACTCTAAATTTATTTTTAAATGGCAGCAAGGACAACAATGTTGAATAATATTTGTAACAAAACATTTGATTTTCATATAAATTTATGAACACTGTTCCATGTAGCACACCTACATTTTTCTACATTGCTTGAATGGCACAATGTTACATTTTAAAACAATCTGACTTTAGTTGATGGTGAATGGGGTGCTTGGAGTGCATGGTTTGACTGCAGCGCAACTTGTAAAGGTGGCATGAAGGCCAGAACAAGGTTGTGCAATGATCCGCTTCCAGCCTGCAATGGCTTCCCATGTCCTGGAGACAACATTGAATTCACACCGTGCAATGAGGCTATTGATTGTAAGTATACAAATCAGCTTAACAAACACAGATGATCACATATTTACTTTTTGAACAGAACTCCTCATTGCTTTAAATATTTCTGGCATATTTAAACACCAACCAAGAGTGCTAGACATGTATTATATGGTACAAAATGAAGTATCTTTGTTTCTTTATATGATATATTCTGAAATATTTTTCCTCATATACAGCCACTTTAAAAATAGATTTGATTGTGTACAGTAATTGCTTACTGATTTAAATTCTGAGAAACTTAAGTTTTCAGTGCATTTATACTTAGAGATTATGCCAATTAAAATGACTCGATATTTTCATGCAAATGAACCAACCAAATCATGACTACTTTCTTTGTCATCCCACACAGAAATCAAATCAGAGAAGAATCAACATCTTGAATGGACAAATCAAACTCCTCTCCACAGAAAATGTTTTGTCTTAAACAAAGGTCTTAATTCATAACTTTTGCCAAGTATAACTCCATGTATTGTTCCAATGTTACCATGGTCCAATCAAATTGGAATAACTGAACCACCTGCATGTGTCCTATTCATAATGTATCAGTACCCCAGGGGTGAATAAATGTTGCATGCAGTCAAGTGTTGTTTTTTACATCTAAAGGAAGTATAAGGCTTTGAAACCATGTGACAAAATAATGTGTAGTAAATAACCATGTGACAAAATAATGTGTAGTAAATAACCATGTGACAAAATAATGTGTAGTAAATAACCATGTGACAAAATAATGTGTAGTAACTGCATTGGCAGGCAAGAAATATTGTCTAAATTCGATGTAGCCAACATCTCAGAAATGAAACTACTGTAGTTCTCAGCATTCAAATGTAAACCAAATAATTTATTTATTTACTTTTTACTGACATTCATAAAATAATTAGCAATTACTGAATATAAGAATATAAGATGCCTATATATCAAAAATTTTTATTAATGGATTTTCTTTTTATGCTATTCAATGTATGACAAATTAAGTTCTTTATTAATTGTTTTCATTTGTGAAGAACTTAAGTACATGAGCAGATGAACAGAGTTATCTTACTTATGCGAGGCACTAACTCTGACAGAATGTGTGCATCATAGGTTATGATTTATTATCTCGACAAATAATATAAAGTAAACAACACCAACACATAAAATCTATGACCGGTTTTGCTTTAATGCTTTTTCAGACTGAATTCAAACTGAATTCAATATTGTTATTTACGTCATTTCATACATTCTGTTTCTATGCAATCAATGATATAAAGAAAATGACATCATAGCTTAAATTTTTTCTCGTACATTCTTGTTATGATCTTAATTAAAATCATAAGTGGCAAGAAAAATGCATATACACTACACATAAAAGACATTTGGATAAATACAAGTACATAAAACTGGATCATAAAACGATGAATATCTCTAATGAAAACTAAAGTAGAACTTTGTGAATAAATATAGATAAACAGTTTTATTATTTCTTTATTATTATTTAAAATGCATTTATTTATAATATATTTTGAATTGGTAAAATATAGAAGATTGTATATAATCATTTAAATTTCAAAAGTTTTTGATTTTTTAATTTATCTGTCATGATTCAATTATTAAATGCAAAATATGTTACATTTAAGAGAAAGCAACAACTTCATTTAAAGAGTGAAATTTTAACAATGTTCCCAGGCAATTATTTAAAAAGAATTCAATATTGTTTTAATTTATAGAATAAACTTAAAATGTGAATTTAAAAAAAAAACAAGAACATCATAGGAATATTTATAATGATATGGTTAATAAATAATTAGCATACAACAAATTTTAATTATTACATTATAGCATAATTATTTATTTAGTAGTGTACTTCCTTATTTAAATTACTGTCAATATTATGTTAATATAAAATTAAACTTATTTAATTTGGGTTACAGTCGCGAAACATAATTCTTATTAACTTTGCACTATGTTTATAGAGTTCTTGCTGGACTTAAATCCGTCTTAAAGCTTTGTGATTTTATTTTATTACATGGCTACTCGGGAATGCATTCATATTCATTAACTTAAAAGTAATGTAGCAACCAATTAGTATGGCTGAAATCATTTCAAATGTATAAACTTGTTAATTAGATGTAAAATTGAGTCAGAAAACTCTTAACAGGACTTGAGTACACCTCCACTAGTGAAGAAATGTTAGGTGTTGCTTTCTGTGTTATTAGTGACATGGCAATTAAATAATCGAAAGAGTTCTTTGTACCCTATTGTATAGATATTGAAAGAGACTGCTATACAAACTTTGCTTGTGAAATTGTTAATATATGTTTTTAAATCTTATATATATGATATCACTCACCATCTGTAGGCTGTGAGGTCTACCCCTGGTCAGAATGGTCAGATTGCTCAGTATCTTGTGGAACTGGTCAGCAGATGAGGTCACATGACTACGTTGATGCTAAGAGCACCATGTGCACTGCAAATCTCTTGGAATTGAGACCTTGTAGCTATGGAGAATGTAACAGTAAGTAATTTTTTTGTCACAGTAGTTTTGTTAACGAATCTCTGAAAGGAGATTAAAAATTACTTAACTTTGTGAATCTGCATTCATTCTAATCTTTGCATCTTGATGGATAAATTCATGAAATGATGCATCTAAAGATTATCATTAACTGTAATAAATATAACCTAGTTACTGCAGCATATTTCTCTGCCTTTCACCCCTTTTGCCACACTAAAATTGTAACTAAGCATCAAAACAGCAATGTGTAATACTCATGAATATTACTCTTGTACAAAATTCCCTTGTATGTCTTTGGTTATTACTATCCTATGTTTGTGGCAATGAGATTGATACAGCAGGCAGGTTCATATCTAAAGCTGTTTTCAGTTATACTAAGTCATTTGGTTTTGTCATACAGTGACCTGTGTGGTCAATCCCTGGAGTGAATGGAGTGGATGCTCCAAGTCATGCGGAAACGGAGAGAAAGTCAGGCAGAGGTCAATCCTGGTTCCAGCTTTTGACTGCCCAAATAATGTACAGGAAGTAGCTATATGTGACAACGGACCATGTGGTAAGTTCTGTTTAAATATCAGTGTTGAAAAGATTGGTTGATTTTGCATTTTATTTATTCTGTATCATATTTTCTTAGGTAATACTAATCAAATAAATAAACTGCAAGCAACTTTTAGACTATTGAATATTGCATGTCTTTATTACACAATTCACAGAAACATCAAAGTGAGAGAAGTTATATGTGACAGGAATGGTTTGGTTGTGGTGTTTTACAGAACCAGTTTGGTAGGTGGCAGGAAGACAACAAGGACAAATTGTGTTAGCCATCCATAAAACTAGAATATTGGTCATGGTTTTGGACTGTCATATATAGTCAAAATAAACAACATGCTATTTTCTTCCATTTTCAACAATTAAATGCTTAATTGGCAATTTATATCAAATGTACATGTAATACATCAATTTCTTTTATACGATAAAACCTGTCTTGAAACCCCTTCTGCCAAAAAATAATGGTCTCTCATGACAGGTGGTCTCTCATAACAGGTCATAACACTGTATAATGAATGAATCTGTGCATGGAGAGTCTGGTCTCTCCAAACAGGTGGTCTCTCATAACAGTGGTCTCTCAAGACAGGTTTTGCTGTACTCTCTATTTTCACATGTAGAAACATACAAAACAGATTTGCATCTAATTTCTTAGCAAAAGTTTAATCCTATCAGCAAGTTTATTTCTGAAGAAGTGTCCATATTAAATATGCTATTGTAATGTGTACAGAGTGCAAGACTAATCAAGTATGGGCTGACTACAGCCTGTGTGAGATGACTTGTGAGGAAATGGTATATGGATTAAACCCCGCCCAGTGCACCATACCCAGTGAGGGATGCATGTGTGAGAAAGGCTTTTACCGGAATCAGAATGGATCTTGCGTCAATGCCTCCATTTGTCAGCTCTGCATCACAGACTCTGGAATCAAACAGGTTTTAGATAATATACCATAATGTACAATGCAAGAGGCAATAAAATTGTGAGTTAATCGTAGTTACAGTACACCATTACATGAGAGAAGAAACAATCAGAAAAGAATCGCCTTCATGTCTTTAAACAAATTATGTTCCAATGCTACTTCCAATTTATGATTAACTTTTCAAAACTTTTTCTTGTGTCTGCCAAAAAGATTTGCTTTTTCTTTGTGTGGCATCTTACATATACATAGTTTCCTATGGAAATACATGAATAATTAAATGAGAAGTTTTTAATACCTAACACCAATATTCTATGTCTATCCTGTGTTCAGATGGGTTTGTGAGCATACAAGTTGAACATAAATTTTGTGGGGGGAGGGGAGCAAATTAGGAAAACTTAGAAACCTCATAAATACTTTGGTGGCACTGTTGCCACAACTGTTGTAAAGTCTTTCCTCTCTACAAATATTGACCCAGCAAAAATAAACTAAACTACTGTAAAAACTTGTCCAGCAGTTACTTAAAATAAATCAACAATTTACTTTACTGAAATTTATTTTCAGTGTGAGGAAAATGTCACTTTTTAAAGTGAATGAGTTTATGATTCAATATCTTCATCATCAAGTGTTAATAAAAATGTTTATGATAAATTAATAGTTCAAAAAGTAAAATGATGATATTCATCAATCGAATAATTATAGTCCACTATAAATTTTGCCATATTTTTCAGCCTGGTGAATTATGGGATGAACCAAGCAACAGCTGTTACATTTGCGAGTGTGTCTCGGGTGTCAAGATTTGCAACAGGAAGTGCGAAATACCAACATGTAGCACGGTGAGTTGCAGTTTTTAATAAATAATGTAAAGAAATATACATAGATGTTATGAAAACAATAATGAACAAGCATAAAGTGTAACACAATGTGAAAAATGCAATGATAATAATGAGGACTTTGTATAGCGCCTAATCTCTAGAAGCTGTAAGCTCTTTACAGCATTATAAAACACCAATAACATCAAAAACATATTTAATGATATAAATACACAAAAAATCCACCATGAAATTAAAACACATAAAATTTGCTGAAAATATTTAAGGTAGGAAAAAATAAATTTGTTCTTTCAATCAAAATAGTTGAGTTAAGAACACTCTTGAATGGGATCACTTTTACTGTGTACTTGTGTCTAAACAAAACACAATCACAAAATGCTAATTTAACAGACAGGTATCAGAATCGGACACACACACACACACACACACACACATTTATATTGTAAGTGGCATCTACTGCCTGTCTGCTAGGGAGGTTTCATTGAGAAAGTTCCACTCAACAGTAAAGTCAACAAAAATGTTTAATGAGGGTAACACAACTAAGAAATTGGAAAGCTGTCACCAGTACAAATTATTTATTTGGATAAGGCAAATATACTCTTGCAAGAAAACACTTGTTGCTTGCACTCTTGAATTGTAACAATTAGATACTGGCATTAATTTTCGATGGCTTGTTCCTGTGTCATTTCAATAAAATGTCTCAGCACAATTATTAGTCTGTTTCAATGTTAGATAAATGAAATAATGATTGGAAATCACAGAGGTGACCCCAACAAATGAGAGTTGAAGATTTTTGCTTTGTATTTGTTTAACCATGCATAGCAATGTTTTGGGAGATAACTGCATGACAATTTGGAAGCTTAATTTACTTAAGCATTTCCAATGTAATTTTCCAAAATGCTTTCCTTTGCATGATGTTAAAAGCACAGATGTTCAAATGTTCAAAGTATTGCTTTTTTTTTTACTAGCTTTTAACCTAAACAATGTCCAAATAATTCATAGTATTATTGTTACTTTGCCAGTCCTATACTATTATTATTATTATTTATTATAATTATTATAGTAATTTATGTCATTACCTAAAAGGACTTCAAACTTCACAGGTGTTATTTCTAGTTTTGATACTGATTGCACTCTCAGTTATCTGACATGTAGTCTTCCACTCCAATATTGCGATATCAACCTGTGGTTTTTAACCATGCAACAATACTGAACCAATCAGAATTGCTATACCAAATCCACCAACCAATCAGATGCGGCAGACTTGCGAACCGCAGTCTAGCACATTTCTTGTGATATCAACCACATATGAGTAAGGTTTGATATATTTCCGTATTTTTCATATCTTATATCTTTTTCTATACAAAACTCCGAGACAAAAACCGTGCATGTTTAAAATGCAAACAACTTGACCTTACATACATCTCTCAAAAGTACATAAAAACTGGTGAGCATCTCCTCAACTCTGGCAAATGAATGACACCTGGGTATAATGGTGCTAAAGAATTGTGGTTGCTAGGGAGGTTGCAACTATGTGCAAAACAAACTACATTACTGAATATACCTTACATTTTGTTTTTTATAGTTAATTTTAAATAGTATATTTCAGATATAACATAAAAAAAAATTCGGCAATATCTGTGACTTCATCTGATCTGAGTGTAAATGTATGTGAATCACATACCTTTAATATCGAACCATTGAGGTCATGGGTCACAAACGAATAAAAATTATGTCCACAAGAACTTGACTCGATCTATGAAAAGTTTGCTTACCGCAAAATACGAACAACCTGAAACTTCGTATTTAATACACATGACGTGATGTTCCCATTACACACCCATTTAATGAAGCAAACACATTTGGTATTAAATGGGGTAATCGAGAGTCTATGACATTATTAGCTAGCACATCAGCTGTGTAAAAAGTCAAGAAATAAAGTCCAACACTAGTTCAAATAATTGATATTAATACTTAAACTGATGTGTTTTAGGGCTGTATGTAAAATATACCTTTAGTTACATTTCTATTTCAGGACAAAATTCTCAGTTACGATGTTCCATATTCTTGCTGCCCAATTTGCATCCCTCTTCCATGTGAGTTAACCGCATCTTTGAAAACCAAGTTTAATCATAAAACATGCGCAGTGTTCCTGCCTATTTAACAGTCTAATCATAAGACCTATACTATGTTACTGCTACCAGTCTAACCATAATACTTATAATATATTATGGCCTATTTACCAGTCTAATTACCATAATACTTATACTATGTTATGGGGTTTTTACCAGTCTAACCATAATACTTGTACTAAGTTATGGCCTATTTACCAGTCTAATCATAAGACCTATACTATGTTACTGCTTTTTTACCAGTGTAACCATAATACTTATACTATATTAAGGCTTCTTTACCAGTCTAACCATAATACTTGTACTATGTTAACTGCCTATTTACCAGTCTAATCATAAGACCTATACTATATTACTGCTTTTTTTTTTACCAGTCTAACTATAATACTTATACTATATTATGGCCTCTTTACCAGTCTAACCATAATACTTGTACTATGTTAATTGCCTATTTACCATCTGCAAATTTAAGTATTTTATGAAAACCTTATGCATTGTCATCCAGGATGAATACTATATTTTAATTCATTATATAACATGACTCATTTTTTTCATAGAATAAAATGCAAGGAAACAAATATGCATCTTGACATACATCACACCTCCTGTAACACTCAAGGTGACATAACATTCGTAACTCATCAATTGTAATTTCTGTGTTTCAGAAAATAGAATTACATGATATATTACACGAAGCTGAATGTATCTATAAAAGTTACATGATTAACTGCAGTTATTTAAAATCTGATTTAGAAAATGCAAGTTTATCCATTAGGTATATGATTATTCCAGTTGTACTGTGAAATATGTTATCTTTACA
Source organism: Unio delphinus (assembly GCA_029339505.1). NCBI lineage: Eukaryota > Metazoa > Mollusca > Bivalvia > Unionida > Unionidae > Unio > Unio delphinus. Next base: position 4,003,941 of record JAQISU010000177.1, on the reverse strand, counting down.
GCAACATGCATGAAATTCACACGATATGAGAAATTGGTGGACAGTGTAAACAACTGTGAGACCACAAATGAGATGCCAATTGACTACTGTGCTGGCTCATGTGGCAACAGCACCACAACCACCACCCTAATGTTGCACCTGGATGATGATGCCCTCTCACAGGACTGTAAATGTTGCACAGGAACTCTTGGTGACCTGCTGGAAGTTGATGTTGTATGTGGTGCTGCTCGTACACCGGCCAAGGCCTATCTATACCGACTTCTTCAATGCTCATGCAGCATATGCCCCTCTCTGGCTTTATGAAGTAAAATATTTAATGTTGTTTATTTTAACGTTATAATTCATTGTAATCACAAAATGAACAAAGTGAAAGAATGTCCACACAGATTAACTCTCTCAATTTAAACTTGCTTTAGATGTCATCTATATGTACATGTCATCTATATGTACATGTCATCTATATGTACATGACATCTATATGTACATGACATCTATATGTACATGTCATCTATATGTACATGACATCTATATGTACATGTCATCTATATGTACATGACATCTATATGTACATGACATCTATATGTACATGACATCTATATGTACATGTCATCTATATGTACATGTCATCTATATGTACATGTCATCTATATGTACATGACATCTATATGTACATGTCATCTATATGTACATGTCATCTATATGTACATGACATCTATATGTACATGACATCTCTCAATGGAGGACACAGAGCTGTCAACCCTCATGATTTTGCCGTAAGTCTTAAAAAAAATGACCCTTAAAATTTGGACTTTCGAAAAAAGCAAAAACTAAGGAAAATGATTGTTGCCAAAAATCCAGATAATTTGTTCATCTGTGTTTGATTTGGATCTGGGAAAGGGAAAATGAAAAAGTGGTAATAATCAAACAGAAGAATAAAAGGAATATTCAGATTCTTATGAATAAAAGATGGAAGGGACACAATTACATTTATTGGACATCATGTGTCAATTTTAATACGTCTTGTGGCAGGAGATATGATTGTTGTCATGTGAATTGGCAAAAAGAAATTCAAATAATTACGTAATGTCGAGAGATAGCAACAAGCCATTGAGCTGCATAGGGTTTGGAACGAAAGTTTGTGCAACTGTACTAGTGGTAAATAATGTTTCATGTACTTTTCAGTTGAACATAATGTTTACTGTCACTGCCTGTTTTCAATAACAACTTAAAAATACGTTTTCCAGCTTTGCAATTATAGCATTTTATATTTTGTTGCACCTTACTGAAAGCTGGTCAAATTTGTGGGGGAAAAATCAACTGCCCTGCTGAGATGGTCTTGTCAGGGTTGGCAGGTCTGAGGCATACCAATACCATTAATTAAACCTTTTGAATTCATAAGTGAATAGGTATGTTCCTTTATTATAAATGGCCACCCATTCAAAAAACCAAACTGCAAGTTCCATGGCTGACATTCTAAGATGATTTGTAATATAACTAATTATTTGTGGATATGAATTACAGCTTAGGCACAGGTGACAGAAGAAAGCAAATGGCTGCTTTACTGTTTAGCTCACTCAACAAGTTAATTGAGCAAAAGGGATGGCAAGTTGCCTGTCATTCATACACTACAGGCATCTCAGTAACAAATAGATTTTTTTATATCCAGTTTGGAATGGGTTACATCTCTGCAGTATCTCAGGTGTTACAGTAACAAATATATTTTATTTATATCCAGTTTGGCATGGGTTACATCTCAGCAGTATCTCAGGTGTCTCAGTAACAATTAGATTTTTTTAATCCAGTTTGGCATGGGTTACATCTCAGCAGTATCTCAGTAACAAATATATTTTTTTATATATCCAATTTGGCATGGGTTACATCTCAGCAGTATCTCAGCTGTCTCAGTAACAAATTGATTTTTTTTTTTTATCCAGTACTGTTACATCTCAGCAGTATCTCAGGTGTCTCAGTAACAAATAGATTTTTATATCCAGTTTGGCATGGGTTACATCTCAGCAGTATCTCAGGTGTTTCAGTAACAAATATATTTTTTTATCCAGTTTGGCATGGGTTACATCTCAGCAGTATCTCAGGTGTCTCAGTAACAAATATATTTTTTTATCCAGTTTGGCATGGGTTACATCTCAGCAGTATCTCAGGTGTCTCAGTAACAAATAGATTTTTTAAAATCCAGTTTGGCATGGGTTACATCTCAGCAGTATCTCAGGTGTCTCAGTAACAAATAGATTTTTTAAAATCTAGTTTGGCATGGGTTACATCTCAGCAGTATCTCAGATAAACTTCGACAGTCAGGATACCATAATCATGAATTGAAGTTCAAAAATTTCAATTTGTATTTTTACTCTAGTCAGCTTGTTAACAATTCAAATAAATATGCCAAACCATTTCCCAAAACTTCTTGTGCATGTACACCATAACCACACGAGTTTGATAGTGAGCCTTGCATAACCTTTTATTGTGATTACAATTTTTAAATGTAATTGCTTTTAAAACTTCTACACTAACAAAATGAATGGATTTTATTAAAGTTGGTATCAATATGTTTCTTAATAACTCGAATGGTATTGGTATCTCTCTGTAATAACTCAACTGTGTTTGATAAACTAGTTGTCTATACATATGGAATTTAGAGCCAAAGCTGCTACTTATATGTCTGGGCTAAGTAAGCCTTTGAAAAGAGTGATTTGAACAAATGTAAATGGATCCTAACCAAATTAGATCTGCTAGTACACATAAACCACAACATATATGATTTTGATCAACAGTATGCGATTATAATGTGGATCATTCAAAGTTTAAACGTTTTGTGAATACTACAACGGGAACTAAAGTGAATTAATTTTGATAAAACTTACTTCCATAAACATCTGTTGACCAGATATTGTGCATCTTAAAATGAATCTTGACCAAAGTTTGTATGCAGCTGGATTTTATCTGAAAAGTGAGAGGAATCGATAAGTACTACGCAATATTTTGTTTAAAGTTTCATGGTCATTACACATGCTTTGAACTGTACTTTTATTTTCATCAAGTCTGGTTTTCGTGTCTGAAAAATACTCGGAACAAGTGCAATACAATATCTCATGACCCTGAGTGTAAGGTCAATAGTCATAACATGGTTTTGTTTACTAGTTTTGTTAATAAAAGAATTGAAAAAAATGATTTCAAAGAATTTTAGTGCAGCTTACCATATGGATACATCTTGACAATATTTAAGGTCTAATGGATGTGGGTATATCTTGACAATATTTAAGGTCTAATGGATATGGGTATATCTTGACAACATTTAAGGTCTACTGGATATGGGTATATCTTGACATTATTAAAGGTCTAATGGATATAGGTATATCTTGACATTATTAAAGGTCTAATGGATATAGGTATATCTTGACAATATTTAAGGTCTAATGGATATGGGTATATCTTGACAATATGGGTATATCTTGACATTATTTAAGGTCTAATGGATATAGGTATATCTTGACAATATTAAAGGTCTAATGGATATGGGTATATCTTGACAATATTTAAGGTCTAATGGATATAGGTATATCTTGACAATATTTAAGGTCTAATGGATGTGGGTATATCTTGACAGTATTAAAGGTCTAATGGATGTGGGTATATCTTGAAAAAGCTTAAAGTCTAAAGTCAGAAATTATCTTTTCTGTACAAGTTTAGACTTGTGGACACTGACTCCAGTATATTTAACAGAAGTCAATCAATCTTGGTATGCTGGCATCTCAAGAATACTGTTTTTGAAAGAAAAAAGAAAAAAGGCAAAAATTGTTGATCTCCATTACTACATATTTTTCAGAAGATTGTCAGTCCCTTTGAGAGACTCTTACTGTGTAACGATTCCTTCACAAATGTGATGAAGTGCAAGAAGAGAAATACATCCATGTACTGTTTTAAGTTTGGAAATTAGGCAAAGATTTAAAAAATTTGTTTAAAATTTGTTTTTTTACCAGTGAAAAAAATCTTGATTTGAATTTCACTTTGAAGGATGCTGCTTGAATAACACATGCGAGATTTAATAAAATAGTTAACTTTTATTTGGTATAATAAAGCTTTTCACAGTGCATAACTTTTTTCAGTCAATCTCGAAGAAAAAAGTTTAGACCCCATTAGTAGTCAGACTTCAAAATGATCTCAAAGTAGTTAAGTATGGCAGTCATTAGAAATTTACGCAGCTAATGGCCAGTATCTGTCTTGTCTTGACTATGTTTTTTCCTTTAACCTTTATATTAAAAGTTGAACTAGAGTGAACATGAAAGTTTTATTTCTGCACTGATACTAGAATCCCAATTTCATATTCTTTTTCTTCTTCTTTTAATAGGATCTCCTATCAGGCGATGACAAGATGACATAAATCAAAGTCCTTTTGTGTGCGCATGAAATAATTCATTTTAAGATTTGTCAAATTGGAAATCTGCAAATAAAGAATTAGCATATAATAAATCATCTTGGTTTTCTTTTCAAATATAGTGTACCACTTTACATCCATAGATGTAGATAGGAATTAATCTGGTAGTATGCTGTAGCAATGGTCTGCCAGAAAGTGTATATAGATGGTATTCTGTAGTTTTGGTCTGCCAGAAAGTGTATATAGATGGTATTCTGTAGTTTTGGTCTGCCAGAAAGTGTATATAGATGGTATTCTGTAGTTTTGGTCTGCCAGAAAGTGTATATAGATGGTATTCTGTAGTTTTGGTCTGCTAGGAAGTGTATATAGATGGTATGCTGTAGTGTTAGTATGCCAGTAGGTATAGTAGATGGTATGCTGTAGTGTTGGTCTGCAAGTAGGTATATGTAGATGGTATGCTATAGTGTTAGTATGCCAGTAGGTATAGTAGATGGTATGCTGTAGTGTTAGTATGCCAGTAGGTATAGTAGATGGTATGCTGTAGTGTTGGTCTGCAAGTAGGTATATGTAGATGGTATGCTATAGTGTTAGTATGCCAGTAGGTATAGTAGATGGTATGCTGTAGTGTTAGTATGCCAGTAGGTATAGTAGATGGTATGCTGTAGTGTTGGTCTGCAAGTAGGTATATGTAGATGGTATGCTGTAGTGTTAGTATGCCAGTTAGTATAGTAGATGGTATGCTGTAGTGTTAGTATGCCAGTAGGTATAGTAGATGGTATGCTGTAGTGTTGGTCTTCAAGTAGGTGTATATAGATGATATGCTGTAGTTTTAGTCTGCCAGTAGGTATATGTAGATGGTATGCTGTAGTGTTGGTCTGTCAGTTGGTGTGCATAGATGATATGCTGTAGCATAGGTCTGCCACTTGGTGTACATAAAAGTATACTGCAGTGTCTAACAATGAAACAACAACATGCCATTGTATATAATTGTAGAAAGATTTTCTGGTCTTGAGTCTCATTTATCACTTGATGTGTTACATAGAGGTACATGTATATGACTTATGACCCCAAATAATAACTTTTGATATAATATATTAATGTTATCAAAAGTAAGTATTTTGTCATAGACATCTGAAAGGCATTATAAAAATATAAAAATATAGCAGGGATTTCTTTAAAGAAGATTATATATTAAACTTAGTCAAAAATGGGAAAAGTGTAAATATCAAGAGGTCTAAGAACATTTTTTAAGCAACCTTTAAGAAAGTTAACAACCATAATAAAATAAATAAAGGCTAATCTGGACATGATGCTGGAGTGCATTAGAAAATGTGTCAGACATATTATAATGTTTCCAGAACATAATTTAAGTGTGTTACGATTCTAATGTCTTAAGCTAAGTAACAAAAAGCAGCGTAACCAACAAGTTTTGTCAAATTCAACAAACAATTACTTCCCTAGGTACAAAGTGAAAATCCAAAAGACATTGATAGTATTGCTAAATAAATCTGAAGTAAACTTAAAATGCTCAATCAGAATTATACAATGTACCAAAGGAATTCCAATAATCTTGAATGTCTTGATGTACCAATAGTCTTCATGCATCACAATCATATAATCCCAAAATGTCTTTGAATGAATTCACAATAAACTCAAAAGTAGTATGTTAGTCCAAAAAGTCAATGAGTACTTAGTAATTTCAGCAAAATAATTTAATAAATGGATCCTCTCAAATTATATCTGAACACAACAGTAAATGATTCCACAGGCTGAACTTAAACAGGAATGAATATTTGTTAACAAAGTCTCCTTTATATACAGACTGTCACCTGTCATACAACAGTTTTTACAGGAAAATTAATCACTTGTAATGAAAAAAATTCATTAATTTGTAAAGATGATCAGGTCTTGAAATTTAATTTGAGTAAACCTGTTTACCACTTCTAAGCATGACAAATCTCAGGTATACATTACAGACAATGGTCAAGCACACAATATAAATTTTAATGTGTGAAGTGTCCTGACCATCTGACTTGGACCCTCTTGAACAATGTGAAGACAGATGGGATACCGGCCCTCATGAGAACCTCAGTATCAGGAATTTTGTCATGCCACCTTATCTGCATAGTCTTTTAGAGAAAGCTCATGTGGAATTGAATGAGTTGTCTGGAATGTCAGCCATAGACAGTCAATGTTTTGCTGGTATACAAACAGGTTGGTTAGCATTGAAACAGGGTGATAGGCAGGTTAAAATGGTTTGATACATATTCTTGAGGGCATCATAGTCGACATGTATTGGTTTGTTGAATTGGTCTTAGGTAAGGGACTGACATAGTCAACCATTATTCAACTAAATGGTTTGTCCAGGGAATTTTTTTGGAGATGAGCCTGATGCATCTTCTGATTGGGTTTTCCCTACAATTTGACAAGATCAACTGTATTTTTAGAAGCATTTCATAATGAGTAAAATGGATTCAAGATCCATAAATTGACTAGTACTTCTCAAGCCCTGATTAATGTGCAACCCCATTTGCCACCAAAACGATTTTCAACATTTGACCTTTGTAATAAGTAGGCCACAAGATTTGTATCACTTTACCACACACAGAAAGAAAGAAGAAAAATATATAAACTACAGACTTCAAAGTATACAATTTGATATCTGATGCTACAAAATATTTGATAATACCACGTAGACCGTAGTGTTAGATAGAAACTTGAAACCAGATTATTCATTCTGCTCCAAAGGTAAAGTAGGCAAATATTTTCTGTAAGCATGATCTGATATACTGACAAGGAATGTACATGCAAAAAAGTATACATCACAAGTTTATGAATAAAATAAATAATAGTTAGTAAGATACAGTAAAGATAAATTGTTCAGGTGTGAGATGAAGGTCAAGGTCTTTATAATTTTAATGGAAGTGTAATACTTCTAAATTTCCTTTCATGTATAAAGTTTCATGACCACAGGATAAAATGTTTCACAAATATATATTAAGTTTCAACTTGCTCCCAACCCCTCCTCCACAATCTTGAAATCTCAATAGATTGCATGTAAACATTAGCGATTTAAATTACTATTTAACAGCCATAACAAGAAAAAAGATCAAGATGTCTTGAAAATAAAGATGATATAGGTATGAATAAATGTTTATATTCAACTAAGTCCCTGTGTGCACATTTTAAACTATAAAACCTCAATTAGAATACTATTGTAATAAATGGATGGGTAGAATACTGATAACAAATAATACCCCTACCAAACACCCAGCTGTTTTGTTAAAAAAGAATGAAAATACAGGCATAAAGAACAACTTGCCCCCCCCAACTTAAACTAAGGTGGTATGCAGACACCAGTGCCAACACCAATGCCAATGCTAAGCATGTACAATATATTTTGTATGAATTACAGCTGATCCTGTGAGAGTATGTGATCACGAGAAGTATAGATGAATATATTTAATACAAAATACAGCTGAACTTATCATTGGTACTATATATAATTATACTTAATTACAAAGTACAACTGAACCTGTTATCATTGGTATTACAGATGAATATATTTGATAGAAATTACAGTTGAACTTATCATTGGTACTATTGATGAATATATTTAATACAAATTACAGCTGAACATGTTATCATTGGTACTGTAGATGAATATATTTGATACAAATTACAGGTGAACTTGTTATCATTGGTACTGTAGATGAATATATTTGATAGAAATTACAGTTGATCTTATCATTGGTACTATAGATGAATATATTTGATACAAATTACAGGTGAACTTGTTATCATTGGTACTATAGATGAATATATTTGATACAAATTACAGGTGAACTTGTTATCATTGGTACTGTAGATGAATATATTTGATACAAATTACAGTTGATCTTATCATTGGTACTATAGATGAATATATTTGATACAAATTACAGGTGAACTTGTTATCATTGGTACTGTAGATGAATATATTTGATACAAATTACAGTTGATCTTATCATTGGTACTATAGATGAATATATTTGATACAAATTACAGGTGAACTTGTTATCATTGGTACTATAGATGAATATATTTGATACAAATTACAGGTGAACTTGTTATCATTGGTACTATAGATGAATATATTTGATACAAATTACAGGTGAACTTGTTATCATTGGTACTATAGATGAATATATTTGATACAAATTACAGGTGAACTTGTTATCATTGGTACTATAGATGAATATATTTGATACAAATTACAGGTGAACTTGTTATCATTGGTACTATAGATGAATATATTTGATACAAATTACAGGTGAACTTGTTATCATTGGTACTATAGATGAATATATTTGATGCAAATTACAGGTGAACTTGTTATCATTGGTACTATAGATGAATATATTTGATGCAAATTACAGGTGAACTTGTTATCATTGGTACTGTAGATGAATATATTTGATACAAATTACAGTTGATCTTATCATTGGTACTATAGAAGAATATATTTGATACAAATTACAGGTGAACTTGTTATCATTGGTACTATAGATGAATATATTTGATACAAATTACAGGTGAACTTGTTATCATTGGTACTATAGATGAATATATTTGATACAAATTACAGGTGAACTTGTTATCATTGGTACTATAGATGAATATATTTGATACAAATTACAGGTGAACTTGTTATCATTGGTACTATAGATGAATATATTTGATACAAATTACAGGTGAACTTGTTATCATTGGTACTATAGATGAATATATTTGATACAAATTACAGGTGAACTTGTTATCATTGGTACTATAGATGAATATATTTGATACAAATTACAGGTGAACTTGTTATCATTGGTACTGTAGATGAATATATTTGATGCAAATTGTGCTCAGTAGATTACACACTGGCAAACTATACATATTCTTTTATATCATATTATCTTTGTGCATTTAACTTTTACTATTTAATACCAATTAAATAATCATCCCTTAAAAATTTGAGCAGAATCAAATAGAAAACTGCATCAATTAAAACAACTGATATAGTTACCAACACTCAATTTAAAGCTTTTAAAACTTAGAAGGGATTATCGGAATTACCAGTTTTTGTCCAGCTTGAAAATGATCTGAACTTTCATGAAAAACGAATATATAAAAGACAACACATTCTGTCAGCAAATACCATATATACTCACTTGTAAGCAACTGCAAGCTACATAAACCTAGATCTACTATCACATAATGTGCCGACAAATATGAGTCTATGAAGTTCGGAGTAATGAGTAGCACAAACAAGATAGGCCCTGAACTACCTGAGTATTGCATAATGTGCTGATAAATCTGGGTCTATGAAGTTCAAAGTAATGAGTAGGACAAACAAGATAGGCCCTGAACTACTGGTTCTATGCAGTTTGTAAGGAGTAAACATTAGGAAAAACATAATAGTTTCTGATCTAATGTTGAATTATGTGATGGCTGACCAGGGTCTATATTTTTTGCAGTTGGGTTCCACTTACAAGCAAGAAAATTAACAGTTATACTGAACACAAGATTTCTTTATCCACAGTTACTGTGGACATTTTTTTAGTAAACTGATTCTGATTTAAAGGAAGAAAAAATAGTATATGACAAGATGCCACTAATGGAGACAAATTGTTAAAAACAGTGGGGAAAATATGTAAATGAAGCAAAAACTAGAACAACAATATTAAATGTTTATTACTTGTAATTATTTAACAAATTTCATTTAGCACATTTAAGTTGAATTAATAATGACATTTTTATATTAATATGAATTACAGTTATTTGAAAAGTATTTTTGTTATTTTACATTAGTTTCAAAGCAACTGCAACAGCCACGATTTATGAAAAATATAGTCTATTTCACACACATACTTCATTTAATTGACTGTCTTTAAATAATATTTCCTCAGTTTGTAATAACATGCAGGAACATTGTTCTCTATTTGTAATGTTTATTTTTTTTGTGTTGCCGAGTCAAATCTCTTTACCAATTATTCCTGCATTGATGAATGTTGGCCACCATTGTAAATATTTAATATCTGGACTTACTGGGAGAATTGGATTTTGTCCAGGCAACTGGTTGTCTGGATAACTGATTATGTCAAGCACAAGCATGTGTCCATGAGATGCTCTATTAGTCTGCATGACAGTAAGTCAGTGTCTATGGGACACTCCTTTAGTCTGCATGATCAGTAAGTAAGTGTCTAGGGGATACTCCTTTAGTCTGCATGATCAGTAAGTCAGTGTCTAGGGGATACTCCTTTAGTCTGCATGATCAGTAAGTCAGTGTCTAGGGGATACTCCTTTAGACTGCATGATCAGTAAGTCAGTGTCTAGGGGATACTCCTTTAGTCTGCATGATCAGTAAGTCAGTGTCTAGGGGATACTCCTTTAGTCTGCATGATCAGCAAGTCAGTGTCTAGGGGATACTCCTTTAGACTGCATGATCAGTAAGTCAGTGTCTATGGGACACTCCTTTAGTCTGCATGATCAGTAAGTCAGTGTCTAGGGGATACTCCTTTAGACTGCATGACAGTAAGTGAGTGTCTAGGGGATACTACTTTAGTCTGCATGATCAGTAAGTCAGTGTCTTGGGGATACTCCTTTAGTCTGCATGACCGTAAGTCAGTGTCTATGGGACACTCCTTTAGTCTGCATGATCAGTAAGTCAGTGTCTAGGGGATACTCCTTTAGACTGCATGACAGTAAGTCAGTGTCTAGGGGATACTCCTTTAGTCTGCATGATCAGTAAGTCAGTGTCTAGGGGATACTCCTTTAGTCTGCATGATCAGTAAGTCAGTGTCTATGGGACACTCCTTTAGTCTGCATGATCAGTAAGTCAGTGTCTAGGAGATACTCCTTTAGTCTGCATGATCAGTAAGTCAGTGTCTAGGGGATACTCCCTTAGTCTGCTTGATCAATAAGTCAGTGTCTAATTAATACTCCTTTAGTCTGCATGATCAGTAAGTCAGTGTCTATAGGACACTCCTTTAGTCTGCATGATCAGTAAATCAGTGTCTAGGGGATACTCCTTTAGTCTGCATGATCAGTAAGTCAGTGTCTAGGGGATACTCCTTTAGTCTGCATGATCAGTAAGTCAGTGTCTAGGGGATACTCCTTTAGACTGCATGATCAGTAAGTCAGTGACATGGGGATACTCCTTTAGTCTGCATGATCAGTAAGTCAATGTCTAGGGGATACTCCTTTAGTCTGCATGATCAGTAAGTCAGTGTCTAGGGGATACTCCTTTAGTCTGCATGATCAGTAAGTCAGTGTCATGGGGATACTCCTTTAGTCTGCATGATCAGTAAGTTAGTGTCTTGGGGATACTACTTTATTCTGCATGATCAGTAAGTCAGTGTCTATGGGGCACTCCTATAGTCTGCATGATCAGTAAGTCAGTGTCTAGGGGATACTCCTTTAGTCTGCATGATCAGTAAGTCAATGTCTAGGGGATACTCCTTTAGACTGCATGACAATAAGTCAGTGTCTAGGGGATACTCCTTTAGTCTGCATGACAGTAAGTCAGTGTCTAGGGGATACTCCTTTAGTATGCATGATCAGTAAGTCAGTGTTTAGGGGATACTCCTTTAGTATGCATCATCATTAAGTCAGTGTGTAGGGGATACTCCTTTAGTCTGCATGATCAGTAAGTCAGTGTCTAGGGGATACTCCTTTAGTCTGCATGACAGTAAGTCAGTGTCTAGGGGATACTCCTTTAGTATGCATGACAGTAAGTCAGTGTCTAGGGGATACTCCTTTAGTCTGCATGATCAGTAAGTCAGTGTCTAGGGGATACTCCTTTAGTCTGCATCATCAGTAAGTCAGTGTCTAGGGGATACTCCTTTAGTCTGCATGACAGTAAGTCAGTGTCTAGGGGATACTCCTTTAGACTGCATGACAGTAAGTCAGTGTCTAGGGGATACTCCTTTAGACTGCATGATCAGTAAGCCAGTGTCTAGGGGATACTCCTTTAGTCTGCATGATCAGTAAGTCAGTGTCTAGGGGATATTCCTTTAGACTGCATGACGGTAAGTCAGTGTCTAGGGGATATTCCTTTAGACTGCATGACAGTAAGTCAGTGCCTTGGGGAACCTCCTATGGTGTGCATGACTGACAAGTCTATGTGTCTAGCATAAGCCTGTGTCTTCGAGCCACCCTGAGATAATATGACTGGTTTGTCAGGTATTATGGTTGCTCTATTTGTCTTGGGGACACTCCATTAGTCTGTATTATTGGTATAGCTGTGTTTTGGGGGACACTCCATTAGTCTGTATTATTGGTATAGCTGTGTTTTGGGGGACACTCCATTAGTCTGTATTATTGGTATGGCTTTGTCTTGGGGGACACTCCATTAGTCTGTATTATTGGTATAGCTGTGTTTTGGGGGACACTTCATTAGTCTGTATTATTGGTATAGCTGTGTTTTGGGGGACACTTCATTAGTCTGTATTATTGGTATAGCTGTGTTTTGGGGGACACTCCATTAGTCTGTATTATTGGTATAGCTGTGTTTTGGGGGACACTCCATTAGTCTGTATTATTGGTATAGCTGTGTTTTGGGGGACACTTCATTAGTCTGTATTATTGGTATAGCTGTGTTTTGGGGGACACTCCATTAGTCTGTATTATTGGTATAGCTGTGTTTTGGGGGACACTCCATTAGTCTGTATTATTGGTATAGCTGTGTTTTGGGGGACACTCCATTAGTCTGTATTATTGGTATAGCTGTGTTTTGGGGGACACTTCATTAGTCTGTATTATTGGTATAGCTGTGTTTTGGGGGACACTCCATTAGTCTGTATTATTGGTATAGCTGTGTTTTGGGGGACACTCCATTAGTCTGTATTATTGGTATAGCTGTGTTTTGGGGGACACTCCATTAGTCTGTATTATTGGTATAGCTGTGTTTTTGGGGACACTCCATTAGTCTGCATTATTGGTATAGCTGTGTTTTGGGGGACACTCCATTAGTCTGTATTATTGGTATAGCTGTGTTTTGGGGGACACTCCATTAGTCTGTATTATTGGTATGGCTTTGTCTTGGGGGACACTCCATTAGTCTGTATGATTGGTATGGCTTTGTCTTGGGGAAACTCCATTAGTCTGTATGATTGGTATGGCTGTGTCTTTGGACACTCCATTAGTCTGCATCACTAGTATAGCTGTGTTTTGGAGATGATGCATTAGTCTGTATGACTGGTATAATTGTGTCTTTGGACACTCCATTAGTCTGTATCACTGGTATGGCTTTGTCTTGGGGAAACTCCATTAGTCTGTAAGATTGGTATGGCTATGTCTTAGGACACTCCATGTGTCTGTATGATTGGTATAGCTGTGTCTTTGGACACTCCATTAGTCTGTATAATTGTTATGGCTTTGTCTTGGGGAAACTCCATGTGTCTGTATGACTGGTATGGCTGTTTCTTTGGACACTCCATTAGTCTGTATCACTGGTATGGCTTTGTCTTGGGGAAAGTCCATTAGTCTGTATGATTGGTATAGCTGTGTCTTTGGACAATCCATTAGTCTGTATCACTAGTATAGCTGTGTCTTGGGGATGATGCATTAGACTGTATGACTGGTATAGTTGTGTCCTTGGACACTCCATTAGTCTGTATGATTGATATGGCTTTGTCATGGGGATGATGCATTAGTCTGTATGATTGGTATAGCAGTGTCTTGGGGATGATGCATTAGTCTGTATGATTGTTATGGCTTTGTCTTGGGGAAACTCCATGTGTCTGTATGACTGGTATGGCTGTGTCTTTGGACACTCCATTAGTCTGTATGATTGGTATGGCTATGTCTTAGGACACTCCATTAGTCGGTATGATTGGTATGGCTTTTTCTTTGGACACTCCATTTAGTCTGTATGAATGGTATGGCTTTGTCTTGGGGAAACTCCATGTATCTGTATGATTGGTATGGCTTTGTCTTGGGGAAACTACATGTATCTGTATGAATGGTATGGCTTTGTCTTGGGGAAACTCCATGTATCTGTATGATTGGTATAGCTGTGTCTTTGGACACTCCATTAGTCTGTATGAATGGTATGGCTTTGTCTTGGGGAAACTCCATGTATCTGTATGAATGGTATGGCTTTGTCTTGAGGAAACTCCATGTATCTGTATGATTGGTATGGCTTTGTCTTGGGGAAACTCCATGTATCTGTATGATTGATATAGTTGTGTTTTGGGGGGTATGACTGGTATGGCTGTGTCTTAGGACACTTCATGTGTCCTGTATGGCTTTGTCTTGGGAATGATGCATTAGTCTGTATGATTGGCAAATCAGGTCAGTGTCCATAAGTATATAGGGTAATAAGTCAGTGTCCAATAAATCTGAAAACAAAGGCAAAACAGTCTACTTTCTTTCTCACTCTCTGTCCTATTCTTTCCTAACGTATTTTAATGGTCCATATTCTGAAGGAAGACTAGTCTGTGTGGAGGACATTGTTCTCGGCATAAGGGACATTCAGCCTGGAATAAAAAATAAATAAAATGGAGTATTAGTTAAACAGGCAAATACTTGATAATAACTAAAGTATCACAAATGGTACATGATACACCCACTATGTTAAGTAGTTTTATGAAATATGTTTTTCTTCTTTCACTTGCAATGACCCTAAACTTTCACCTAATGATGTCAGAATCAACTTGTGTTTTCAAGTCCCAAATGCAACACATCCACAAAGTTAGGCTATGGTTTGTAGCAAAAGGACTTCGGTAATTTTGGTAAATGTGTTTTATTTTTTGAGTCTCAAGCTGGGTGTCTTACTGGTCTCAAATGCATGCCATTTACAAAGTTTAGTGAATGCATGTGGTAGAGAACTTTAGTAGTTTGTAAAAATTATTTTGCCTTCTTTCTGTTCTCATTACCTAAATTTCTATCCCCAAAATGAACATGCATCTTCCTTGGCTTAAATGCAAGCAATGTACAAAGTTTGGTTAAAGTAGATTATAAGGTTTCACTCCTGACTTTAATATCTTTACAAAGGTTTCAAAATTGAAGAAATGTATTCTCGAGATTTTCACTACATGCAATCTTTGTTAGAAAAGGAAAAATGTGTATATCTTTGAGGAAGTTTGAATATCCTACAATTTTGATTATTTGATACCTAAATTATGTTTTTTTTAATTATTATTTGAGAGTACACACATACAATTATTTTGATATCTAAATGATGAATGTGACTTGAATTTTGGAGTACACATACACAATTATTGTTATATCTAAATGATGGGGTATTTAATGATGTCCAAATAATAATAATACTAATAATAATAATAATAATAATAATAATAATACAGTCGAACCCACTTATCTCGACCTCGGTTAACTTGCCAACCCTATTAAGTCGACGTTTCTGAAGTGGAACCACCAAATTCTCTCTTTGTCTTAGCATTTTCTCATCGGTTATGTCGATTCTTTTATGTCGCCGAACCCTAATATCTCGAGCACAAAAGAGGGCCAAATTTTCCACTTAACATCGGTTATCTCGATCCCCATGACCAATCGCCGGCTTTTGAAAATGTTAGTTATCGATGCCACAAATGATCCTTTGTTTGTATCGACAACCCCATCTTAGCAGTGCATTGTTACATCATAATCTGCTTATGCTGACATCTGGGCCGAGTACTGTATGTTGTGACAGTCAATCATGCTACCGTACTATACCTACAACTGACCGACTTCTGAAGACGCGAATAGAACAGATAAAATTAATGGAATGGCTAATCCTTCTGTTTGTTGGCTGAGATATGATAAAAAAAGTTAAAACAGAAGTTCTATGATGTATATATCAAGGCAAAGTTCGTCAATTAATTTACAACTAGCTGTGATATTTTGAAGAAAAAGTATGTCACCAAACATAAATCCAGGCGGTGTAAATAATATTTGTGCATTTTACTCATTGATTTTTTCCGTTTGCCATCAATCCCGTGTTACGGTTACAGAGACTTAAACTCCGCAAGAAGAAATAGCAAACAACAAATAAACAATAATTATGTATTTCTCAAAATACTGGAGTGAAAGAATCCCTATATTGGGTGTTAACTTATGATAATATATACAGTCCAATATTGTCAGGTGTTGACACGTGTAAGTTTCAATTGTGGGAATGGAGATCCTATTTTGCTTGTTAAGAAAATTTATACAGCATTCAGTGATCATTCTTTTGGGATTTAGGAAGCAATAGAGCATTTAATGGAGATTTTGGTGAATTTCGTAATTTGCTCGGAATTTATATCACGCACGTTTTTGTGATTTTGTGAGCGATCTTTGTGTTTGCAATGTTGGAGAATATAATAAAGGTTTGTATCGAGAATCAACGGTGATTTGTATTTTATACTGGTAAATCTCTGCCGTCAGTTGGTGCACATATGCCTTTTGTTGTTAGCAAACATGTATGTACATTTTTATAGCATGCCAATCGCTTCATCAAACAAATTGCGGCAACGCTGTTGTGTTAAAAAAACCTCCAAAAACACGTGCATTACATTCTCATTTATTAATGCACATCATGTACATAAATAAATTTCAAGCACATGTTAATATATTGCCGCCATATTGGTTTTCGTTTATCTCGATCATCGGTTATCTTGACGCTTTTTGGCAAACCCCGAGGCCGGCGAGATAACCGGGTTCAACTGTAATAATAATAATACTAATAATGAGGAATTTGTATAGTGACTAATCTTTTGAAGCTCTAAGCGCTTTACAACATCTATATTGATATGACTACAGAAAAAAAAACAAAAAAACATGAAATTAGAAAACATAAAAAATGCTGAAAATATTTAAGGTACAAAACATTATTAGGTCTTTAAGTTTGTTCTTGCAGTCGAAGAAGGTGAGTTTTAAGAGCACTCTTGAAAGGGATCACTGTGTATTTGTGTCTAATTCAATGGGCAATTTGTTCCACATTGCTAGGCCCTGGTAGGCAAAAGAACATTGTCCATATCACTTCATTTTTATAGTGGAAACAATGATTATATGATTGTCAGAAGAGGAGCATAAGTATCTTGCTGATATGTAGACATGAGTGAGGCCAGATAGGTATATTGGACTGGAGCCTGTTAGTGAAATGTAGCACAGAGAACAAATGCTGTGTTTGATTATGGATTGAATGGATAGCCAGTATAGGGTACAGAGCAGTGGGGAGGTGTGCTCTAAAGATGATCCAAGCAGCTGTGTTTTGAAATTTTTGAAGTTTCTGGAGTAGATATTGAGACAAACCAGACAGAATTGAGTTACAATAGTCCAGTCTTGAAACTACTAATGAACACACAAGTGTTTTAGTGGCATCAACTGAAAGTTATTTGCAAATGGAGTTGATGCATCTCAGCTTAAGATATGCAGCCTTGTGAATGCTGATAACAAGTTGGTGCAATGTGAGGGTAGTGTCTAGAATAACATCTAGGTTTCATACTGACTGTGTGAATTTAATATTGGTGTTGCTGATATTTACTGTTTAAGGTAAAGGATGTGAATCAGAAAGTCTTTGAGAATCAGATCACAGATTATTTATTGAAAGTTTGTCTTGCAAATCAGACCACAGATTATTCATTGAAAGTTAGTCTATCTTAAGAATCAGATCACAGATTATTCAAAAGAATGTTAGTCTTTTTTGAGTGAAATTAGAATACTGAAAGCATTTCACTACTATTGTCATATGAAAAAAAAGTGTCAGAAGACAACTTACATTTCTAATTGTACAATGACCAGTGTTTAGATATTTTTTTTACTGATTGATAAATTAAGAGATCTATTTTCCTAAACTGCTAGAAAGGCATTTTGTTAAGATCAGAAAACTCCACAAATTCTTTTTTTACTAAGAGGTCTGAAAAATTTGATTCTGGGTTCTTTTATTTTTCTCCAAACTATTTATAAGCTTCATGATAAAAAATGGAAGATTAGACATAATGATTTTTTTAAAAATTTAAAACACTGTCAATTCACATGCCTAAATTGTTATTATTATGATTATTAGTATGAATATTATTATTATTATTATTATTATTATTATTATTATTATTATTATCATGCATGAGATTAACTTTGACTAATGAACAGCTGTTTCAGCTATATTGGTGTGTACAATCTAATTTACAAGTGTAGTTAATTATATTCATAGTTAATTAGTTTTGTCTGTTCTTTTTACATAGATATCTGTATGTGTGAGATGAGTAGTTATTGTTTGTACTCTGTATAGTATACATATATTTTAGAGGGCCTCAAGGAGGATTAGTTCTCTTGGCACATTAGTTCTATTTTGTACCTACAGTAAGGATTGTTTATTACATTACATTCTTATTACATTATTACATTCTTGCATACAATATTTCCTTCGTAACTGCAATGAATTGGTTATAACATTTGATTTATTTGATCAAACTAAGAAACTTATTTTCAGGTATAAAAGTTTTATCACCTAATGTGCAAAAGCAAGATTAACAATGGCAGTCATTTACATAACCAGAGCAAAAAGTCTCGGGCAACAAAAACACTTTAATCAAGCATAATTCATAACTAGTTAAAAAACAAAGCATAAAGAAATGTGCCAGGTAACAAGAGGTGTGATAATCACACCTCATTCATAATCTGTACTTTAGAATCATGGAATGCTGGTTTAATATCATGAATGGATCGGGAAAAAAGACTTTTTCTTAACTAAATAATTTAGTAAATATTTTTCTAGTTCATTTTGAATTTGAAATGTTGTGAAAATGGCTGAATATATTCCAGTTAGGAAGGAAAAAATGGACTCTTTAGACACAAAGCAATAAATATAATTAAAAATAATAATAATAATGAGGACTTTGTAAAGCGCCTAATCTTTCAAAGCTCTAAGCGCTTTACACCATCAATAATGATATGACTACACTACAGAACAACAAATGACAAAAACAATGAAATTGGAAAACATAAAAACATGCTGAAAACATATAAGATACAAAACATGATAGGTCGCTAAGTTTGTCCCTGCAGTTGAAACATGTGAGTCTTAAGAGCACTTTTAAAAGGGATTGCTGTGTCTTTGTGTCTAGTTTCAATGGGCAATTCGTTCCACGTCACCGGGCCCTGGTGTGCAAACGAACTTGTCCATATGACTTTGTTTTCACCTTGGGAACAATGAGTATACGATTATCAGAAGAAGCGCGTAAGGATCTAGCTGGTGTATACACATGGGTGAGGCTGGATAGTTATGTTGGACTGGAGTCTGTCATTGAAACATAGCACAGAGAACAAATTTTGTGTTTGATTCTGTATTGAATTGATAGCCAATGTAGGGTACAGAGCAGTGGTGAGGTGTCCTCTGATCGAGGTACTCTAAAGATGATCCATGCAGCTGTGTTTTGAACTTTTTGAAGTTTCTGGAGTAAATATTGTGATGAACCAGACAGAATTGAATTACAATAGTCCAGTCTTGAAAGTACTTAAGAACACACAAACTTAAGTACTGCTTTCACGTTAGAATATGCCTGACTCACTTTCAATGATTGGGACTATTTTATGTAGTGAAAATCTTGAGTATTACTGTTTCTGGATAGGTAAATCCATTCTAGGAAACAGTTTCAAACATGTGCTAATTCTGAAGTAGAGAAGAATCTTCTGACTTGGTTTAATGCATTAAGACGTGAAAATATTCCAGAAAAGAGGCCAATCCTTCAACAAACAGAAAGCAGACAAAATTGCATAAAAACTAGAGTAAATAATTAAATGTACCAAAAAATAGAATGGACAGATTCTATCCGAAACATAACAACATGAGCAGACTAGTGAGTGGTGAGAATGCAGAGGTTTGTGAACTACTATGGCTGATCAACCAAAAAAAACCTTCTACTGGAACTTTGAAAGTCGGAACCTACAAACCAGTGTAATCCTGATGGAAGAGGTATAATTTTCAAAAATGCTCACTGACATAGACAAGCATGCTAATAAATAAAATATCCTATAACAAAGTTAGGTCTGTAGTGGCCCTAAGTGTCCTGCTAGATTTTGTAGGAAGAAATTCACCCAATTCAGTAAATTTGTACATGTATGCCCCTGTCTGAGAATATTGTCTCCTACTTACCTTGCTGGAACACCATTCCTGGATACACTTCCAACAAAACAGGTGACCACAAGGAGTAGCTGTGCTGCACTTTCGTACCTCTAGACACAGGGCACATTTGCTTCCGGGATTTACAAATCCTCCATCTTGCCTATAATCAAGAAAGTCAGCTGAATATTGGTTGGTAGAGGTAATAGAAACACAGGAAAGAGTAGATGAGACAACTACTGGGATCCTGTTACCTAGTCTATTAACAACTATTTTTTAGTGGGACAGAATATGACTAAATGCTTGAAATTCTATCTCACCACATGAAAGACACAACAAATAATCTTAGCAATTGGATCCATCACCTGGGTGTGTAATTCATTAATTCATTTTATATATATATATATATATATATATATATATATATATATATATATATATATATAGACCCAGATTAGCCATTTCATAATGTGCCAGCAGATCTACATCTATGTAGTTTGTTAGAAGTAATCTATTACACAATCAACACAGATCTACATCTATGTAGTTTGTTAGGAGTAATCTGTAAAACAATCAATACAGATCTACATCTATTAAGTAGTTTGTTAGAAGTAATCTGTAAAACAATCAACACAGACCCTGATCTGCCAATGCATGTTGCAATGTCATATCAAGGTCTATGTTGTTTGCAATAGACTTAACTTTTAAGTGGGTACAAATGGTATGCATTAAAAATTATTTTAAAAAACAGTATTTCAGTGAAAAGTAGAAATCTTGTATAACATTACTGCCCAGTTCAAATCATTAAAAAGGTCCCTCATTAAAAAGCACCTCAGTATAACAATGTCCCTGATTAAAAAAATGTGTACAATCATAGATACCATTATACTGACTGAATTATATTTTACCACACAATGTACCCCCCCTCCTCCATATAAGGTGATGACAGGAACAAGCTTAGAGACCTAATAATGTTTTGTATCTTATATGTTTTCAGCATGTTTTTATGTTTTCCAATTTCATGGTTTTTGGGGGTTTTTTTTGTTGTTTTTCTGTAGTGTAGTCATATCATTATAGATGTTGTAAAGCGCTTTGAGCTTCTAAAGATTAGGTGCTATACAAAGTCCTCATTCTTTTTCTTCTTCTTCTTTTTCTTCTTCTTCTTCTTCTTCTTCTTCTTCTTCTTATTATTATTATTATTATATCATACCACACTAGTATTACTCCACTGGACAGCATTATAGTGCAGGACTACTGTACATTATATCGAAGGACTCGTGTACATTATAATGAAGGACCACTGTATATTAAAGTCAGGGACCACTGTACATTAATGTCAAGGACCCCTGAACATTATAGTGAAGAACTACTATACACTATAGTGAATGACTAATATACATTATAGTGAAGAATTCCTCTACATTACAGTGAAGAACTACTGTATATTATGGTGAAGAACTATTCTACATTAAAGTGAAGGACTACTGTACATTATAGTGAAGAACTACTCTACATTATAGTGAAGGACTATTATTGTGTAGGACTACTGTACATTATAGTGAAGAACAACTTTACATTATAGTGAAGGACTATTATTGTGTAGGACTATAGTGAAGGACTATTATTGTGTAGGACTACTGTACATTATAGTGAAGAACTACTCTACATTATAGTGAAGGACTATTATTGTGTAGGACTCCTGTACATTATAGTGAAGAACTACTCTACATTATAGTGTATGACTACTGTACAAGCTAGTACTTGACTTTTAATGGTAACCATGGTTTTATGGCACAATTTACCTGGTGGGAGGGAGGGATGTAATACAATCAGAAAATTATATATAGCAGAACAGAAATATTCTAAACTCATCAGATGAGATAATAATGCTTTGGGTAACTGGGAAATCTGAATAAATTTTAAATCTTTGACATACGTTTACATTTGTGAAAGTGCATAACAACATTTGGAAAGTATCATTTCTAATGATAACTCTCCCAAAAAGAAACCGTATGGAAAATATAATTTCTAAAGATAATTCTCCCCAAACTGCAACACTTATTCTGAAAGGGTTTCCAAACATTAGTGGACTGGCAATTGTAAAGGTCTGCAGGACATGACTTTATTAGTTCCTGTTTGATCTATTTCTTACAAGCAGATCTCAAGTTTAATTAGACTGGGAGATTGGTTGCTGGGCAGTTGGATTGGATTAAGTGAAGATCTGGATAACTGAGGTACCGATAAATCAATCATAATTGTACTACAGAACAATTGATATGTTTCTGCAGTTAGGATGTTAAAGACAGGTTTTGAAACCTAAGGCCAGAACAATCTACCAAAATGTGCAGGCATAAAACTGACAAATCAGGTGCCTTGGTATAAGGCCAGAACTATCTACCAAATATGCAGGCATAAAATTGACAAATCAGGTGCCTTCGTATACGGCCAGAACTGCCGACCAAAATATGCAGGCATAAAATTGATAAATCAGGTGCCTTGGTATAAGGCCAGAACTGCCTACCAAAACAGGCAGGCATAAAACTGACAAATCAGGTTTCTTGGTATAAGGTCAGGATTGCCTATCAAAACATGCAGGCATAAAACTGACAAATCAGGTGCTATGATACGAGGCCAGGACTTCCAAACATTGATATAACAGCTTACATTTGTATAACATGCACTCAATCAGCAGCGATCACACTGATATAACATGCACTCAATCAGCAGAGATCACACTGATATAACATGCACTCAATCAGCAGAGATCACACTGGTATAACATGTACTCAATCAGCAGAGATCACACTGGTATAACATGCACTCAATTAGCAGAAAACACAATGGTATACCATGTACTCAAATAGCAGGAATCAACATATACCATGCACTCAGTCAGCACAACACACACTATTATAACATGTACTCAATTAGCAGAAATCACACTGGTATAACATGTACTCAATTAGCAGAAATCACACGCCTTGTATCATAGCACCTGATCTGTCATGCACTAAGTCAGTTCTAAACTTTTAAAACATGAACTCAACCAGAAGAACTCTCACTGATAAGGTAAATGTTTCAAAATACACAGTCCAATTTTGGATATAATCTACATTATTTTAAAATATCCAAGATCTTTTCAGCCTGAGTACCATTATGAGACACATCCCTGGGCAAAAATGTCTTCCTCCATTTGTAACCTCTTACAGCTTTATTCTACAAACCTGATCCCACAAGAGGCTACAAAAATAAAAGCAAACCAAGGAATAGTGAGACATCCCTACGCCTTAATAGTGCAAGATATACTGCTGTCATGTCACCAGAAGAGAATTTGGGTTAATTTAGATCTTCTCAAAGTGTCTGAATAGAGATTATATGGGGCATTTAATGTGTGGATTTAATGTTAACCTCTATCATGATTATTTAATCAGAACAAAACCTTTGAAAATTAGGAAAGTGATGTAAAATTAAATAGAAAAAACAATGAAAACAAGTTTGATGGTCAGAGTTTTCCATTAACAGGGACATTACAAGGCATACTTGGTCAGCACTTTTTGTGGCATACTTTCAAGTGATGACCTTGATGCCATTCATGTTGCATATTTTCTAGTTATGATCTTGATCATTAAGCTAACAACCTTACATGACAGACTGTTAGGTCATAATATTTACTCATGTAATGGTACGAAAGTTACTGACCAGATATGGAAACAGGTCAGACTGAAACAGGTCACAGTTATATTTCCTCATGATATTACCCTGAGCCAAGGACCTGACAATGATGCATGACACACACTTTAGTGATAGCATATATCTGGACCAAGTTTCATCCAAATATTAAAAGCTGACTGACAGGGGCCATAACTCTGTCCAAAAAGTCCCGATGAAACAAAACCCATAAAAGTCACATTTGGATCAACACATAAATGGTATATCTAGATCAAAGAGACAATGTTCTTAGCAAATCATAGGAATATGTTGAGTGCTTCTTGGGCTATGTTGAATATAAGCAACATTCCAAGTTTCTATGTGAGGACAAGAATTTACTTGATTGAGTCCATAACACTGTGCTGAAAGGAGCAGATGACACAAACTCATACAAGGTACATGCAAGATTATGAGACAGTATTAACATTAAATAGCAACAAAATATGCTGAACAGTTTTTTTTATATATGCCAGTTATATATGCCAGTTACAGCAATATCCCACATGAAGACATTAGCTTAATTGTAAAGGGCCATAACTCAAAATAGAGTTGAAAAAATAAAACATAAATGGCATATCAAGGTCCACAAAACAACGTTCACACCAAAAACTTAATCAGAATATTAGGATGAATTATTCCTGAGTTACATCAGTCACAAACACTAGCCCATGTGATGATGTGTAATTGTCAAGGGCCATAACTGTATCTAATGTACTACCAAACTGCTCTGAGAGACAACACATACACACCAAATTGCATCTGATAATGAAAAATTATTCCTGAACCATGCTGCTACAAGGATATACATCACAGGAAGTTTAAAATGAATGCAAAATGGGCAAAAACTCTGTGCAAATTGGACTTGAAAAGACAAAACCTTTAAAAAATACATCTTAAAAGCAATTCATTTACCAAATGGCACTCAATTATATGTAAGAACTGCAGAGAAATGGTGGGCATAAATGGACATTGAGACAAAACGGACTGATGGACAAGGGGAAAAAGTTATTACAACAAAGGTCATAAATCTTAAGCAGGATTCTAATAAACAGGCAAATAAGATTACAAAATATGCAGCTTCTGAATATTCTTTGCTAATATATACATATATATATATATATATATATATATATATATATATATATATATATATATACTTTGCTAATATATACATATATATATATTCTTTGTACCTATAATGATCATCATCTGTGATGTCTGTCTTGACAGAATCAACTTTGGTCTTCATGTGGCTAAAGCCCTGTATCAGCAATGACCCAAGCAGCTGTACTAGAGACATCCAACCCATGATGCTCAGACTCTGGGTAGAGGAGGAAACCCCTGGAGGTGTTGGCCCTGGACTGTATTGCATCTATAACAAGTTGCATAAGTCTCAGTTATAGAGACACATTTTTATATAGAAAATTAATAAGTTGCATAAGTCTCAGTTATAGAGACACATTTTTATATAGAAAATTAACAAGTTGCATAAGTCTCAGTTATAGAGACACATTTTTATATAGAAAATTAACAAGTTGCATAAGTCTCAGTATAGAGACACATTTTTATATAGAAAATTTTGCAGCAATTTACTTCCATAACAAACTTGGCACCAAGTGCAGTTCACTCCTGTTGTATTGCCTGGGTATAAAATCCAAACATTACTGTACGAAACTCAAGGATCAATGAATTTGACTGTCATGTCCCAAATTTCAACAGTTAAATACTAATGTAAATGACATCCACATTTCAAGATAAATCTCTGATGAAGAAAATATATTTCATGCAAATTTCTGACTGATCATCAAATTTAAATTTCATATCTTTGTATTGGAGTCATTTAGTTGATTGATTTGTTAACAAGAAATTTGACATGGCCTTCATATTGAGCCAAACCCTGAGTTTTTATAAGGACATTTATTTAAAAAGATAAAAGTTAACTTCATACCTAAGCTGGATACCAACAATATTTTTTGGACATTAGCCAATATATACCATGGTTTTCTGCAATTATATTAGGGACCAACAATTTAATTTTCTAGGTTCGGGGCCTGGAATATTTTTTCCTTCGAATTTCATGCTTTTAAATTGGTGCAAAAAAATCTTGCTCTGATTCATAGCAAATCAAAACCAAATTATATTCTTTATACCATTTGAGAAAAATTGATTATCTTGAGATAAAAGAAGAAAACTCTCAGGTTAAAAGAAATGTGCAGCCTCCCCTCCAAACATTAAATCGTAAGTACCCACAGTGGAAGAATTTGTTATGTGAATTTTAACTGTTGTACATGTTGTCATCTAAAGACTCTAAAAAAAAGTGGGATGATTAAGCACACAATAAATAACTAAGAAAAAAGATCTTGTAAAATCAAGTTCATGGATGAACTCTCTTATAAAGGTGAAAAAGTTTTGAACATAATATAGTCTATACTTGGTGATGTGCTTACAGATCAGGGAACTAGTACTGACTTTGATGGCTTTAAAGCTAAATATGGTCTCAATATGAATTTTCCTTGCATTTGAAATAATAATTCAATGTGTGAAGTCCTTATGTAAAAAGTTATATTTAGCGACATTGGTCGAACTACCTTGATGCTGTATGTTTTTATTTGTCTATCTAATGGATAAGTAGATTGGTAAAGTCACTAACCCTAAGTGATACTGAGTAAAAAATACCAACTTTTTTAGTTTTCATTTTTACACATTTCTATTGGCATAGATTGATTTAAAGTGATGAGAAAAATAGGTCTTCTGGTCTATGACCAATATGACTAACAAGGTATGCCCAATTACACATTTACATTTTTTTAAAAAAAGAATTCTGTAAGATTAAATTCTTTGTATGTTATCATAATGATGATGTCAACACTTGCTCAAGGGATGGAATTAAAATGTATCTGCTTGATATAAACAAAACCCACAAGGGGTCTCATATTTATTGCACTTTCCCCATACTAATACATGTACATACAAATTCTTTATGCTGATACAGGCTGGACTGGATGAGACAAATCATTTATATACATCCTTTCCTGACAATACTTACATATTTGATATTTGCTACTCTTTTAGCAATATGATAGAAGACTCCATAGATGTAGAAGAGACACAAGTGAAATCTGTGTATGTAAGTAACAGCTGCCCTAAAGGCTGGCATATATTTCAGCAGGAACTCCCTTGTCTCCATGGGAACTTCATGCATGCTGTTGGATCTCAATTTATTTTCTAGCATATCAAATCCTTTTTGCAGGCAGTACGGCATCAGAACTTGAAGAAGAATCATGATTCCTCTTTTCTGAATATTAAGTGAAAATACAAAACTTGTAGTAAATATATTGGATTCTTAAAAGTGTTTGAGTTACAAAACAACTACCACACAGTAAAGTATCAACTTGATTGACACATTGCACTACATTCTACTAGTGAAGTACCATCTTATGTGACACACTGCACTATATTCTACCAACAGTGAACTACCAACTGATGTGACACATTGCACTATATTCTACCAACAGTGAACTACCAACTGATGGGACACATTGCACTATATTCTACCAACAGTGAAGTAACAATTTATGTAACACACTGCACTACATTTTACCACATAGTGAAGTAACAATTTGGTTGAAACATCACACTACATTCTACCACACAACGAAAGTACTAACTTTTGCATAACATTGAACTTCATTCTACCACACAGTGAAGTACCAACTTATGTGATGCATTACATTCCATTTTATCACAAAGTGAAGTACAAACTTATGTGATACATTGCATTACATTCTATCACAAAGTGAAGTACAAACTTAGGTGATACATTGCATTACATTCTATCACAAACTGAAGTACAATTTTATGTGATGCATTGCATTACATTCTATCACAAACTGAAGTACAAACTTATGTAAAGCATTGCATTCCATTTTATCACAAAGTGAAGTACAAACTTATGTGATGCATTGCATTACATTCTATCACAAAGTGAAGTACAAACTTATGTGATACATTGCATTACATTCTATCACAAAGTGAAGTACAAACTTATGTGATACATTGCATTACATTCTATCACAAAGTGAAGTACAAACTTAGGTGATACATTGCATTACATTCTATCACAAAGTGAAGTACAAACTTATGTGATGCATTGCATTACATTCTATCACAAAGTGAAGTACAAACTTATGTAAAGCATTGCATTCCATTTTATCACAAAGTGAAGTACAAACTTATGTGATGCATTGCATTACATTCTATCACAAACTGAAGTACAAACTTATGTAAAGCATTGCATTCCATTTTATCACAAAGTGAAGTACAAACTTATGTGATGCATTGCATTACATTCTATCACAAAGTGAAGTACAAACTTATGTGATGCATTGCATTACATTCTATCACAAAGTGAAGTACAAACTTATGTGATGCATTGCATTACATTCTATCACAAAGTGAAGTACAAACTTATCATCTTATGTGAAACATCGCATTATATTTTACCACACAGTGAATACCAACTGATCAATTGAAAAAAAAAATACAGCAACTTATTCATAGAGAATCTAAATAGTTTTCATTTTATTAAATATAAGCAAATTTATTTGTTATACCTTTTTTTATATAAAAATTTCACTCATTTAATTGTGAAATATTAATAACTTATATACCTACTCATTTAAATAGTGAAAGACTTGTAAAATATTTTAATAAATGGCCCTTTTCTTATTGTTACCAATGGTACACTTGTCCACAAATAACAACATTTTGGTCCACTGGGTGTCTTTTATAAACAAGTGAAATTTGACTATTTCTATATAAAATTAAACTTTCGAACAAATTGCTTGCTTTGGGGTTTTAAAAAAAATTAGGATTTAAGGATCTTTGTAATGTGTAACAGTTGGTTTAACTGATAATGGCTAGATATCACAATTTGACAATGTTAATTCAAGCTGATTGTAAAATCTGCAAAACAAGACAGGATATTTGGCAGTGAGGACTGTATGAGTTTATTTTTAAAGTTATGGGGGGGCTGTATGGATTTTTTAAAAAAATTATTGGTGGGCTGTATGAGGTTTTTTTAAATAAAAATAGTGAGGACTGTATGAGTTTATTTTTAAAAGATAGCGAAGGCTGTATGAGTTTATTTTTCAAGTTAGTGTAGGTTTTATGATTTTTTTTTAAACAGCTAGTGAGGGCTGTATGAGTTTATTTTTAAAGCTAGTAAGGGTTGTATAAGTTTATTTTTAAAGCTAGTGATGGCTGTATGGGTTTATTTTTAAAGCTAGTAAAAAAATTATTGGTGGGCTGTATGAGGTTTTTTTAATAAAAATAGTGAGGACTGTATGAGTTTATTTTTAAAAAAAAGCGAAGGCTGTATGAGTTTATTTTTCAAGTTAGTGTAGGCTTTATGATTTTTTTTAAACAGCTAGTGAGGGCTGTATGAGTTTATTTTTAAAGCTAGTAAGGGTTGTATAAGTTTATTTTTAAAGCTAGTGATGGCTGTATGGGTTTATTTTTAAAGCTAGTAAGGTCTGTATAAGTTTATTTTTAAAACTAGTAAGGGCTGTATAAGTTTATTTTTAAAGCTAGTAAGGGCTGTATAAGTTTATTTTTAAAGCTAGTAAGGGCTGTATGAGTTTATTTTTAAAGCTAGTAAGGGCTGTATAAGTTTATTTTTAAAGCTAGTAAGGCTGTCTGAGTTTATTTTTAAAGCTAGTAAGGGCTGTATAAGTTTATTTTTAAAGCTAGTAAGGGCTATCTGAGTTTATTTTTAAAGCTAGTAAGGGCTGTATAAGTTTATTTTTAAAGCTAGTAAGGGCTGTATGAGTTTATTTTTAAAGCCAGTAAGGGCTGTATAAGTTTATTTTTAAAGTCAGTGAGAGTTGTAAGAGGTTTTATTTTACATTTGTGGTGGTATGTGTTAGTTTATTTTTAAAGTCAGTGAGAGTTGTATAAGTTTATCTTTAATATGCGCTTTTTTAAAAGTAAAATGATCACCATATAACTATGTGCTGTGAAGTTTCATGCTTATAAACCATGAATAAATGCATATTACACAAAGATTATCAATCAGTGAAAGACAAAATGGCAAGATGGAATAGCCAGAAACAGAAGAAGGCAGATAAATGATTTGTTTTAAACACTTATATAAGAAAAGAATGCATTTATAGAATACTGGAAGCCACACATATATACTAATTTTACATGGCATATTTCAAAGTTAGCACCTAATGCTGTATAATCTTTCATGTAATTCGGATCTGACTGCAAACAAAACAGATCCGAATTTGCCACTGCACAATGTTCCTGCAGATCAGGGTCTATGTTGCTTGTTCTACTTCTTGTTCCTAACAAACTGCATCAACCCAGGTCTGATGGTATATTATGTAACAGCAGATCTGGGTCTAAGCAGTCTGCAGCTGGACTTAACTTATACATGAGTACATATGGTAACCATACAGTACAGTAATAGTCATAAGGTATGCTTAATCCCATTGAGACCAGACTCTGAGGTGGTGTAGGATTTCAGATACCAGACTGAGGTGCTATAAGATTTCAGACTCTAGCTCTTGGGTGGTGTACAATTTCAAACATCAGACTCTGAGGTGGTGTAGGATTTCAGAATCAAGCTCTTAGGTGGTGAAGAATTTTACACTCAGGTTCTGCATTGGTATAGAATTTCAGACTCTTGGTCTAAGGTGGTGTACAATTTCAGACTTCAGGCTATGAGGTGGTGTAGGATTTCAGACACCAGACTCTGAGCTGGTGTAGGATTTCAGACATCAGGCTCTATGATGGTGTACAATTTCAGACATCAGACTCTGAGGTAGTGTAGGATTTCAGAAATCAGGCTTTGAGGTAGTGTAGGATTTCAGAAATCCGGCTCTGCAGTGGTGTAGAATTTCAGACACCAGACTGAAGTGGTGTATAATTTCAGACTTCAGGCTCTAAGGTGGAATAGGATTTCAGACACCAGACTGAGGTGATGTATAATTTCAGACATCAGGCTCTCATGTGGTGTAAGATTTCAGAAATCAGGCTCTCAGGTGGTGTAGGATTTCAGAAATCAGGCTCTGAGGTGGTGTATAATTTCAGACATCAGGCTGTGAGGTAGTGTATTGTTTCAGAAATCAGGCTCCTAGGTGGCAAAAATACATCAGACTCCATGGTGGTGTACCATGAGAAAATACATATAAGGAAGGAATAAAACTATGAAGGTTGAATTTTGGAAAGGAATATAACCATGAAGGCCAATTTCAGGACAATAAAGTTTGCAGAATGAGTTGATACTGAAAATATATGAACAAAAAAGAACTTACAAAATGGGAGGGCACTGCTCTTTCTGACTTGTCCACCTGAATAATGTTCACATATTCCTCACCAACTGTCTGAAATCCTAAATAATAATAATAATAATAATAATAATAATAATAATAATAATAATAATAGCACAAATGTCATTTAGCTGCATTTTGCTGTTTGTGTGTTTTGGATTTTAACATAATTTCAAAAAATGTCTCACGCTGGGTCATCATGGCACAGACATGTAGCATGAGTCCCACCCAGTCACATTATCCTGACACGAGGCCGACCAGTCCTAATACTAACATCTTAATGGTGAGTGCCTAGCGAGGTAACTGTTAGTACCATTTTTATAAGTCTTTGGTATGACTCTGCCGGGTTTCAAACCTGTGACCTTCCACATATGAGGTTGCATGATGATAGGAATTTGATCATTTCTGATGTCATATGAAAGTTCATGGTGTATGCATCACAAAACATGGTGAATTATCACAAATCACGTGACAATTTACCATCCTATCAATAAAAACCTCTCACATCAATCATGTAATAATAATAATAATAGAAATAATAATAATAATAATAATAATAATAATAATAATAATAATAATAATACAGTGTGACCCTGCTACAGTAAGCTCCATTATAACATGAATTCAGATATAACATAACTATGGCATGGCTCCCCAAATTTTATATAAAACTGTTTCCTTTTAAAAGCAGGAAAAATGACGTGTAAAAAGTTTATCATCATTTTGGAGAACTGCATATGAATCTAAATATAGGAGGTCATATTGTGGCCTCTGAAATTTGTATTTACAAATATTTTTCTCATATTGAAGAGAAAAAAATTCTTCTTAAAAGTACAAAAAAGATAACACGTATTAAGTTGTATCAGTTTGGGGGATAAGATTGTGTATGAATTCTGACATAAAAAAAAGTTGTGTAACTTCCTGAAATGTTAAAAAAAAAAAAATTAAAGTTTTGTGCTAAAACAAACATTGGAAATACTAGTATCTAAACCAATGACTGAGCCTTTTGAGAACTTAGTTCTTAAGTTTATTAGCATAAGATGGCCCCTTCCTGATCCATTGACAATAAACAATAAAGCCATTTAGTCTTGTTTGTCTTTAATGTATTCTCAAAACAATCATTGCTCCAACAATATCGATATATTATATATATATATATATATATATATATATATATATATGAAATTTACTGTATTTAAATCAATCAAATTTTAGTGTACAGTCTTTAAGTTTAATGCGTCAATAATTTCTTCTATTAAATAAAATCCAAAATACAGAGTTTGAAATTATTGTAAATTAATGAGATTTCTGTATAAATTTAATGTATTTAATTAAAGTTATTCTGTGAGCAGTTCTGTCTTGAAAATACAGAGAAATTTCCCATGGAGAAATTGCTATAATCACTATTATATGATACAATTAATCTGACATCATGTAGAAGGCTACACAGTACTGATTACCTGAGAGTGTAGTCAAGATAAAGTAACCAAGGTCTGCAATTATCTCCACCTCTTTTCTCCATCGTATCCACCAGCGTGCACCTACACAGACATGAAACATATGCTATAGCTTTCCTAACCCAGGGATTAGCATTTACTGATTAAAAAAAAAACTTACTTAGATCCTAGGATAGTTGGATGTCATTTATTCAGATTTAAAACTGATACAGCGAGGTACATATTAATACAAGTTGGGTACACTTTTTCTTGTCAGATACAAATTTTCAACCATTTTGTGACAAAGATCACTATATCATGTCCTTATAAAATATAATTAATGTATAAAGGCTTACAATTATTGGTATTCAAGGAAATGTTTTACTTATACGTATATAGTCAATTTGTTTCAAAAACGAATTACTTTTAGTACATTATATATTATATATTACATTTAATATGAAAGTTTCATGTAACAAAATCTTTTTTTTAAAAACATTCTGCCCCAAGGAGTCTATGAATTAAGAAAAACAACAGAAATCTGGACTTCAATAAAGACAAGAGGCTCAGATGTTCCTTTGAGTACTCACCTGGCTGACAGTCAAAATCAAGAGCAGTTAGTCAAGAAATCTTGGCTAATTGGATACCTTCTGTTGAAATTTCCTTGACTGCTATTTATAAAAACAATTGTTTTAAAGTTTCTCTAGCTTCTGAATAATTTTTCACATTGGATAGAACATCATCATCATTTTAAGTTCTATAAAGCTTCTATTATATGCATCTTATTTCTTAGTTAAAGCTAGGCAAATTTTCATGAAATTCAAATTAATGTGGCCATGTCTGATGATATATCTGTATCATTTGTATAAATTCTAAAGACCTATGAAACTTTGTCAAATTTGGTCAAACTCGCTTAAGCAGCTTTTTAATAGATTAAATCAGAGAAACTTTTTATATCTTAAATTATAGCAGTCATTTTTATGACAGATGCACATTCTTTGTATAAACTGAAGGATCTTCTCTAAAAGTATGCTTTCTGTCAAATCTGGACAAGTTCTGTCAAGTAGTATTTTAGAAATCAATTAAATTTGTGTCTATTTTCAGTAGTGCTGACCTTGTCTGGCATTGAATCACCATCAACTGTACAAAACGTAAAGGCATACAAGCCAAAATGCTTTTTGTCATATTTGGCATTGAATCACCATCATCTGTGCAATATGAAAAGGCCTACAGGCCAGGATGCTTTTTGTCATATTTGGCATTGAATCACCATCATCTGTACAATATGAAAAGGCCTACAGGCCAGGATGCTTTTTGTCATATTTGGCATTGAATCACCATCATCTGTACAACACAAAAAGGCCTACAGGCCAGGATTCTTTTTGTCATATTTGGCATTGAATCACTATCATCTATACAACAAGAAAAGGCTTTTTGTCATATTTGGCATTGAATCACCATCATCTGTACAACACGAAAAGGCCTACAGGCCAGGATGCTTTTTGTCATATTTGGGCATCTTCTGCTGCATGTGACCTTTGACCCATAATTTCTAAGCTGTGGGTTGGATCTTGGATCCAAAATCCTTATTGTTTTCTACTCATCCTTATTAAATAAATATACCAAATATGATTACCTTATCCCAAATGGGGGTCAATCAAGTTTAGGGCCAACAAATTTATCCAAAGATGCACACATACAATGAAAATGAATTGAACAGAAATATGTCAGAAAGGAGCAAAGCCAGTTGGATCAATCAGTTAACAATAGACATACAGATGTACAGACAGATGGACAAAGGAAATCCTAATAACTGCTTGATTATGAAAGCAGGGGTTTTAAAAATTATTCTTATTTTAATTCGTACCCAAAACTGTTTGCAAGGCTTCTGCTGTTGTGCCCCGTAGGTATCTCAGGTAGAAGTCATCCTTCTGATGAGATCGAATTATCTCTGCTGTCCCAGCTGATCCTAGCATCTTGGCTATTCACTTTCTCTCAAGTGTACCAAATGCAGTTAACATTGTTGTGTATACACAACTCTATTCACCTTCTCCAAACTACTGAATGCAGTTAATACTGTACCATGTACACACCTCTAATCTAACTGTAGCCTCTATTCACTTTCTCCAAATTACACTGAATGTATTTAACACAACTCCCGGAACACACATTTATTAATCTCAAATGTATTGAATGTAATTAACACTGTTCCGATTACAAACCTCTTTGTCTTTGTGCAGTTGAAATTATATAGCAGAAAGATTGTCACTGCAGTGATGCCTGAAAATATAAATACAAAATTAGTAATCATTGATGCAAACAATGGTTGAATTTAATCACAAATATACATGCTGATGATAATGCATACTCTTTGCAAGAACAGACAATGCAAGACAACTTTAAAATCAACAACAATTTTGTGAGATGTTCTTAAACATCTCAAACTTGAAAAAAAATGATAATATGGGAACTTCTTTGCATAATTAAGTCAAAATTCTTTAAAAAGTGGTATCTTACAATAAATAAACACCTTTCTCAAAGTTGCAATTGTACAGTCTGTGACTGCCATTTCAATTCTAACATGGATTCAAAATGTATGCACATGTCCATTGCCAATATTACATATTGAATGGTATAGATCTACATTTAACAGGGGCCATAACTTGCAAGAATTTAGCTGGAAAATCCAACCTATATTATGGCAATTTAAACTTAGTTCCAGTTAAAAAATTTCTTCAACAGTTACAGTATGGAATCTGAAAAGAAAAGTTCCAATTATAGCAAGATCCATAACTACATAAAAGTTTTTCAGAAACTGTGGAAAATTGAACATGACCATGGTTATTTTAAACTAAAGCCTAATACAAAATTTAAGTCCTTTAATTACTTCAAAAGTTATAAATTGGAAATTGAAATGTGAACATTAAGTCATAGTAGGGCCAAAACTCCATAACATTTTGCTGAAAATGACGAAACATAATCTTGAACAATTGAGTAGAAAATGAAGTGCCAAGTTTTATGCATAGGAGCAATAACTCGACAAAATTTTGATGAAAAAGCAGGAATAAAAGACAGTTTCTATTTCCAGTAGAGAGTTGTATCCCAGAATGCCTTCCCAACTGCCAAAGCATCCACTGCCCTAGACTCTGCATCTGAAACAGTTACTAGTTACAAATAAAGCCCTCATTGCAAAAAGATTGATGGATGCTGAGACCACTTGGCATTCTGGCCTCTCTACAATAATCAGTCAGCTAGGCCAATGAGGCTGCCTGAGAAGTGTCTTGTCTGGACAAACAAGTATGGGTCGTACCAGCACTGGAAAACTCTGACCAGATTGGAAGTAGTTCACTTACAGGGAGTTGTCACACCTTACAATAAACAAGAATATCAGAAGAAAAAAACTTGAAGAAAGCAAAAGAAGATTAGATTGGACAATAGTGCACAGAAATAGAGAGCAGTCTGGTAAAGTATAAAAGCATAAAAGCAAAAAGGCATTCCAAATTGTGAAAGACCTCACCAAACTGAAGCAACCAAGAGTCAGTACGATTCAAGACGAAAATGGAAAATGTTTCACAGTGACATTGCAGAAAGATGGACTAAGTGTTGTATAGAACTCTCTAACCATCCATCTAAGGAGACCCAAAGGTGCCTGAAGTTCCAAACTCCATAAAAGATGATGATTTCCTCATTCTCGAAGAAGAGGTGGAGTCAGTAATAAGAACACTGAAGAATGGGAAAGCAGCTGGAGTAACCAACATCCCAGCTGAATTTATCAAGAATGGTGGGGAATCAGTGATAGAGCTACAAACAAAAGCCTGCAACAAGATCTCGCAGACAAGTGGATGGCCAACACAATGGACACAGTCACTGAGTATAACACTCCCCCAAAAAGGCAATCTCCAGCTGTGCCAAAATTACAGAATTATCAGTTTGATCAGCCATGCTAGTAAGGTGATACTGAATCCACAAGCAGAAATAATAATCGCTGAAGAACAACCAGGGTTTCAGAGTGGAAGAAGCACATCAGAACAAATATTCAATCTTAGGGTTCAGTGTCAAAAGTACTCGCAACATCAACAAGACACTTATCATATGTTCATAGATTTCAAAAAGGCTTTTGACAGAGTGTGGCATGAGGCATTGTGGGCCACAATGAAAAAGTACAACATGGGTCAAAAGTTGACCAATATCATCAAGCAGCTGTACGCAAAGGCTACCAGTGCAGTAATTGCTCATGGTTCTGTGGGGGCCTGGTTCAAGACAACAGTTGGAGGGCATTAGAGGGCATAACATCACCAACCAACGATTTGCAGACAACATTGGGTTTGGCAGGCAGTGAAGATGAGCTTGCCAACTTAGAGATTTGACATGGAGATAAGCACTGAGAAGACAAAGCTGATGACAAATAGCGGCAAACAAATCTCAATCAATATTAAATTCAGAGGACAGGAACTGGAATCAGTGGGCTAGTTCAAATATCTTGGTTCCATAATCACTGAAGAGGGATCAAGAGCAGAAATTTTGTCAACAGCAGCACAAAAAATGGCAACTATGTCAAAGCTAAGACTAGTGATGGGAATCGGTCAGAAATTCATAATCGATAATTGGTTCCCCTTAACCAACTGATCATCGATTATAATCGGTTACTAAGAGCAAATTTTAATTTTTGTTACACAGTTATATATTTGATCAAGAGTTCAATATGTTTATAAATGTACAGGAGTAATCTCTTTTAATGACATGTATACTTTAACCTGACAATAATATTACATTGTGTATTACTTTTGTTCTACAGCTTTGTTAAATGAATGCAACATTTGTATGGCTGATCAATCATATGTAACTGAAATACTGCTACAGTCCCCCGAAATTCTTTCATTCATATGTGATGTGTCTTTAATTTAAAGTATAGAAGACATGATTTTCTTGTTTGTCATTGTTTATAAATACTACAAAATATGTTGCAACTGAAACAAACCAACAAAATGTGTTTAAATTTATTAACTCAAAAATTTAACAACTTGAACATGTAATAATGACTATATTACTAATTATGAATCATTGGGTATTTTATTTATAGTTGTAAAGGGATTCAGGTCAACTTTAGTGGCTGGGAGTTTTACTTACCTTTGTGCTTTGCATACACCTGAAAGGTAACCTCCCTTTACACACAATTGATTATGGAGTTTCACAATCGATTATCTTATTGGTTTGCTCAACCAACCGATGATCGATTATAATCGATAATTGGAACAACACTAGCTAAGACCCATCTAGAGAGACAATAATATCTGTCTGAAAACTAAAATCAGACTATTGAGAGCACTAGTCATCTCAGTCTTTTTGTATTCATGTGAGGCCTGGACCCTGACAGCAGAATTACAACGAAGAATCCAGGCACTTGAAATCAGATGTGACAGAACCATCCTTGGCATCTCTTACATGGACTACATCACAATTGAAGAAGTGTGTAACACCATCAGGCACAAAGTAGGCCATTATGAAGACCTCCTCACCACTGTCAAAGGGAGAGAGCTGAAATGGTATGGCCATGTCACTAGAGCCAACAGTCTATCCACAACAGTACAGTTTCCAGGGTGGCAGGAGAGGTAGACAGAGAAAAATGTGGACTGACAACATCACTAGAAAAAGTTTTGCAAAGACACAGGCATGGGCACATGATCGAGACAAGTGGAGGGAACTGGTCAGATATTCAGTAGCACAGTGCCTCAATGACCACACTAGGTCAAGAGAATGATGATGATAAAAAGGGTCACCTTCTCAAGAAGCTGATCCTTCCAGGAAAGAAAGTGTTAATTACAGCTTTCATTTTCAGGTTGTTAATGTGAATGGTCCACTCTTTTGGCTCTCAGCTGACAATGACCATGACAATGCAGGGTAACCAGTGGTCCCTGTTCCTGTGAGCCAGTGTCTGTACTGATCATAATCTACAGTTATGAGATCTCCAAAAATGAGTTATATCATAAGCAATTATGTCACCGATGCAGACAATGCTGGCATCTTGGTTGTGATAAAAATCCTTTTGTCACCTAGATGATGGGGGGATAAAACTGCCTCTCAGCAAGCAGGGCACATGAAAAAATTGACCTGAGACCATGCAGCTTAAAAGACTCTGACAAGTGAAATAAATGTGCTTAGTTGGATGAAACACTGGGAGTGAGCAATATCTGATTTCTCCTGGTTCACTGTTCCCGCTGCAAGACATGTGAGAGCAGGCCATTCATTTCATGAATAAAAACTGAACTTACCATTATATGCTTTATAATATTTAACTCAAACCATTACTTAATTCATTATGGTAGTGTGCAAATAGTAATTAAAAATACAGCTGCAAGACGTGAGAGCAGGCCATTCATTTCATGAATTAAAACTTAACTTACCATATGTTTCTAATATTTAACACAAATCATTACCTTATTCATTACGGTAGTGTGCAAATAGTAATTAAAAATACAGCTCAACTGAAAACTGGGAATCCCATAGTCCCACCTTTTTTAAATTAAGCATTTCATAAGAAAAGAGTTCAATATTGTACTGTATTGTAGCTATACACTGTATTTATAATTCTGGAATCAGTTAAAAACTTCTTAAATACTTGATAGTAATTTCTTAACTTAGTTAAAACACATAATTTTAATTTGCAAAATGTTTCCAGACCAAATTAATCACTAAGGACCTCACTAAAAATCCTTGATGGACCATTTATTATGTTTGCATTACAACTATCAGTACGTATGCACTTTGTCAATCTTGTCTATTTGTAATTTGCCATTCGTGTTCTTAGCTGAAATTTGCTATTTGTGTCCTACCAAGATACACTATACATTTTATTAGTAGCAATATATATATTCCTGCTGCACTCGAACCCCACCCCCGCCATCATCAGGGTCGACATCAACATCAAAACGATGTTTTCAGTCTTTTTGGGGGGCGGGATTGGAGAATGACTGGTGGCAGACACTTGATTCTGGGTAAATTAATGTATACACTCACCATATAACACAAGGTACCTAACTCTGTTATATGGTGGGTGTATACATGAATTTACCCAAAATCAAGTGCCTGTGGTGGCAGAGAACAACTTGTTTTCGATCGACGTCTTACAGTGTAATAGTATTTCAATATAACTGTTCCGTACTAGACAGGGACTCTTATAGTTACTTACAATATACTTATGCACATGTACTATACTGCATACATATTTCCAGTTTAATACACATGTACAGTATAGATAAATTGAAACCGCTACTGAGTATCGAGTACGAACTCTGTGTGCACAGGATCAATATAGTGAAACTCTTCCTCTTAATTGTTCATGGCAGAGTCTACGATTTACATGTATCAGTTGTATCTCTGTAGCTGCAAGTGACTTCATTAACTATTTTATCGAAGTCCATATAGATCTCTGTACGGAATGGGTACTAATTATAGGTGACATCAAACGCTATTTACACCGTTCGATACAGGTCACGTACATTCTCAACAAAACTTGACAACAAGTAGTATTAAGGAGCCATGGGTTTTCGGCTTCTGTACAGGAGAAAAGGAATTCTGCTACTATTCTTTACTGTTTCATTATGTTGCGTTATATACCTTATATTATCTGTGCCAGCATCTAGAGGTATGATCAGTATTTAATGTTTGTTGTTTGTTGTTAACACTTACCGCTTATATCAATATACAACAGTAATGAATCCATTATATACCGTATTATATACCAAACGAGAAAACTTTGTAGCACAATGACTTTGCGTGTTTGGTCAGAAGTATGTGATTTTACTAATATAAGCTTGTACTAGTCGCGCGAAACAGCAATACTATTTATTACCTGTAGCCATACACAAGCACCCCGCCACCACCACCATCCCCCCCAAAAAAATTAGAAAACGAAAAAAGAAAAAGGAAAAACAGCATGAGATAGAACATATGAGTAGTCCACAATGTAAGACGCCTGCCCTGATAATTTTGCTACCCAAATTCATAAATATCAGGGTCAATGTCTTACACTGTATGACTAAACATCCCACGTGAACTACCCAGCAGTTGTTTAAAAAATCATTGTGGAGACCAAATGAGTGATTCAGAAGGTTTGCCTTATGCAGAAGTAGACATGATAAGTTTGGCATTAGTACCTATTTAATTTCTCAACTCCTTTTTGTTTGTTTACAGGAGTTCTAAGTTGAATTTACAATACAAGCTATAGTATTCTCACACCATCCAGTTTTGTACCATGATACTGAATTTCAAAATAGAATGCATTGAGGATATACCAATTGCACAAAACTTGGTCATTTCATTTATTGATATTAAAAATGTAATTATATAATATATGTTTGTATGCAGCTAATTAAGTTAGATGAAATGCTTTAATATAGATGCTGGTAGGCCAAGAAGGGTGATTGAATCTTATAGAACACATAGTAGTCCAGCAACTTTTAAAGTCTTATGGGGGAGAGAGCTCATAAATTAATTGTACCTGTGGTTTACAGTTCCTTTCCCCCCAGTTTGTTATACAGTAGAACCCTGACTTGAAAAACCACCTCTTTTGTCAAAAAGTATGGTCATTCAAGACAGGTGGTCTCTCATAACAGATCACATTGCTATATAATCAATAAATGTGTGCACTGAGAATGTTGTCTCTCAAGACAGGTGGTCTCACATAGCAGTGGTCTTTCAAGACAGATTTTACTGTACCTAGTATCTTATGTTTTTAAAAACTAAAATGTTTATCAAATTTACATACCGAAAGTCTTGCAAAATCTTAAATATGAGAACCCATTAACATCCCAAAGTTTAAAGATATAGGATTTTGCTAATAAAATCTACAGTTGGCTGCCAAGTTGAACTTGGAGTAAGAATAATAAAAGGGTACATAAAGATTGCTTACTCTATTATATAATTTTGCAGTTTCTAAGGAGTTAATCAATGCATCAGTATTTTATCCATATTGATACTCCTATCAAGCAGTGAAGAATTGATACAGAAAGATATATTTCTTAAGATAATATATCGTAGGCTGTGTATTAATAATATTGATATAATGGCAGAGGTATATAATTTCCACTAATTGGAATCAAAACAAAGTGACCAGATTGGCATAAAAGAATAGTAAGTTTGGTCTTCACAGAATGATTTGTCCAGTTGGAGAGATTTTACATGTCTGAATTCATAGCAGTCTGACAGCAGTTAATGGAACTGGAGTAATTTAACAACTGATCAAAATCATAATTGTAATTTTACATAATAATGAAGGTTTTATAATTGATTTGCATTTGTTTTCCAGATAAATTTTCCGATGAGGTAATGTCAGT
The DNA here is from genome assembly GCA_029339505.1 of Unio delphinus. Taxonomy (NCBI): domain Eukaryota; kingdom Metazoa; phylum Mollusca; class Bivalvia; order Unionida; family Unionidae; genus Unio; species Unio delphinus. Next base: position 3,961,669 of record JAQISU010000177.1, on the reverse strand, counting down.
ACGAGTTAATGGTAAATTTGGGATTCAGGATGATGGACTATCAAGAAAATATTTCTCCATACCTAATCGACCTATAGAGGATATTGTTCAGCCTGAACCTCAGCTTGAAGAAGGTGATCCAGAGAATGGTAATAATCTTCCAGTGGCAGGCCCAGTGAATCAGAATGTTGGGCCTCAGCCTCCAATACAGGCGCAGCCAGACTGGAAAGAGCTGGATATTAAAAGTGATAAATATGTGAACCTAGAAAAGAAGCAGAATGACAAGCCAACGTTACAACAAACTCCTAAATATCCGGACAGTCAGGTGCAGGTGGATAAGATTCAGGGAGAGAATATTAAAACTGCAGATCAAAAGATTCAAGTGACAGGAAGTGTAGGAGGAGGAAGAGCAGAGCAACACCAACACCAAGTCCCTACTGCTACAACAGCTGTCCTACAACAACAAAACAATAGTCTCTGGAAGGGTTTTAAAGATGATCTGGGAAAGATTTTCCAGAATGATATGAAAAATATGAACCAGTCATCTACATCAGTCTTCCCAGCCAATCAGACAAAACAACGGCTCGGTGAGAGTGGAATCAATAAAGTTTTGCAGCTAGGAGAAAAAGTGAAGAACAAAACCTTTGAAGTTGGAGCAAAATTCAAAAATAAGACACTTGAGAAACTCTCAGAAATTGGAGTCCTTCCCAAAAAAGAATATGTCAAATATATTCATGAACCAATACAGTGGAGTTTGAATCTGTCAGTGGAAGATATCGGAAATATTATGAAAAACACACAGTTTTTGAACATTCAGCAAAAAATAGACATAAGTAGATATTTACCATTAGAGCCAATTGGTCTGTTTAATAGGTCAAATATCTCTTATAATAAAACTGAAAATAAAACTGAAAAATATGGCATGGGCTTCTGCACATGCACAGACTGGACATGTATATGCTGTGTCAGAATTGTCAATGATGAGATGAAGATAAATAGGGCAGCTTGTTCCAGTTTTACTTATCTCTCAAAATCACAGGTAAGTTACAGATTGGTCAGTAACTACAGTGTCTACATGTGTGACATGCATTAATACTGATTGATTCAAAACAATATTGACCTAGCAGATGAGTAAATTGCACTTAATTATTATTACATTGTAAAGTTAGAAAACTTCAAAATAAGCTCTTGCATTATCAGTCATTTTTCAGTGTCAGGATCAAGGGGAAAAAAATCACATTTTAGGGCCTATGCTGGACGTAAACATTTTAGTTGCAGTGACTTCTCTTCATGGCAGAATGTTATGGTGAGAAAATAGGGTCAGTGTAGAATGGTCAGAATTAAAATTTGCAACTGTACCTTAAATAGCTCTTTTGCTAAACTTGAAATAATATACAATATGAACAAAAGAAATACTTCTTAAATTTGATAAAAATATTAAAATTTCAGAATTGTTGGATATCTATGTTTTTGCAAAAGATGGTAACCTTAAAAGTAGGTTAAATTTGAAAAGGGTTACATATATTGATTAAAATGTCCTTTCATCCAAGTTTTACAGGATGAAATACAAAAAATTAATTTGTTTCCAGCAATACACTTAAAAGACTCCATGAAATAATAATTTGCATGTGATTAAGTTACAGGCAGGGAAGTTCACTCACTTCTCCAGATCTCATATTTAAACATAAATGTAGACACATTAATTATTTGGCTGACTAAAAATACTATGTTTAAACTATTTATAATTGCTCATTGCACAGAAAAATGCACAAAAGATGATATTGTGCACAGAATACAAAACATTTCAATGGTATAAATGAGGTGGGTGGGGGTGAGGCAAAGACATTAATTGAATACAAGGAGAAGTCAGTTTAGCTTTTTCATTGCATTTGAACAGAGTGAGGGTCACATGGGTTATTAATTTGCCAGAATCTTTCCCCGCTATAAAAACAAGGTAAAGAGATTGTAGTGTTTGCAAAGGTTGGGGTGGGGTACTTCCAATATATTAATTAAAATATTATGGAAGTTTCACCTGGCTCGTGAATTATAAATTTAAATTAATGACCAAATAGATGTACAGCTCTGATCCCCCAGTCAGCACTGCCGACGGTTAAATTATATAGAACACAAAGATGAAATTCAAACAAGAACAATTTAATAAAGCCTATAAATTTAAATGATACACAATCACTCGTCCTCCAAGTGATAGCCTATTTCATCTCGTGATTTTCAGTGTGAGTTCGATTTTCCAGCTGGCCTTTGGTTGTACTCATCTATTTATTCGATCCTCTAGACTCACTCCTCCTGGATTTCACCCCTCCCGACTTCTCTCCTTCCTCCTCTTTCCTTCCGTTTCTCTATCGAGACTATTGGGACCACTTTCACTTGTTTGTCCCATGAAGCTTCCTCTCCTGAATTCCCGCTTTCATTCTCTTCCTTCCGTCTCTATCGGAGACACTGGGACTACTATCCTAGTCTGTCCCTCGAAGCTTCCTGAGAAAATCACAAGGCGTTAACATAGGTTTTATCGAATCTCACCTCACACTAAATCATCAATTAACCATCAGATAAGGCTATTACTTTTTAGGTTACGCATACATACACATCGAAATTCCCACACACTCTTACAGGGAAACAATGGCGTAATAGCACGATATCATACATATATCAATACATCGTATCACATCAGTATATCTAATATATATATTTCATCTCATTGTACTTACAATATTACAACCAGATGTATGTCTGTACATTACACTCCCACAAGTGTACACAAATATTCAAATATTCATATTACTAATTTCTCACAGTGCAACCATTTCAAAGATACCATTCAATTTCTATAATTGCATAGATAATGTGCTATTGTACTATAAAATAACCACATAGCGAATTATAATAATATTAATTCTTATGACGGCTAGCAAGCAATATGATTCTTTACAAATATGAACTCATTCTTCAAAATATACAAACATATAAACATCACAAAATAATTATTCCTACTATGATTTTAGTAATAATAAGTATATATACGATCTACAGTTAAATGTAGTCGCAGTCCGCAAAGATTGAACAAATAGCTCACTGACCTTTTAGAAGCTACACTTAGAATTCTGTTCCTAAAGTTTTTCAGCCAATTAACATATGGCTGACCGGAGTTCCTATTCACGGGTAAGTTCTCTGTAATGAACTATAGCAACTAACGCTCGCTGGCAGGTTTAAAGATATTATACTTTAAAATAAATCAGGGTCCCACCCCTATCTCGATTCTGATTGGGTAGCACTGGGGCCCTATCCACTCGACTAATTCAATCTGGTGGTCAGTCAGCGTATCCAGAAGATAAGGCACGCCCACTCCTTCTGGCAGCTTCTTTGATGTGCAAAACATCCTTTCAGCCCAAGGTGCTAATTACACTTCTGACAGCCTTGGTCGGCTTCCTATCCTAGCTACGGCAAACTTACATAAGGGATGGTGTTAGCCTGTGGTCTTAGCAATAAACAGTGGCTTGTCCAACTTACTTTTTTACACATGGTTCTAATTTTATTTTTGGTCAGGCAAAACGCCACAGAGATAATTAGCTGTTTTAATTAGAAACAGAACAGTCATTAGATGAGCAAATTGGTTAATTTATCCAGTTTGTTTTGTTTAATATACATGTACTCAATTTTGCAGCAAACATTCTTTCAAGTTTGATGTTTATTTTCCATTTCAGCTTTTTGTGTCATTTATTCCTATTGTACATGTATTATAAATCAACTATATATATATATATATATATATATATATATATATATATATATATATAGTGGAACCCTGCTATAACGCGACAATCGGGGTCCATGAAATTGGATCGCGTTAAAATTGGGGTCGCGTTATCGCGGGGTTATACAGTATTTTTAAAAATTCAAAAAAACACCGAATTGGCGTATATACGTGTACTCGTGTCTAATGTAACAAATCTGAGTATTATCGGACGAACATTAAATGGAATGCAGTATTAAGATTTATTAAGAAAATGTGGACGGACTATATATTTATTGGTTATTACTTTGCGTTTGATAGTTTTACTAATTTTCATTGTTTTTCCCCAGAAAATACACGTTGATCGATAACACCCCAACTGACGTTATATAACGAATAGGGATGGTATTAACATCGTTTACTATCGTGCCGTCGTGGCACGCCATTCATCCATAATGCATGCAATTCATTGGAAGATGGCACAGATTTAAAATCTTAAATAATTTTGTCCAAGCTCGTTGTGTCTGAATTTAATGTCCAATATATAGAATGTACAGAGTATTAACACCGTTTACTTACCGTCTGATATAGTACCGTCATAGCATGCAGCTAATCCATAATACCTGTACCTAATTCCATTGCAAAAATTGCAAACGTATTTAAACTATTCAATATTTTTGTCACAAATCATTATGTCTGAATTCAATGAGAAAAATTAACAGAAAATTAGGTTACGAATGACGAGGCAAGTACACGTTCATTACGTTCCAGGGTCTATGAACGGTGTCGATACAAATTGTAAACTTGATTTTTCCGTAACGGTAAAATATTCTTTTTTATATACAAAAATAGGAAAGTAATGACGATTTCAGTAACAAACACCATTTACATAAACTCCGAGAACTAAATCATAACATGCGCTTCTATAATGGTCACGCGCCACTGATATAAAGGCCTCCCCCCCTCTCCCCCAGCTGTATGCATGTACAATTTCCAGCTAACAAAGCCGACACTGTTTACTAGTCAAATGATTTCTTCTAATAACGTCGCTTTCGCTTTTTGATGTTTGTTGAATTGTGAGAATCTTGTATCAACCACTACATTGTCGGTTGCATTGTTGTTTATGCAGTTCAAGAACACGTGTCTTTACTCTTGGATTAATAATAAGTTTATTTCCGATGTTTTTTTAGGCATAAATAATTCAAGGACCTGGTGAAATTAATACATTTCAGAAGCTGCGTTTTACACACTATTTCTCGTACTTTATCGTATTATATATTGTATTATATTAGAATTCATCCACGATCTCTTCCCCAAAATCATAATAAATGGGTTTTTTTTGCGCAAAGTGCATTGAACGACTTATGTTTGTATTGCTTTTCCGTAATGGTAAAATATTTATGAAGAGAAAGACGGGGGGAAACTAATAACCATTTCATAAGCAAACCCAATACACATGTAAAACCCGAGAACTAACTGCAGTAGGTCTACAATGGTCACAAGTCACTTTTATAATTGTTTTTAAAGTTGAACGCATGTCAATTTCATACCCTCTAAATTTCCAGCTAGTAAAGCAAACATTATTTACTGGTCAACTGATTGCGTCTAATAACACCGCCAAGCCCAGAAAAACATGTTGGCGGCTTTCGTTTTTTGATGTTTATTAAACTGAGAAGCTTTTATCAACCACCGCATTGTCTGTTGCTTGGTTGAATGTGTAGCTAAAGAAGAAACATACGTCGTCTATTGTTAGAGCAACGATTGTATACAGAATTATTCGAAGAATACCACAAAGACGACATCATGTTTATTTTGGCATAACACTTAAAAAAAATTTAAAAATAAAAAAAAAATCATGTGCGAATAAATATACGAAATTTCGGGAGCCACGCCGCGACCGCGTTATATCCAAATTCGCGTTATGGCGGGGCGCGTTATAGCAGGGTTCCACTATATTTATATATATTGAAATATTCTAATATCTTTTTCTTTCTTTCAGGAATTGGATTTCCAGTTCACTTTAGATAAGAAACCAGTTTTTAAGAAAATGTTATCGGGTATGTATGATTGATAAAATCCAATTAAAATTTCTTTTGTATTTGAAATGGTTTCAAAAGGTAGCTCATTTTCTGTGACATATGACCAACAGAACTGTAGCCATCCACAATATTTGTTCACAGAAATTTTATATCTGTTGAAAATTCCTTAATTCACCCTTCTTGGCCTAGCAGCATCTATATTAAAGCATTTCATCTGTTGAAAATTCCACACTTTCATAAAATACTCAGACTTGATATCGGACTAGTGGAAGCATTTGTTATATTATTGCGCTAAATAAAAAGTATTTTAAGAAAAACAGTTTTAAGGACATTCAGTTTTATTTAAAAACTTGAGTACCTATCCTTGGAAAGGTATTTTAATTTTTTTAAAATTGGAATGAGCAAGTTTAAAAGGAAGTTTGAAGATACAAATACCACATAAAGTATTTTAAAAAATGGGACGCTGTCATAAATTTTGAACTTGAGACCTCGTGTTAGGCAAGCATTACACACAGAAAGACACATATTTGGATGTTTCCATAGAAACCAGTATAGTATTATCCATTCCAACTTGGGTACATGTATATTCCTAGGTACAATGGGGTGTTATTTCTCTTGTTACTTTCATATATTATATTATATTATATTATATTATATTATATTATATTATATTGTATTGTATTGTATTGTATTGTATTGTATTGTATTGTATTGTATTGTATTATATTATATTATATTATATTATATTATATTATATTATATTATATTATATTATATTATATTCATATATATATATATATTCATATATATATATATATATATATATATATATATTAAAACCTATATGATAGGGTATAGATGGTCACAAGAATTTAACGTCTGCTTGTTTGGGAAGTGTGGCATCTGGAATTAAATGGACATCTATGAACAAGTAAGAAGAGTCATGATGTATGTTAAAGCTTTTAATTCAGCTCTAAATGCAAACAGCATTGACCTTGATTTAACAGTGTGTAATGTACTAGCATATCAGTGTCTATATTATTTGTTCTATTGATTACTCTTAACACACCATAGACTAGGAAGGCAGAGCTGAGCTTATGAAGGTTGAGGTGTGATCTGAATTGTAATAGAGTATATACAGTAATTAAGTTCTCATAATTATATTGTATGACATAAAATCATCAGTGTGACATAGTTTAGTAAAATATAATGACATGATGTAATACAAGGTAAGTTCACCACAGTTTCACATCACAATCGGTGAAAGTTTGAAGTGCTTTATTGAATTTATAACTGTAAGCAATGCAATTTATAAACCATGCATACAATCATGTGATAAATAGAATCATGCATTTGTGTTCAATACATATGAATTTTTTTTAAATATTTAATATTTTGTATGCACAGACTCAGATTTGCCATCTAATAAACCAGCAGATCTTGATCTATGCCGTTTATTCTTTATAAGCATCATAGACCCTGATTTGGTGGCACATTATGCTCATGAAAACATAGGGTTTACCAGAACTTTCATGTGTTTTAAAAAAACAAAAACATTCAGCAGTATACACTAATAATAATATATCTATACCCAAATGAGGGGGAGCTGTAGTGGCTAAGAGGATAGTGTGCCAGGGTCTTGACTGAAAGGGTGTGAGTTTGATTTCTACATGTCCAGTCAGACTAGCCTGGTTCAGGTACCATGATGTGAGCTTGGTTAAGGCACTTTACTCCTATTGCCATGGCACTAAATAACCTACTTGTGTTGCTTTGCTATGAAACACCAAACCAAACCAAGTTATTCCCACATCATTGTATTTGCAATATATTCGTCATCAGCTGTGTGGGTTGGAAGTATGCACTTAATTGTGTACATGTGTAGAAGTTAATAATAAGGTAGTTGATGTTATATCTTTTATTTTTAATGGGAAATAATCAATTGAGATAAATTTACCTGTTTTCCAGCGGAGCATCCCCCCAGGATATGTTTTGGCTCAGTAGTCAAGGTGGTGGATCTCTGTGTAGACTTTCTGAACGTGACTGCCAGAGTCACAACAGAGGAGGATCACAAGTTCCAGCTACTGGGATGCACTGATTTCAGCCTCCTGCTGTTCAACAAAACTGTCAACAGCTTTCCAGTGGACTGCTTCCACATCCCTAATCATAGCTCTGAGTACAAGAAGGTGTTGAAACCAGACCTTGGAAACTGGATGCCTTGATATGCAGCATTCATTATTAACTCTTGTGTAGTATCACTTAGAAGAGGGGAACATACACTAAGCAACCATGGCAGAATTTGTTTTTTGAAATAATTAAAGTAGGACAAAAACTGTATACAGTTCCCCACTACCTCTATAACTCATAAGCAACAGGATTCATAAACACAGACTGTGGCATAGGCAATGGCATGAGGTAGCAAGGGAGGCTAAAAAATTTAGTTAAAAGTTGGGACAGAGGGGACTGGATGATACATGAGAATTATAATCATGCTTGTCCTATGCAAATATTCATCTGATGGATTTTAATATTTATGATGATTATTGATCTGAAGGTGACAATTGATTTTTTGCAGAGAAAGCACTTGATTATGTTCTGATGGAAATGCTTGCTGGCGTCAATTTGACAGTCATTTGACTCTCTTTCACAACTCAATATAGAAGAGACCATGTCACAGTTAATAATGATTACGATGAAAATAAATTAAAAAACTAAAATGAGCTTGAATTTGATTTGACAAGATTTTTTTTAGCATTGCTACCTGTAGGCATTTTCCAACAGTATTATTGATTGATATTACATTGTATATTGCACTATTTATAAAAAATTGTTTTTGTTAAAGAAAATCTTAGAAAATATACAGTTTCATATTATGAATCCCACGATGCTGATTCCAAATTAAGGAGAGCTAACTTCTGTTTTCAACAATTAACCCATTACTTCGTAGAGTGTATGGCTTTTAAGCCAGTCGATATACATGTATCAGAGTTACACAGCGCAGTGTGCTACAATTAGAGCACCTGTTACTTATTCGACTCTATACACATAGGCCTGCCTATTAACTGTTAAAGCAGTGTAGTACATATTACATTTAACATCAGTTTTAACATTTTGCATTTTTTGGTACACATCTATTATGTATAGAAAGATTTAAGAGTAAAATCCAATCATTATAATGGTATAATTATTTTTCACAGAAGAATTTTTTATGTACTTTAAAATCTTGAGATAATTTGTTCACTGTCAAGCCAGTGAAGCCATGTGACCAACTGAGTTGCAATTTCTAGAATAGAAACATACTAGTTCTTTGCCACTATCCTCATCACTTGAATTTGATAATTTATATAACTAAATTTTGCCTACATCAATATCAAAACCCTTACTTGTTGTTTTTTTTTAAGCTTTCATATTAGTGCCTCTAATCATACACACTTAAATAAGTACAGAACAAAATTTGTGGCCTCTATTTTGGAGAATACAAGCTAGTTACTTTAAATAGCAGATTATTTCCAGATCTTAAACAGTGACTGCATGATCTGATGTAATGGTCATTCACATCAATGAATGTAGTATCTAATAGGAGGTCTTCCTCAAAGTTTGTTCTGCATAAACCTCCTCATAATGGCTGATGTTTACAGCAGGCGTCGAAAGGTGCTTCTTGAGAATGTTGAAGAGGCATCAAATTGTGCTTCTAATCAGTTAGTGGCTTCGAAAGGCGCTTCCATGCATCCAAAGGTGCTTACATGAAGTAAAGGGTTAGATTAATTATATTTTAAGCTTTTATTTACAAATTTTGATTGCATTTTACACTTTTAGGCCAGTAGATGTCTATTTTATGCATTTTCTATAAGAAAAAAAGTGGGATCCATTCCTTCATCTAAACTATAAACAGGTTTGCAAGTTTATCAAGTTGTGTTATCGAAAGTGTAAGTGTATATGTTGTAACATTTCTTAAAATATTATCAGATTCATTGGCTTGCTTTTTAATGGCACTTTCATATATATTAGTGGCTATATCATACAGAGTTAATGAGGGCCAAGTTTGTTACCTGAGGCCTGAGGTAGCTGACCCAAACTGGAGTGGGCAGGTATTAAACTGACGATTCATGGATTATAAGTTCAATGCTTGACCGACTGAGGTACCATGGCTCCCAGTTGTGGGTTTTCAACTTCATCTTTTGATGTGATATACCAGGCCATTGTATGGCCTTGTCTGCCCATCAGTTCTCAATTTGGATTCCAGGGGATAAATCGAGTTCCACCACAGATATCTTCACCAAGCTTTACAAGTGAATTTTGCCAATAGGGGCAAAGAACACTATTGATTTGGGGTCAAAAGATCAAAGGTCAAGGTTTTCTTTGCAGTAACATGATTATGAGCTTTTCTTTATATGCCTTTAAATATGCAATAGAATTGATACAAGATATAAAGAAGCTTATTGACACTAGAATGGGGCTCCATACATGCCAACCATTACGCTTTTGGCGTAATCATTACGCTTTTTCCCACTAAATTCCGCGTTACGCGTTAACGTTTATAGATTACGCTTTTTCGATATATCCATCTTGCAAAAAAAAAATTTTTTTTCGTTTTTATTAGCATTACTTTATTTTTTACATACTGTTTTATTTTTAATTAAAAAATACCCCGCTTCTACATAACTACGATATACGAGTATACTTGTCCGTGGACTTTCCTAATATTCATGTTCTATTTATAGTAACTATCATGTTACTAAGATACTTTCAAACTTTCGATCTCATATTCTATTTATAGCGGCTTAGTGAGGAGAGAACAGACTGGTGTCTATTTTGTTTAAATCATTATGCACATACTCTTTGTTCTAATTTTGTATAGTGCAGAACCAGTCTAAAAGTTTTTTTGCGCTAAAAAGTATTAAAAAATTCTCAATGCGTTTATGAGTGCAAAAAGTATCTCTTAAATAATTTCACAGATGGGTTAGAAAAAGTCAATAATAAACAAAGCAAAATGTAATCAATCCTCCAAACACGACGAGGGCATCATCACGTGACGTCTAATCGTTGGCGCTAAATGGCTTCAGATGTTAAGATGGATTCTAGTCTTTGTGTATGTTAGAGCACATTTTTTCCCCCAAAAATTTCGCAGATGGATCAGAAAAAAAGCAAAACAACGAGTCCTCCAAAAATTCAAAGATGAATATATGAATGGCATAATACAGCGTTCCATTCTAGGACAGCATAATGCTCATTGCAGACTGCGGAAACGATTTTAGCATTGGTCATGGTGGTAAATTTGATGTGGAAAAACACGTGAAAACAAGGAAACACATCGAATTAGCTCGCCTTACGAACTCTAATACTAAGGTAACTTCTTATTTACCGAGGTTTTAATAGAACACGGACTACCATTAGCGGTAGCAGACGACGTTGGTCCCTTGTTGAAGCGGATGTTTCCTGATTCGAAAATTGCGGGAAAATATGCTTGTGCAAGAACAAAATCATCTCATATTGTTCGGTGCCTAGCAGAAGATACTTCACTTAAAATTGCAGAAGCAATGAAAATTGGGCCGTTTAGTATGCCACAGACGGGAGTTGTGATTATGATGTTAAAAAGTTGTACCCAGTATGTGTTAGATACTTTGACAGTGAAAAAGGCAAAGTCATGAGTGTTCTTCTTTCTTTACCAGAATTAACAGTAGATTCCACTGGACAAAACATTTTTGATTTGCTTGACAATGTTTTGAAGAAACATGACATAAGTTGGCAGAACTGTATGGGGTTTGCAGCTGATAATGCATCAGTGATGACTGGAATTCATAAAGGAGTTGCTTCCTATATTTTGAAAATGTCTCCATCAGTGTTCATAACAGGTTGCCCCTGTCATTTGATGCACCTTGCTGCTGGTAAGGCTGCTGATAAATTAGAAGTAGATATTGGCCATTTATTAATAGATATCTACTATTATTTGGAGAAAAATAGTAAAAGGAAACAGGCTCTAAAGTTGTTACAAGATCAGTTTGATCTTGAAGACTATAAAGTTATAAAGCATGTGTGTACAAGATGGTTATCCCTTGGCAAATGTGTTAGCCATTTACTTGAGCTTTGGGATGCATTACAAGCATTCTTTCAAACTGAAAGTGAATCTGCACAGAGAAAACATGGTGGAAAAGTGAAGAAGAGTGGTACAAAAGCAGAATCTGTTATTGCAAGTCAGAAGAGAACAAGAGATGAAAGTATAGACAGACATACTAACAATAAAGAGATTGGTGTAGCAGAAAGAAAGAAATTTAAATCCATGGAATTTTTATTTGAGAGGCCTCTATCTATCCAGCTAGAGGGCCTCCAGGCTCAGACCATGACTGTGAAAGATAAATCTTTTGACATAAAATTTCATCAGCCATCTGGATCAGGTTCTTCAGAGTATGAATCTGTTAAAAAGCATACTGGATCTTCTCATACTTCCAAGGGCAAAACTAGCATGCGAGATGGTTTACAAAAAGCTTAATGATCCAGTTACAAAACTGTACTGCTTGTTTATGAAGAGTGCCATTCCATTGTTTGATGCAGCAAATGTCTTGCAGAAAGAAGAACCATGCATTCATATTATGCACAAGATTCTGTCAAACCAGTTGTCAGATTTGCTAATAAGGTTTATTAAGCCAGAAATCATCGCATCAGCCAAACTTTTAACTGATATTGACTTTCATGACCATGCAAACCAGAAAGATAATGAAGATCTAGCTATTGGTGCAGAAGCAAGAGAATTCATAGAACACAATTCTACTCTTCCTGTGATTACATGCTCCATAAATTCCCATATGGAGATGAACTGCTTTTAAATGCTTCAGTTGCTTATGTAAATGAGAGACAGTCAAAAAGCTTCAAAAGTGTTAGATTCTTTGTCAAGAGATATCCCTTTCTATTGCCACCCTTGTCTAACTTGGATCATCTGGAAGAAGAATTCCTGAAGTATCAAGTTGGGATTCTACCTGACAATATACTTAATGCAGATAGAGTTGATGTGCAATGGCACCTTATTTCCCAGCTAAAAGACTCTATCACTGGAAGAAATAAATTTCCTCTTCTTTGTCAGGTTATGAAAGGAATATTGGTTCTTTACCATTCTAATGCTGACTGTGAGAGATTGTTCAGTGTTGTTAACAAAAATAAAACTGAATTCAGGTCCAGGCTAAGTAACCCAGTAATGAGTGCTCTACTGGTATGCAAAACATTCATGGCCTCAGCTGGTACAAAATGTTTTGAAATGCAACATGACAATCTGTTGCTTTCTAAAGCTAAAGTGCTACATATGAACACTTGAACCATTAATGAATGATAAAAGACGAGAAAAGCAAATAAATCATTGTTAATTGTAATTGTAGTATGTTATATGTGGATTACTCTTTTTCTGCTTGGATTCCTCTTTTTGACCACTTGGATTACACTTTTTCCTCGTCAGGGGTTGGCATGTATGGGGCTCAAAAGTTAAGGTCACCATTCTTGTTAAATTATTTTGATTTCCATGTAATATTTTAAGATCTACTAAGATGCCTTCAACAAATCTTAGATGTGTTGCCATTACTAAGTCATTGATATTATTTTGTGTAAATGACACAGAATGAAGGGAGATAACGTATATAATAACCACCATAATTTACAGGTTGGTGTCCCTTGAATGGAAAAAAAACCTGTAGTGGCAATCATCTCCATGACTCTAAATGGGACAGGCAGCAGGCAAATCATGCACTGTTTGTGGTACGCTTGTTATCATTTCTTCAGGTTTGTGGTGAAATATTTGTTGAACAGGTTTTGAAGTTGATAATGGTTGCATTGTCACACAACTCTTACAACCCCTCCTTACAAGGCCTTAGCTATTTTTTTATATTCAGCTTGCAATATTGTAATTTGAAATCTCTTAAAAAAATATATTGCATTGGGATATGAATGGTAGTTTCTAGATATAGTACATACATGTATTAGGGTTATATTTGGTTACACAAGAAATACAAAATATCTTGTTTGAATGCTTTCAGTTTTATATGTTGTAGTCTTACAAGACTAAAATAAGTTCTACATTTCTTGCAGTTTCTCTGTATATTCCGTAAAACGAAAAGGAAATAATCTTGTTTGATTTGTTTTGTCTAATAGTGTTGATGTTTTGTATTTATATGATAATCATGTGACACAGATGTTATTTATTTATCAGTCTAGATGTTGATTTAAAAAAGATTTGTATTTGTTTCTTTATGCACATGTCCCTTCAATGAATTGTTTAATGACAATGTAAATATGTTATCCATTTAACTCAAGATCTGGATCTTTTTTCCTAGCCTTTCACAAAATTATTTTCTCACTCTCATCATGTGATATGGAGTTTCATTTCTTTTTCAGATGATGAACTTCATTTTTTAATTTGGGTGTTTTCTTGTCCGATTTTTCCCAAATTTCTAAATTCTGGTGACCCATGGACTTATCAATTTCAAAGTTTGACTGATTTTGTTATAAATGGCTGCTGCCAATTGTGATATTGATTCCTGGCATATCCTGTAGGAAAGAGAGAGAGAGGAAAGAAAGAGAGAGAGAGATTGATTTCTAACTAATTCAGGAAAATAAATAAGTAATCATATTTTCACATTTCAACCTTTTTTTATAAGCAATTAGAGAATTACACCCAAAAAGATCAGTGAGACTAGACAAAATGGTCAAATCAAATATAAAAAACAACAAACTGACCTTAAGGACCACTCCAAAGAACACAGCCCAGAAGTCGTGATGGATTTGGTTTGAAATTTGGCATATATATATATATATATATATATATATATATATATATATATATATATATATATATATATATATATATATATATATATATATATATATATATATATATTGGCTCAGACAGTATAGTTATCAATGGGGCCCCAAGTGGCCAAGTGGTCTAAAGCGCTCTCTGTTTTTGGATCACTGCCATCTCACCTCTGTCTGCATTGGTTCAAATCTAAGATTCGGCTAATGTAGTTATGTGAGAAAGCTTGCCAGTAGCTTCTCATGGGTCAGTGGTTCTTTCTGGGGGGTTTCCCGGGTTCTTCCTCCATCAATAATACTGGCCACCATGTATAACCTATCATGTGCTGAAAAATGGCATTAAACCCTACAACAACAGCAACAACATAGTTATGAAAAACACTGCCACGCATTTTAGCTGTAGTCCACAAATTCATTGATGCATTGAATAAGGTGGACAATTATTACATTTTATTTATATACGTTGACATCAAATTTCAACAGATGTGTGTTGATATCATTAATTTCACTGGAAGCTTTATTGAAACTGTCCAAAGTTACCCTAGGTACATTTCCATTGTATCAGTGATATATTTCTTAAATCAGCTCCTTCACCAAAATAACTAATTTGAGACAATATAATTTGATCATCATTCTCTGCCTTTTCTTCTGAATAAGGTCCACAGCTTAAGACAAAATGAAGTTGTAGTTGGAAAATATGTCCACACTGGTACTTGTACAAAAAATGTTGAAGAGTCTAGTTAATAATTATTATGATGTTAGTAATCAAAATCAGTTGGATGCTTGCAGTTAATCATTTTTGAATGATGGAATAATTTCCTGCTAAAATTGGACAGGAGTCATATTAAGGTAATAATGTGACAAGTTGCAAAACAAAAGCTAATTTAAAAATCTGAAAGACAACTACAGTCAAAAGGGTTGGATAATGTCTTGTGTGTTGTCATTTATTGTAGAAACTGGCAGACTCAAAGGGTATTAAATTTCTCTACCAATACC
Organism: Unio delphinus; assembly: GCA_029339505.1. Taxonomy (NCBI): domain Eukaryota; kingdom Metazoa; phylum Mollusca; class Bivalvia; order Unionida; family Unionidae; genus Unio; species Unio delphinus. Next base: position 3,946,120 of record JAQISU010000177.1, on the reverse strand, counting down.
ATTTTTGTCACCCCCACACTGCAGTATATCTAATATCCCACTCTAGCATGTTGTGTAACTTGGACATTTTACATCATTTGTTACTCCTTGTTTGAAGTGAGTGGTATTTTGTGTCTGTGTTGATCTTTTTAATTTGATCAATAAATCAAATATATTCTACTTCAGCTTTTAACAAACTTCCACTTTGGGTGAATTCTGGAATGAAAATATGTTGAATCCTTCTCCCACCCCAAGACTGGGTTGCTAGTTGAAATCATGTCTTTGCTTTAATCTCAACATTTTTTCACCTGTTGCTATGCAATATTACTCTTTTGATGCACCATATGGAGAATTTTCGGCACATTCCAAAACTGGAATTCTGCATATAACTCATTATTTTATAGATATTTTTGCACCCTGTATCATACTGTCTTAATTGCAATCATGCAACATAGATGGATGGGGTATGCATCTGGATGAGTGTTACACATGTCATGAAAGTAGGTCAATGACTTGGGTTGAATCTCATACCCATACCACACAGAAAATGTCAGTGGCCTACATTTTATTGGCTTAGTAACATGAAACTTGGTCAGGAGATCATCTTGATAAGCTGTTCCTCTGATTCAATGACTTAGGTTAAATTTTATGTTTGACACTCATTTCTCATGCACTGTTTGTACTAAAATTGTGAAGTAGATGACAATATACATCTCTGTTACTGCCACACTCTTACATCAACAGAAGCTTATCATGACTTGCATCCTTAATGATAAAAGGAGGTCTCTGTGACCTATATTTCATGCTTTAGTAACATCAAGATGGTTGACAGTTTGTTGGAAATCCCATTTTTGGGTACTTTTTATGCTTCAATCAATGAATTTGATCACACTTTCACAATTAAAGACGGTCACTGCAACTTACATTGTATGCCATACTAACCCGCATCAAGTATTTCACCACATGGATTTTTCCATATTGTGTATAATCTAGCCTACTCAGAAGGTCCTTGCTGATCAATGCAGTTAGAAGTAGAAAATAATGACAATTATTCAGTGGTAAACATTCCACATTAGTTACTATACATTGTATGCTGTGATGTTCCCCTGAACAGGTTTACTTTATATTGTACTGGAGAATGAATATTGGAATCAAATGAGCAGAGAGCATGCTGTATATATTTCATGTCAGGCTTCATCTGATCTGTAGTGGCTAATCAAGGTAATTATTCATGCATGAACTATGTTGGCACTATGGAATGCCATATGAAGGTTACTCACCCAGTAAAATCTGGCCACTATGGGTGGAGAATGATAATAGCCTCTTCTGAAGATTTTAAAACCAATGATGTAATTTATTTTACAAAGTGGCATTTATCAGTTCATTATAGTAAGTTAACTTTTATTATTTTTAATTGTTTATGTCATTATGTCAAAATGTTTATCAAAGCTAGTTGTTTTAATGTCTAAATTGCTTTTTCTCCAAATTATATTTTATGAATTTTGTTTGGTCAGTTCTGTTAAGAGATAAAAAGGGAAAAACGTGACAGTATTGGCATTCGCTAATGTGTGTGTGGTTTTTTTTGTGTGTGATTTTTAACGTAACTTTAAATTTGTTTTAGTTATACTCTACAATGTCTGGCAGTTTATAGTGATGTCTAGTACTGAGGTATCATGCTGCAGACATATGACATGATGTCCCACCCAGTCACATTATCCTAATACTAGGCCATCCAGTCCTAACACTAACCTCTTAGTGCTGAGTGCCAAGTGAGGCAGCTGTTGGTACCATTTTTTTTGTCTTTGGTATGACTCAGCAGGGGTTCGAACACAAAACCTCCCCCATCTGAGATGGATGGTCTAACCACAGGACCATCAGAGCGGTGTGATGCATTTGCTAATGATTGTTAAAAGGAACATGATAATCAATAATTTGCAATTTATATTCATCATTTTGATTCTTTATAATATAGCCATACATGTACTTTTTAAGCCATTTGTATTCTCAGTAATTTTGGTTGACAAAAGACAGTTTTTTGTGATTTCATTTTGTATTTAGGAAGACAGTTTGAAAACAGAGGTATAAGATGCACTTTTAAATATACAGCTAAATTTATACCATGACTTATTATAAACCACCTTATCAAAATTTGCGTGCAAAGTACATGAATAAAATTTACATTATAACTTCTCAGTACATTGAGAGAAAAAATGCATTGCTAATAAATTCAACCAAATACTTTATTTTATTTATCAAATTGGATACTTTGAAATTGAAAAAATCAATGATTACTAAAAAGTAGAAAATTATATATATTTTGCGGACACTGTCTTAGTCACAGTTTTTGTAAAATTACAAAAACTGAATCAGATTGTAAGTGAGAAGTTCATGTTCAGAATAGAGGTGGAAAGTTTTTTTTCTATGGGCACTGATACAAGAAAATGATTAAATCTTAATAAATAAAGTTTTACAGCTAACTGGTCACCAGGGTAAGCACAGCTGGAATAAGTCTTAGGTCAGATTCCCTTTGATATCACTGCTCAGCCTGGAAACCTCACATGCATATTAAAAAGGTTCTGGTGATAATCTGATGGCTTTCTGGAGTTTCCAAAATATGTCTTATATACTATCTTTGTATGTAATAACTGTTGTTTAATTGTTAAGTTTACTTGGGGTGTATCTCATCGGTGATATTTTAGATAAGACAGTTCAATTTTGTATGTCTACATACATATGCTGTGAGAATTTTCATGTATCTTACTAACCAGAAAGTGAGCAAGCAAATAATTTTTTTAAAGATGCAAAGCTAGTCCGTGCTCGCTTCTTTGCATATGACTTGTATCTTATTATGTTTAATGATAAAATTTTAAAGCTATGCAATTCATGGTTTGTTGTATGTGAAGTATGAAGATTGAATTTCTGATATAAGTCTCACCTTCTTTATTTTTTAATGTCTTTCAATGCTAAATGGGTATTTTAAATAAAAGTCATTTTACAGAAAGTTATTGCATGACATTTATTTGTTCCATTCTAATACAAGACAAAATGTTCTCCTTTGAATGTGTTCCTCAATCACATTACTTTAGGTATATTAGCTGTTATCTCTTGAATCCAGTCTTACTAAATGGCAGGAATCATCTTTTTCTGTCTATTTCTCTGTCGCTGATGTACTGGATAACATCATCTACTTTATCCTCTGACAATCCAAACCATTTTTTGTGTTCTAACTGACTTGTCCACTATTGGGTTTATTGTGTGAATTAATCACTCTGCTACAGGTTGTATACATTCTCTTTACAATTTCTGCAAAATTTGAGTGATTTTACAATCATTTTTGGACTGTGTCCTTTATAAACCATGTCACACCACACTATCATTAACCTCTGCAAGGTCATTACAAGTTGCTCCATTTGTGACAGTTTGTTTGAACAAGTTTTTACCATGCTGCAATGCTAATTTATGCTTTGTATTTCCCTTCTTGTTTAGTTTTTACCATGCCGCATTGCTAATTTATGCTTTGTATTTCCCTTCTTGTTTAGTTTTTACTATGCTGCATTGCTAATTTATGCTTTGTATTTCCCTTCTTGTTTAGTTTTTACCATGCTGCATTGCTAATTTATGCTTTGTATTTCCCTTCTTGTTTAGTTTTTACCATGCTGCATTGCTAATTTATGCTTTGTATTTCCCTTCTTGTTTAGTTTTTACCATGCTGCATTGCTAATTTATGCTTTGTATTTCCCTTCTTTTTTAGTTTTTACCATGCTGCATTGCTAATTTATGCTTTGTATTTCCCTTCTTGTTTAGTTTTTACCATGCTGCATTGCTAATTTATGCTTTGTATTTCCCTTCTTGTTTAGTTTTTACCATGCCGCATTGCTAATTTATGCTTTGTATTTCCCTTCTTGTTTAGTTTTTACCATGCTGCATTGCTAATCTATGCTTTGTATTTCCCTTCTTGTTTAGTTTTTACCATGCTGCATAGCTAATTTATGCTTTGTATTTCCCATCTTGTTTAGTTTTTACCATGCTGCATTGCTAATTTATGCTTTGTATTTCCCTTCTTGTTTAGTTTCGCTTGAACAGTCAACTCAGTGCTTAAAATGCACAAGTTCAAAGCATAGTCTATAAGTTTTGTAATGTGACATTGACTTTTTAGACTCCTTTATTAGTAGATGGGAATATTTTTATATTTAGCATGTTAGTAACTTCTTAAATTACTAATTTATGCTTTGCTTTCTCCACTTTTATCATCTCATCAAAATATTATTTATTTATGCATCTTCAGGGCATGAATATCGAACATCGTCTTCTTTTTACTGAGTATACATCATTTGTGATATGCAGAATCTGTAAAACATGATCAGAGCAAGTCTGGGTTATCATATTAGAAAGTGATATACTGATTTACTAATCTGTGCTTTGTTCTTGTGGCATTTTAGAAGTGTTTACTAAATGCATGAAATGCATGTTAAGAGCCATAGTCCATTTGGCATTTAAGGGAGGAAATATAGAATAAGTCAAGGAGGACAATCTACAGTTGTTGGCAATACTGATTCATTAGGGAGTATTTCACAATTTTAGGCATCCCAATGGGCATAAGTACCTTTGCATGTTCGAGCATGGCCTTCAAGCCTATAATTTGGATGCATGGGATTCATATTGGATCAGTTGGATCCACCTCCTTTTACCACCAACTGTGCAGTCATCACCGATTGTACAGCCATCACTGACTATTTACATGGGAGACCTTTTGAGAAGACAGCCCAGCCAACTCCAACTCGATGGAGCAGTGTTCCCCAATTTTAGTCAGTCCAGTGGGTGTAAGTCCCATTTCATGTCTAAGCATGGTCTTCTGACCAATAAATCCCAATGCATGGAGTTTGTACCAAATCGAAAGGATCCAATGCATAATGAAATCGCACTGTCACCTGCCATCCAGTTGTTCCAAGATGGGTACTTTTTCAGTGAATCAATACATCAAATGATTTCTGGGGATCTTAGTGACAGATCCATCTAACTGTACTGTCATCGGCATGCCCTTTCTATTACGGAGATTTAAATGTGAAATCTTACTGTCCAGCCAGACCCTTAGAGTGGCCATACTGATGATAATAGCACCATCTTTTATATTGCCGGCTTCCAGGCCAACCATTCACCAGATGAACCAGATAGAAGTCCCAGTAATGCTGGACTTCATATGTTCACTGCTTGTCAACAATTGAGAGCTAGTTCAGATATGTCTTTGTTTTGTCAGACATATCTTCCATAGTGTATTGCAGAACAGTGGCCTTTAATTGTGATTGGTGCCTACTGTTTCTTGTCAAAGAGCCATAGAAGGAAGGTGACACTCGGGTTATATTGCTCTAAAATCCCAAACTTTATCTCACCAGCCTCACATGTGAAAGCCTGGACAGTCAACACTCTTTCCATAGATTGGAGTGGCATGGACATGCAGGCATTTGGAGGGGTGAGCATGTGTGTTAATGCCATTCCAAACTATGGAAAGATCATTGACTGCCCAAGCCTTAGTATCTGCAGCTGGTGAGGTAAAGCTTGGGAGTTTTACATCACATTTTTTTTGTCAATAGATCGACTTTAGGTTGATCACAGCAGATATCTATGCAAGTGAAAGCCAAGGGAAAAAGCAACAGTTCTGCTTGTATTAATGGACTCTTCTGGGACAGTAAGTCCACTAAAACCTGTAGTTGGCCTGGAATATGACAAACTTTTCAATGAATTTGTCATTGAAAACATCAGCTTAGAAATTCCCAAAGAACACAAAGGTCTGGAAATGTTTCCATATTTCATTCATCTCTATCAATATATGCAATACACACTCCCATGTCATCCACTGGCCTCCTAGACTAGTTAAAGGAGATGTGCATCACAGCCCATTGTGCTCACATCCATACAAATTTTCAATTTGAAGATTGTATTAGCCAGGGACCACATAAGTAAGTCAAGTGAGGTTCTGGCATTTCTGGATGTAGGATCTCAAATGCATTATTTTTTTCCATGGAGCAAAGTTTCGGCTGCCATTGGAACAAACGTATCATTGCAATGACCTCATAAATAGGCAACCTAGGACAGTGATGTCCACAGTCATATTTAGTAAATCCTGTTAGCAAAGGAGTCTTATGCTGAAGTATGGTTCTATGTAAGAACTGAAGAACTATGTGGAGTTCAATACCTGTAGAGAAGTAAATTATTCCCTGCTGTAATATCGGTGTGGAAACAAAAATGTGTTTATTGGACTACAATATCATTTTGGAACTATTGTGAATTATTCAAAGGTGTTCTGGACAACACTATTTTGACACATCAGGACTGTTGGTGAACCAGTATATTGCCAGATCGGAAATTTATATAAACATTTTTTTCCTTTTGTGATTTTAACATAAGTATCTTAGGATTATTCATGATTCAATTCAAAAGACTGTCAATTCATCTGAAATTTTCATTTTATAACTGTGATAATAAAATGATTAAGTTTTACAAAACGTGCTGGCTTTGCTTAAATCTGTTACTTAGTTAATGGCCATAAAGTCATAACAAAGTACAGAAAACTTACATCAGATCATACCATAAATCAGAAATATTTATAAAAGTTTTCAATATCACACACCAAACCTGCTCATATTTAAATACAGCTTTGGCAATATCAAGGGTCACAATCATGACAGGTATTTACAAAGTGTGCGAGGGCAGCAGAGTGATGATGCTGACATGTCATAACTTTGTTGTTGAAGAAAAGCTTGGGATTACACATGGATTATGCTTCTCTTTGATGAGTATATGCTTCCAACTTTCTTTAAGGTAGAAACTTGCATAATATTTCTATGTAGATTGTGAGTGTGCTACTCTGCAAGGTTGTTAGTAGTAATCTAAATATTCACAGGATTTGGCACCAATCCTTGCATGAAGGGGAGATCACTCTGTCAACGTTTTACCCTGAGAGTGGTGAATTTTGCAAGGTAGTAGTAATTCTAATAATGTATTTTGAACAGGTAACGTACTTGAAGAAGAAAAAGAACTCAAGATTAATTTTGTTGTTATGACTGAATATATTTGTGGGAGAAAAAGTAATGGATAAGCAATAATAGTGTATTGGTACATATGATTGTGTATATTCAAATCAGAATTTACGTGTATTCTGTTTTGCTGGCAGAGGAGAGAGGTTACATGGCAATTGTAGTCCTCTTTGTTCAGGTCTATTATAATTGTTATCTTCATCGACGTAACAGGTTGTATCTGACTGTCAATGAACAACTCTGAATAATGACTTAAATATTGTTTAATTATGACAGCCAATGTCACATCATGCCAAAATCAATTTTACTATCCACTGGCAAATACTTCTACTCCAGTTTGGAATGAGGTAACAGGCCCCCCGAGATATCAAATTAAGGCGGCTGTCAGTAGTGAAATGAAAACAATAACTTGGTTGAAAAATTTTATGTCTACCATTCCTAATGAATATGACAAATGCAATTAAAACCTATTTAAAAAGAGGATGAGAGTCTCTTGTGTAATAATAGTATTAACATTTTCTTAGGCTGCAGAGTAGAAAAATCTCCATTGGCAAAGGTTTGAAAAATTCAGTAATATATACGTGTCCACGATATACATCAAAAATGAATACAATTTAAGCTCATCCAAGAATCAAATATTTGCAACCCAAATCTTTTTTATAAAGATAAAAACAGTAAAAGAACTGAAATTAGAAATTATTCAATGATCAAATTTGTCTACTTCATGACTTGCATTTATTATTGATAATGCGATTGTTTTAATATTTTCATTTGTTTACTATATTGAAACAGCAAGACTACTTAACCAGTGGTCTCTGGTCAATGCTTTGGCAATGTACTTTAAGGTTTTATTTGATGAGAAAACATTAAATAGCTTCCACTCTGTCTCATACTTAAAGAAAAGAAGTAGATATAGTAATGACAAGTTATCACACATATCTTATTCGTGTTTACATTGAAGAAAATGGGTAGATTCTCAATTAAGAAAACAATCATTATTTCAAAATGTCATGACCAAAGAATTGTGTGTAGAAAAATGTTTTTGTAGTATATATGGGAATAAAAATATACATTTGGTTTTGTTAGTGCACACATCATTGCTGGATGGTGGTCCATTTTTATTCATGGTTATTTCAAAATAATGAGTTTGGTTTACCCATTGCTGCATGCACAAAGTACATGTACCTGCAATGAGAAACCCAATTACCTTGAATTCTCTGGTTGTGTTTTTCACAACAGCCAGTGTACTTATTGAGTCAATTCATGTCTTTATCACAATATAAGTTTTGTTAGGAAGCTGTCCACTCTTCAGCTACAGATGAGGAGTCTTAGAATTTTGTGGAGTTGCATGCAACCTGTAAGCTATGGTTGATGGTGATGATGGCATGGAGGACGGCATTGGTTTACTCACAGTGAGAGACTAAAACATTGGGTCTAATGGGTCTGAAGAAAATGATGTGGCTCTCAAGTGATCCTTTTAAAGACTTGGAGGGGTGGGCCATACTTATGACTATTCAGTGGGAGTTGTGAGACCAGAATTATGTTGTGATCGTCAACTGGATGCCACAAGAAACATTCTTCCATTCTTAAATCATTTTTTACTCTCATTATATGAGTGAAATCAATAATTTAATATTGCTATACGAGTGAAAATCAATAATACATACATCCTACTTGAAGATGAAACATACAGTATTCATAATTCTGCATAAATCCTTTATGAATCGTACATTTATATTTGTGTATAAATTCTATACATTGATCATCCATGGTGAGCAAATCAATATATCAATCATATTGATTTATAGGTTCCATATGTTGATTCTTGTTTGAGTGCTAGTTCAAGTTACATGACTTGTTCTGATTAGGTCAATTTAGGAACGATATAATTTCCATATAGTTTCAGATTTGTTCATTGTTTAAGTACATTATAAATAAATGTCTCATTCACGAAACTGCTTTCAGAGTCTTTGCTAAATCCGATCCCAACCTAGCTTCATCTAATTACACAAAGGTCATTCTACATGATTACAATCCGAAGTTTCTTTTTTAAATTTCGTATTATGTTTAAGTATTTTCAGATCATAACTAGTACATGAAAATGAAAATAACATAATCCACTTCACTAGGAACAAAATATTTTAAAGTGTACATAACCAATAGTCCATATAAATTAAAAAATAATTATTGTGTGCACCAGAAAGATTTGTTTGCATAAATAAAGAGAAAATAAATTTCATGTTTGATAACACTGGCACCGAGAAGGATGATGATAACAAGAAAGAAGTGTGTATGTGTTTGATATGGAGTTTTAATGCAGTTTTACAATTTTTCAGTCATATGATGTCTACAGTGTGGCAGTTTATAGTGATATGTAACACTGGGCCATCATGCTGCAGACATATAGCATCATGTCCCACCCAGTCCAGATAAGAGGCTAACCAGTCCTAACACTAACCAATTATTGCCGAGTGCCTAGTGAGGCAGCTGTAAGTTCCATTTGTACAAGTCTTTGGTATGACTCAGCAGGGGTTCAAATCCATGACCTGCATCTGAGGCAGACATTCTAACCACTTAGGCCACAGAGTGGTTTAATAAAAAGTACAAGATGATCATATCAAGAAGAAAAAACAATAGTGCAGTATTAACAGCAATAAAAATACATATCCTTCTTTTTAATGCCTTCAATTAAATACTTGTCTCTCATGAGATTTTGTTAAACATCAGTATTTTTTCAAAATATGAACTACTCGATTCAGAAACAACAAAATATGAAGTTACAAGAGAAATTTGAAATAATTTTAAAATGTCAAACAAAAAACTTTATATGATTTTAATCTCTATTTCTTTCCCATAAACAAATCAGTGATATTTTCTTTTGGCACAGTTAAATCTCATTCAATTGGTTTTAATGAAAGTCTTATACATGAACAAATAGGATACCTTTAATTATGTTTGACTGTGTACTAAACATGGGGGGGGGGGTTTATAAAAAAAATTACATACTCATGATATATCATAGCAACTGATGCAGTTCTTGAATATCCAGGTAAACCACTGATTTTCTGGTACCCTTGTTTCCAAAGCCTTGGTGGATTAACAGTTTTGGCAGAACAACTGAGGTCACATAATAATAATTCAATAATATAGGTATAAATGAAACAGGTCTATTAAGTACTGTACTTGCAGAGAATGTTGTACTACCACTCCCAAAGTGGCAAATTGTAGAATTGTACTGGAACTGTAGATTTAATCACATGGGCCCTGAAGTTGAGGGCTGTCAGGATTACTGTTACATAGTTGATTGCTTCATCATAGATTTCTGATGCTGCAGGTGGGGCATCCAGGGTACATTAAGTTGATGCCACATGTTTTTCAGATGTACTGCTCAGATACACATTCTGCTAGGCTATCTTTTTAAATATTTCATTTGAGCGAAGCTGTTTCATGTGTTTTGATCTTTTCCTGTGTAACTTTTCATGCATGAAATAAAAATTCATTAGCTATTGATCCATCACAAATGTTAGTTGCTCTAGCCCTTAAATTAATTCACCCAACAACTCAATTATTTTGTCAATAGTAAGTCTTTCAGCTACACCTGTTTCATGTTCATCACTGTTATCTTCATCATTTCATCACTTTTATTAGGATTCAAAATAATGTCTACAATTTTAGAATCAGTATATTAGTGATAAACATGAGGTATTTCTTCGCTGACATTGATCCACTCAGCCAGATTTTTTTCATTAAACTTACTTTCTATATCCTTGGCAACAAGTCATATAGGAATTTTTGCAAACTCAAGCAACTCATTACACCTTCTTTCTCCTTTTGGTACATTAAATCCAGTGAAATCATTGTCAACATTTTCATCAGGTGAATTTTCAAACATCAAGACAGGCCACAACTTATGCCAGCCTTTCTTGACGATTGTACCTTCTTCCAGACAGGAGTAATAAACCACAGCATATCTTTCATGTTGAATTCTTAAATAAATGCGTGTACAGACTTGCCAGCATTAACCACATCTAACATATGCTACATCAAAAGTGAGTGATACTTAGCCTTTGTAGAGCGAATTATTCCTTAGTCTTGGGGTTGGTTAAGTGATATACAGTTAGGTGGTAAATGCATTGTGTTACGTATATTTGATTTAAGTCATTTATTTTTATTTTAATTGTTTGTTTGTCAGATTCAAATTTGACATTTTAAGTTTAAGATTCATTCCTTGGGAGATGACATGTACTTTACAAATAAACACCAGATGTTGACCTCATTTCTGACCTAGCTTCAGAGTTGTAAACAAGCTTTCAAAATGATTAGTTGATTCCTAGGACATTATGGAGCTTTGTTGTAAACATCTTTCCATTTTTAGTTGGGTCATACGGTGTGCACAAGATTTTTTGAACGTAAATTTGTTCTAAAGATTCTAGAAAATCATGTGACCCCTTCCTTGTTAACCCTTAAAGTGCGTGTCACGACTATAGTCGCGCTGTTGTTTTTGGTCCCGTAGTGCTTGTCGCGACTATAGTCGCGTTCGAGGTGAGCAACAATGATTGCATTCTATAACTTCATCTTGCCATAAATGCCTGTAAAACTATATTTGATTGGTTTAAAAAGGCCCCGAACAAGCATTCTGCAGTACTTTACTATCCTATTAATGATGTAAATTTACAAATGCTCGCTTTTAAACAAATGGTACTTGTGCAAAGCTAAAATGGCCGACGCTGAATACGAAGGTGATTTCTTGCAAAAAATATTCGATTCTGATAGTGATGCTAATAGTGATTTTGAATAATTTGAGAAAAATGACATTATTGGAGCAAGCGAGGTATTGATGGAAATACACATGAATGATTTTGAGCCAGTAATTTACGTGGAACTGGAGTCGGATGTACATGCTTGCTTGACGTGAAAAGATGGCGTGCCTGTCAACCCCCATTCACTGGTAATTCAAAATTAAATGTCGAGATGGTGAATAATGAACCTACAGACTATTGAAGACTTTTTCTAGATGACGAGTTATTGCATCTGATAGTAGATCAAACAAATCGTAATGCAGATCAGAGTTCATGGGGCAGACTTGAAGGAAAAAAGTCGCATGAAGAAATGGCGGCCTGTTACACCTGAGCATCTAAAACGTTTTTGCATCGATTAAAACAATGAGTTTGGTACATATGTCTGTTCTCGATTCCTAATGGGCTACTGATGATGTGATATCAACTGCATACTTCAGCAAAAAAATAAGTATGGGATAGATATCAAGCTATTCCAAGCAATTTACACCTGTCAGACAATGAGAACAATTAAGGTGACTCTTCACACAAAAAATCAGCCCAATGATTGAATAAAAGTAAAGCCTTTGCTGAGGTTTAATCACCAGATATGGACCTCGGTTTGATGATATTATAATAAATAACAGGTGATAGTTTTTCATGAACATTAATTGCTGACTAGAGGGTTTAAACTTACCTCTGACATTCATGGAGTGGATATAACAGGTGATAGTTTTTCATGAACATTAATTGCTGACTAGAGGGTTTAAACTTACCTCTGACATTCATGGAGTGGATTTTTGCAAAATTGTCACCCTTCCTTTACCTGTGATTTTCACTATTTATATATAACAGTGTGAAAGACATAACATGTGCATGGTTTGACTAGTAAAGAATATAACATTTCTTAGATATATTTGAAATTTTCCATTAAAAACAAACAAAATTACTGATGAAATACAATTTTAACTTGTCATTTTACCTGTATTTACACCTGTACCTGCAAATATGTTAAACCTACACATGTGTCTTGATGCTAATCTTAAAGTATAGACATGCACCAACATTTTTCATATAGGGTTTGTCTATCAATAGTGTATATTTAATGAAATATATGCAATTTAAAGACTGTGCAGTTTTCTTCTTTTTTCCCCTGAAACAATTCAGCACTGAGGGACCTTGTACTGCAAAACAATGCAGCACTTTAAGGGTTAAAGTAAAAACAGGTATATAAATTATGTTTTGGAGCGAACTATTTAGTAGAAGTTGGGCTGTTAGAATATTAAGTTGTATTGTTTTGAGTTATTTTAAATTACTGGAAATTATTTCAATTCGTTTGGATCAAGAGGATTTATTTTGTTATTTATCTGGAAAATAATTGTGCTCATAAGACCAGAACTGACTTCATCACGTGACATCGTCTTCCATCTTGGATGCTTCACCAAGATTCGGACTGGGAATTATTAGGACATTTTATTACCAGGACTTTTGCAATTTCACTAGTGGATTATATTTTGAGTTATTTTTGGATTAATTTTGGGAATTGATTCTTAAAACCGAAAGTTTATTTTCTTTTCTGGAAAATATTTGTGCTCAATAAATTGTTTATTAAGTTTTTACAAGCTTGTTATTCTCACTCTTTCTATGTTACTGTTTATTCGAGCCTAAGCACATAACAATTGTTTTAACATTTTTCTATAATTAATTTTTCACTATAGTCACATTCATGTTCTAATTTAAGTTCAAGTGCTCTCTCGTAATTTTGTCTGGACTAAAAGAGATGCCAAACCATCCATTGCTGAAAAATCAGTGGTTTATCTGTACCTTCTACATCAGAGTAATTTAGTAACATTATACCAATTTTAGCTCAGCCAGGCTAAGTCAGGCGGAAAATATAGCTCAACTGGGTAAAGTCAGTTGGAAAATATAATTTAAATTCCTTCCATATTTTTTGTGTTAATTTTTTTTAAGTTCAATAAAAATGTTATTTAGAATATGCTTTGACAAAATTATGCTCAGTCATAGCAACCTGATGACAAAATTAATTTTTGGCAACTTATCCACAAGGTCTTATCCAGTTTTGAACAATCTGAGCATGCATGTTCCCTGTAATATTCTTTATTAAGATATATCAGGAATGGCCTCCAGGTGTGGTTTTCATAGCAGGTGGATGGAAAACTGATTTGATACACTTTCCAGAATGGAAGTTATTTCTTGTCAAATTTAAAATATCACTTAGGAAATGCACTTTAATTTTGTTCTCACTAGACTGAGCCAAGTGCCATTAAACTTGGCTCTATGTTTCTTTCTTACTCAGCAGCAAGAGACCATGTGGCATTAAGGCCTAGTACATTGGTTAAAAAATGGCTCAATTTAACATCCAATATGGCTGCTGTTAGTAAAAATAAAACAAACTTTATTTCATATGAAAAATACTGTTACATGACCGGTTTCAACAAAATTTATATTTGCATTTTCTAACAATGATACAGATCTTATATTCAATAATGCCCATATAACTAAAACAGTAAAAGAATTTAAGAACTGCTTAATCAATTTTAATGGGACAGGAAATATATGTTAGATGTACATTTTAAAGTTGCATCTTTACCTCAACCAATATTTCTTCAGAAATTTGATTTCTGCAATACTGGAATACTGCAATGTTATATCTTCAAATTCCATGAATGATTCTGCATTTTTTTAAAAATATTTTACATATTTTAAATATTTGTCATCATGAATGGAATAGTGTAATCAGTGACATGGTCATAATGTGTGGAATAGTGTAATCAGTGCCATTGGTTGTCATCATGAATGGAATAGTGTAAGCAGTGCCATTGGTTGTCATCATGAATGGAATAGTGTAAGCAGTGCCATTGGTTGTCATCATGAATGGAGTAGTGTAATCAGTGCCATTGGTTGTCATCATGAATGGAATAGTGTAAGCAGTGCCATTGGTTGTCATCATGAATGGAATAGTGTAAGCAGTGCCATTGGTTGTCATCATGAATGGAATAGTGTAATCAGTGCCATTGGTTGTCATAATGAATGGAATAGTGTAATCAGTGCCATTGGTTGTCATCATGAATGGAATAGTGCAAGCAGTGCCATTGGTTGTCATCATGAATGGAATAGTGTAAGCAGTGCCATTGGTTGTCATCATGAATGGAATAGTGTAATCAGTGCCATTGGTTGTCATCATGAATGGAATAGTGTAAGCAGTGCCATTGTCATCATGAATGGAATAGTGTAAGCAGTGCCATTGTCATCCTGAACAGAATAGTGTAAGCAGTGCCATTGGTTGTCATCATGAATGGAATAGTGTAATCAGTGCCATTGTCATCATGAATGGAATAGTGTAATCAGTGACATTGTCATCATGAACAGAACAGTGTAATCAGTGCCATTGTCATCATGAATGGAATAGTGTAATCAGTGACATGGTCATAATGTGTGGAATAGTGTAAGCAGTGCCATTGGTTGTCATCATGATTGGAATAGTGTAATCAGTGCCACTGTCATCATGAATAGAATAGTGTAAGCAGTGACATGGTCATAATGTGTGGAATAGTGTAAGCAGTGTCATTATCATCATGAATGGAATAGTGTAAGCAGTGCCATTGGTTTTCATCATGATTGGAATAGTGTAATCAGTGACATTAATTGTCATCATGAATGGAATAGTGTAAGCAGTGACACTGATTGTCATAACGTGTGGAACAGTGTAAGCAATGCCATTGTCATCATGAATGGAATAGTGTAAGCAGTGCCATTGGTTGTCATGTTTGTGGAATAGTATAAGCAGTGCCATTAGTTGTCATCATGATTGAAATAGTATAAGCAGTGCCATTGGTTGTCATCATGATTGGAATAGTGTAATCAGTGCCATTGGTTGTCATCATGAATGGAATAGTGTAAGCAGTGACATGGTCATAATGTGTGGAATAGTGTAAGCAGTGCCATTGTCATCATGAATGGAATAGTGTAAGCAGTGCCATTGGTTTTCATCATGATTGGAATAGTGTAATCAGTGACATTAATTGTCATCATGAATGGAATAGTGTAAGCAGTGACACTGATTGTCATAACGTGTGGAACAGTGTAAGCAATGCCATTGTCATCATGAATGGAATAGTGTAAGCAGTGCCATTGGTTGTCATGTTTGTGGAATAGTATAAGCAGTGCCATTAGTTGTCATGAGTGGAATAGTGTAAGCAGTGTCATTGGTTGTCATAACAATTGGAATAGTGTATGCAGTGCCATTAGTTGTCATAGTGTAAGCATTGATATTGGTTATCAGAATGAGTGAAACAGTGTAATCAGTGCCTTTGGTTGTCATAATGAATGGAATAGTAGACTAGTCCTCTGGCAGCTATTTCTTACATTTAAGTCAATGGATCCTTAAAATATTCCCAGATTCCACTGAGCTCTTAAACAAAAGCTCTTATAATGGGGTTAAGTCACTGATGGTTTGCACTGCTTTTAAAGGTGACATTGAGACTCCAGTGTCAACAGTCCTTGTGGTTAGAAACAATGACGCGTATCAACATTAACCTAGATTTTTACAAGAGATACAAGCATTTACATCAATGTCTGAGCTGTCAATAAATACATCACAGGCCTGGGATTGTCAAAATCTTTCTCACTACACAGATGATAAACCCCAATTGAGAAATAATAGTCTGCAATATCAAAGTTATTGCCCTTGGTTTCAATGCCAAAAGACCATGACAATACCTTCCTCTTGTTCAATGGTCAGATAACTGCAGCACACTTTGTAAGGGATAATATACTGGGATAACACATCAAGTTCTGACCCAGCTACTTTTTATGGCAACCTTCCTGTTTTGCTAAATTAATCCAGGAAGAAACACAACAACTACTAAACTTGTTGATGTGTTAAGAAAAAAGATACATGCTATTCTTGTTGATGTGTTAAAAAAATATACATGCTATTCTTGTCCATGTGTTAAGAAAAAAGATACATGCTATTCTTGTCCATGTGTTAAGAAAAAAGATACATGCTATTCTTGTTGATGTGTTAAAAAAATATACATGCTATTCTTGTCCATGTGTTAAGAAAAAAAGATACATGCTAATCTTGTCGATATGTTAAGAAAAAAGATACATGCTATTCTTGTTGATGTGTTAAAAAATATACATGCTATTCTTGTCGATATGTTAAGAAAAAAGATACATGCTATTCTTGTTGATGTGTTAAAAAAATATACATGCTATTCTTGTCCATGTGTTAAGAAAAAAGATACATGCTATACTTGTTGATGTGTTAAAAAAATATACATGCTATTTTTGTCCATGTGTTAAGAAAAAAGATACATGCTATTCTTGTCCATGTGTTAAAAAAAGATACATGCTATTCTTGTCGATATGTTAAGAAAAAAGATACATGCTATTCTTGTCCATGTGTTAAGAAAAAAGATACATGATATTCTTGTCCATGTGTTAAGAAAAAAGATACATGCTATTCTTGTCCATGTATTAAGAAAAAAGATACATGATATTCTTGTCCATGTGTTTAGAAAAAAGATACATGCTATTCTTGTCCATGTGTTTAGAAAAAAGATACATGCTATTCTTGTCCATGTGTTAAGAAAAAAGATACATGCTATTCTTGTCCATGTATTAAGAAAAAAGATACATGATATTCTTGTCCATGTGTTTAGAAAAAAGATACATGCTATTCTTGTCGATATGTTAAGAAAAAAGATACATGCTATTCTTGTTGATGTGTTAAAAAAATATACATGCTATTCTTGTCCATGTGTTAAGAAAAAAGATACATGCTATACTTGTTGATGTGTTAAAAAAATATACATGCTATTCTTGTCCATGTGTTAAGAAAAAAGATACATGCTATTCTTGTCCATGTGTTAAAAAAAGATACATGCTATTCTTGTCGATATGTTAAGAAAAAAGATACATGCTATTCTTGTCCATGTGTTAAGAAAAAAGATACATGATATTCTTGTCCATGTGTTAAGAAAAAAGATACATGCTATTCTTGTCCATGTGTTAAGAAAAAAGATACATGATATTCTTGTCCATGTGTTTAGAAAAAAGATACATGCTATTCTTGTCCATGTGTTTAGAAAAAAGATACATGCTATTCTTGTCCATGTGTTAAGAAAAAAGATACATGCTATTCTTGTCCATGTATTAAGAAAAAAGATACATGATATTCTTGTCCATGTGTTTAGAAAAAAGATACATGCTATTCTTGTCCATGTGTTTAGAAAAAAGATACATGCTATTTTTGTCCATGTGTTTAGAAAAAAGATACATGCTATTCTTGTCCATGTGAAGCAGACAAATATCTTAGCTAATGAGTCCTGCAAATGTTACTGGTACAAAACGATTGGCCAATGCATTATGCAACAGCAAGTCTGGTTCTATGATCAGCCAGTACATTATGGAAAAAGTGACTGGTTCTGTGATTGGCCACTGCATTATGCAATAGCAGTCCGGTTCTGTGATTGGCCAGTCCATTATGCAACAACAGTCTGGTTCTGTGCGGTTTGCAACTTGGTTTGACTTGTAAATGATTATATACGATAGTTTTGTAAAAATCCTTTTGCAATGAAACTGGAGTGAATGCTTATTTTAAAATTGCTTTCAGTTCAGTGATATTTACCAAATATTGGTAGCAAATAAAATCCTGTTAACAAAATACTGACTTGTCTATATTTGAAAACTGTGGTTCAGATCTGTTTAGCCTTGAGGTGGCACCTGCAAGTGAATTAACAATGAAAGCATGATGGAGATGTATAAAAAGGAGAAGTAAAAGAATATATATTTCATTTATTTGATTTATTAACATAAAAACTGAAATCATATAATGACTCACAAAAATTAGTTACTTGCTGTAGGTATAATGTTCATAAGTTCTGAAATAAAATGAATGCAACCTGTAGTAGTTAATAGAATTTTCTGATATGTTTTAGTATTTTCATTGTTTTATTTAAAAAGATTTATTAATGAACTAGTGTGCAATGTTACCTAGATCACCTAAAAGCATCCTTAAACATACATTCAGAATGTAAAAGAAAATACCAATAACATCAATTCTTTCAACAGCTACAATTACTAAATCCATTTCACTACACTTTGCTTTTAATTAAATTATGAGTGCGGGGCATTTCATTCCTTCAATGAAAAGCTTTCTTAAAAATTCTTCTGCAGAAAGATATAATAAAAATACAAATACATAAAACATATTTAAATACTTTATCACAAATAATTTTCAATCAGGAAATTATATAGTTTATCTCATGGATATACATGTACTTCAAAACATTTCTGTTCTCTTGGCAACTATCACCATGGCTCTGACTTCTATGATAGAAATAAATTAACTCTTGCAGAAAGATGGCACTGGTGTATTTACATCACTGTATCCAGACCATGTTGGTAGATGGTATTCGTGTGTAAACATCACTGTATCCAGACCATGTTGATAGATGGCATTCGTGTGTAAACATCACTGTATCCAGAATATGTTGGTAGATGGCATTCATGTGTAAACATCACTGTATCCAGAATATGTTGGTAGATGGCATTCGTGTGTTAACATCACTGTATCCAGACCATGTTGGTAGATGGCATTCGTGTGTTAACATCACTGTATCCAGAATATGTTGGTAGATGGCACTGGTGTGTTTACATCACTCTATCCAAACCCATACTTTGTTGGTAGATAGCTACAGCTGACCTGGATTAGGAAGCTTAGTAGAAACTGGTGATACTTTGTATACAAATCTTTATCCAGACTCTATGTACCTCACAGCTGTAGGCAAAATCAGTCTCAATGTTCAAATAGTCCACCATATGTATCCAGACCTTTTACATTTCAATATAATGGCTGCATATAACATGGACCCTGGTCCGTTTTCATGGGGAAGCTGCTGTTTCTGAAGACTGTTGGATGGGTTTTCTGTACTTGCACTGTATCCAGACCCTATACATTTTAAGCTGACGTCCACGGTTGACCTGAAGTCGTCTATCAATCAGGTTCTGATCCTCTACTAACCCTGCCCTTGTAAACATCTCCCTTAGCTCATCTACAAAGAAAATTGAAATTCTGAGAAAGGCTTGCATGAAAACTGGAAAAGTTAGATAAATACATGTGACATCTAAAAATGACACATCTGCCTCCCCGTTCCATTTATATTAATACTTTCACTCAAAGTGTTGTATAATCACTGTTAATATTTATGCTAATCCATTACTTGATTTTAATACTATACCCCATGTACTACCACAGCATGGTACATTACTAAGTTTTAATAGTATTTATGTCATTATACTATGGTCCATCAATGCTGATCTATAACTAAGTGTAGCATACTATGTAAACTAAGTGCTAGACCATGCTGAAGTAACATAAGTAGTATAAAAATTGAGATTGCTGGACCATCTTTTAGCAGAGGCCCCCGAGTGGCAGTGTGTAGAAACATAAGTAGTATAAAAATTGACAGTTATGGACCAGTGTTTTGTAACATCAGTAGTACAATATTGAGAATGATTGACCATGATGTATGTGTGTGATTTGAAACTTTTACTTAGCTTTACAATTTTTCAGTCATATTGCTACAATGTTTGCAGTGTGGCAGTATATAGTGATGTCCAGTACTGGGGCTTTATGCTGCAGAAAAGTAGCATGATGCCCTACCCAGTCACATTATTCTGACACCAAACTGACCGGCTCTAACATTAGCATCTTAATGCTGAGTGCCAAGCAAGGCAGCTGCTGGTACCACTTTATAAGTCTTTGGTATGAGTCAGCCAATGATTGAACCCACGACCTCTCACATGTGAAGCAGATGCTCTAAGCATGAGTCCACCATAGCAGTTTGCTGACAATTCACCGCTGCAAGTTGACTAGTTGCTTATAAGAACAAAGATTTTTGCTTTTAATATAATGTATCATATATGTTTTAATTTACATGTTTCTCCTCTTTTGAATCAAAGTCCTCAAAGAACTTGATAAAGATTATCATAATATTTATTGACATAGTTACTTTATGAATGTCACAGCAGAAAAGCTTACATATATATATATATATATATAATTTACCTTGGGTGAAGAAGTACACTCTTGTTCCATCTCCTCTAACATAAAAGTTCTCTGATAAACAGCGCCCTAAAGCAGAAAAAGACAATGTTGGATAATTGTATCTACAAAACCTATCATACATGGCAAACTGTAAATAAAAGAAATATTAACTAACAAACATTCTTTTATGTATCTCAAATAAATGCAAACCAAAGTATATTGCGAGAAGACAAGTAATTTTTCAGATTAAGATGCAAATTGGTGACTGAACTTAAGCACTATTTGGTTGTTGTTTTCTTGCCAAACAAAAACTAAAAAAAAATTCCAAACTTATAAGTCCCAAGTCAAAATAAAAAAATGATGATAAACAACATCTGAAAAGCAGTCATTTTTGTTGTAAGATTTTTGGCTCAAATCCAAGGTTATGCCAGGCAGTAACTGATACAGCACCTGCACACATCTCGGTAAGCACACCCTCCTCTTTCTAGTAAAAACTCATATAAAAATTATCCACTTTTAATTGCACATTTCTTCATCCAATTTGTGCATCATGAGAAGGAAGCAAAACCCTGCCTATGACATCAGGATCTTCTTGTTGCCTACCACCAAATTCTTATTTCATTACCAATAAACTCCAAGCCTAAATCAGTCTCAAAAACAGATTTTACATTTTTTCAGCATGATCTTAGTGAGAGATTAAATGAACCTCCAAAATGGAGACCACTCAATGTAAAGGGTAATAACTCTTTCAGTACTTGTGATGTTCACAATGTTTATGACATCATTATCACAGATTATTGTGAACTTCAAACTCATGAAGGAGCCATGGGAGGCCAATTGGCACATAACTCATAATCATGGGGTAATAGGCTTGATACATCATCTGCCACGGTGTGTCCATGGAAATTGCACTCAGTTTTTATGCCTCCAAAAGATAATCAATAAACTAACGTTAAAAGTACCACTAAAACCAGCCAACCATTAACTTCATGAAACATACTGAAACGATGTGCTTAAGTACATGGTGCAAAATTACTTCAAATATAACTTTGAACAGCCTTCTGACATTCTATCATCCTAGGTAACCAATTATATATACATTGTTTGCTAAACCATAGAGAGCATCAAAATAAATTTTTCTAACTTAAAATTCTGAAACATCAGACTAATGCAAACCATCTTAGGCACTGAGTGTCTTTGAGCTAACTCCACTATATCTCTTCTATAACCTTTTAATGTATTATCAAAATCTTTGCTTAGTACTTCTCATTCAAGAGAACTTGGCAGAGATACTACAAAGCATATCAGTACAGCAGTGTATGCTAGGGGGCAATTCAGGTGACGTGCCTGTCATTTCACCCCAATATGTAGAAAAAGCAAAGACGACTCCACCTCTTCCTGAGTCATCGTCTTCCCCCCACCCACTTTTTTGAACATTTAATGTTTTCACGTTCCAAGCACAATTCAACCTTGCCTTCTGTTGATTTGCAAGTAAAGGTTGATAGTGATTGCTAATAAAAGTTTATACTTATTGCTAATGAAGGTTTAAATTCATTGCTAATGAAGGTTTATATTGATTACCAACAAATGTTTATAGTGATTCCTAACAAAAGTTTATACTGATTGCTAATAAAGGCTTAAGCAGCAGAGGGGGCGAATACAACAACTTGGCGGAGCGTTAATTTGGTTAACCAATGCTTTCTCGAAATAAAAAAAAAGACGCCAAAGTCGTTGTCGCGCCCCCCTCTGCTGCTATGGGGTTAACAACCCTTTTTACGATTTCAACCAAAGATCAAGTCCAATATGATATCTTGATCTAGGATCATGCAAATTTATCGTTACAAATCCATGTGGGATAGACTGAGCATGACTGAAGAAATTTCTAAAGTGATTATTAATCCATATCACCCCCGCACCAAGTTTGCCAAATATTTTGTACTGTATGCGTGTCAACTCCGTTGAATATAGCAAGAATATTGCAGTTATCTCTGATCACTTTTGGTATTTGTGTGCATCGACGAGTGACATATATCACATCAGTGCTTTTATGCCTGCCTCTGGAAAATATCCAAGCGGGATTCTTTTGATTGTCTAACATGACATCATCATAGACGACCAAATTGTTAATACTTCCATCAATATCATCAATACTCGGTGCATCCTCAATATCGGTTATAAATTCAATAATACCCTCACCGGTGATTTCTGCTGTCCTTTCGTTGTAATCCTTTAACACCTCATAGCATTGCTGATCGTCTACACTAACGCTACTAAATACAACTTGTCCCATTTCATCCATCTCGTTATCAAATCAAGTAGCAGTTGTGTCTCGCCACTTCCAGATGGTCCGATTATAATCATGTGAATGGAATTCGGTAGCGCTGCATGATACTTGACTGGTTCTTGTGCTTTTGTTGCCGAAAAATCAATTACATTCATGTTATTATAAATAAATTATGGATCTGTATTGTGTGAAATGTAAGAAGCGTACTGGCACAGATGACTTGACGATTACAACTAAAAATAACAGATCAGCACTTGCTGGTAAGTGTGTACAATGTGGTATAAAAAAAATTTAGATTTGTTTCAATGAAATCTGCAGATGATTTTAAAAAAAAACACAAGAGGTGATATTGCAGCCAAGTTAGCCAAAAAACTTCAGAGGTGTCTTTATGAAAGATCAATTACCACAACAACCAAACAGCGTTGAAAACAGTATTATTAATCTTGATAATAGCACCGGACCTGGAAACCACTGGGTTGCATATGCGATTGATCCGCGTGCAATTGTTTATTTCGATTCATATGGGTTAGCACTGCCTAAAGAATTTATGCGTTATATAAACCACTGAAAAGCTCCTATCTGGTATTCTATGCTACCAACACAGAAATGAATGACCCACCAATATGCGGCATAGAAATATTGAATGTCCTCAATGATATTTCATCATCAGGAAAACCACCACATAAAACCATACACGAATATACGAGTAATCGCTTTTTAGAGAAATCTTATATAAAATAACATGACTGATATTTGGGGGAGATCTTTATCAAGCCTGAAAATATCCACCGTGGAAATATCTGCAACCGGTGATGTAAAACAAATAATCGAAGATGAAATATCCGAGATGTTGAACTTAGCAAGTGTTGATCCCAATGAAATAGTTGTATTTCAAGATCGTCAGGGTAAATTGAAAACAAGTAATGTTTCCCTTGATTTTCTTTTAGTTAAACAACGCAATGCAGTAGAAGATACTATCACGTTGTTTTCTAATCAAGGTAAACTCAAACCGGGTGTACTTGTTTCGACGTTCACATATAAACTAGCAACGCTCGGTGATAATTATTCATTAACGATAGAATTATTAAAAAAAACTATGCGATGAATATGATGACCATATAACTAAATTTAATCGGTTTTCTGAATTACAAAGAAGTATAATTGATAATATTGACAAACCTATGATGGATTTCTTTGGAAATCAACCGGTGACCACACCGAAGCTAACAGAGATAAAAAGAGCTATGTTAGAATTAGCAACACTACAATCTAGGTATCAAGATCATGTTGAGAAATTTTCAGCTTTTCGCAAAAATCTTATTGAGAAATTCTTTGGAACCTCATTTGATAAACTCGACATAAAACTCATAGATGTAAAAAAATCCATCGAAGAGATCAAAAAGATCAACAACGTAATCAAAAATGATTTACTGAGGATGATAGAAACCCTTGAAAAAACAAAGATTCCTCATGAGAAAACCAACAACGTAGTATATACGATTCAACACGGATCATTTACGTGGACAACAAAAATAACATATTAAATATCACCGTAACCATCAAGGGTATTTATTGATTAACACTAGTGACACTGACTCAATTTAATATTTCATCAACGAGTTCATCTGGGGTCAACAATATGATATCAACGATCATCGACAATGGAACAAATGAACGATTCACAATAGCATCCACTGATAATAATTTGGCTAGGGTTTCAGTAACATGGTATGTGGAATTCGTAGCGGATTTAAGTAAACAACTAATTGAAATCTATTGCAATATATAAAATGTCATAACAGCAATATCGCTATGATCAGGTCAGAGAATTTCAAACTAAACTCAAAACACTCACTGAGGAGTATCAAGTAAAAATAAAAAAATATCGACGAAGAATCACCACAGTTGATGTTACTGTGTACTCGGTATCAGGTGTAATCACCGGAGCTGGTATTATACTCTCCTTGGTGACAATGGTTGCTCCGATAGCTGTTCCAATTTGTATATCAGCGGCGACAACAATCGCGGGAATTATTTCGATTATAACAAAATAATATCATCATGCAGCCAGCGTAAACTGCAAGACTACGTAGTTAGGTTCCATGTTGTGTCAACCGCTTACTCACAATTATCCTCGATGACACTATCCTCCCTCGATGACACATTAATATCCGGTAGTGAGTTCTCAGCGATGGTACATGTTTATGATTCCGTGATGTCAAAATAAGAAAAACAACACGAATATAATAACAATGGCGACATCAGAAGAACTACTTCAACGAATAGCAGAAAAAACCACACCGGTGAAAACCAGCATGATCTCAATAACATCAACCAATCCTGAATTCAGTGTGAATTTCCCTTCTGCGATTCACGTGAAGGAGATAGCACTAGCAAAATTACGTGAGTATCACAGTTGGCCAAATATTAGATCAGCACCTTTCAGTGGTCAACAATTGAATAATTCCCTGGTGTTTGCGAGTAAGAATAAACAAGACGGAACTTCAGATTGGAACGTTGTTTCATTACCATCTGGGTCCTACCAAATTGAATAAATCAATAACGAATTACAACGCAGAATAAAATCCATTACTGGAAAAGAATAAAAAAATCGCTATAACGGTTCACGAGCCGACGTTATCATCTGCCATTGAGATAAACTCACCCGGATATGCCGTAGATATCTATCAGAGTTCTATAAGGACAATACTGGGTTGGCCTGAAATTCCACCTTGGACATCCTTACAAATACCACCAGAACCATAAAAATCCGACTATAACTCTGATAGGAAATCATACATGATGCAATAATATCATAAGATACAAATTTTGGAGTTTTAGATTTCTTTAGTGGGCAGATAGAAGAACCAAGCGGTGGATGGTTTCAACCAATTAAAAGTAAAATTAAAGAACACTTTATAAAAATAAATAATGAATTTGAAATACATAAAAATATATTGCGAGAAAACTATCCAAAGAACCCCTGCGAGATGAGATCATCAAATGCATAGAAACATGTAATCAAAATATCGCTGATATGGAATCATTTAATTTATGGATTATTCAAACAATCTTAAATACTGTAAATCCTAAATCAAAAACAGAATTTGCAAAAACATAATATACGCATAGAGAATATTTCAGCATTTAAACTCCCAGGGTATAATGTAGATCAATTAAAAAAATCAAAAATGATCTCGATGAATACTTTCCACGAATACTCGTCGCATGGAAGAAAATGCTACAACAAACAACTATCCTCAAACATAATAATGACCCAGACGGTGGTGGTAGGCATATTGCTCCTCAAAACGCCAATATATCCTCGGTGATTGCATTGAATTTACTATGTGATGTTTTCGAAGGAAGTTATCAAATAAATCTCGAAAGATCAAATAAAGCTCAACAAGGATATATTTTATATTCATTTGCACCAACAGCTCCTCCAGGGTTTTCTAATAATTGAGGATCCAACTAATCCAGCCTATATGTGATGTCATAATGATTTGTTGAATAGAATTAATTTCAAACTCACTGACCAATCCAATAATCTGATTGATTTACGAGGTGAGGTTTTACAAATTAGTCTGTTTGTGAAATCTTAAAGGATTTCATCGTAAAAAGGATTGTTAACCCCATGGCAGCAGAGGGGGGCATGACTACGAATTTGGCATCTTTTCTTTCCCCGATTTCGAGAAAGTATTGGTTAGCCAAATTGACGCTCCGCCAAGTTGTCGGATTCGCCCCCTCTGCTGCTGCTTATATTAACTGCTTGTATAGGTATATACCGACTGCTAAGTAAAGGTTTTATATTGACTGCTAGTAAAGGTTAATACCACTTGCTAGTAAAGATTTATACTGTTTTTAAGTAAAGATAACAATGTTTATTTTATTTTACATTTTGTTCAGTTAGAAGAGAATGGCTTGTAACACAATATCCATCACATATTGTGGCTAGTAACCTATTTTCAAGGTTAGTGTCTCCTGCAAAAGCAAAGTCATACAAATATTTTGCTAAATTAAACTACCAAAATAATTTTAATATTTCATAAAGTTCACTGATTATTCCTTCATTTTTATATGATTTGGTTTCACGACTGTGTAAGTTGACTGTTTTAAAAGACTGTTTTGAATACCATAAATTCTGAATACCTTACATTCGTTTCTCCAAATTTCACTGGCAATTTTCCCAAAATCTGAATCCAGTTTAGACCCTGGTACATTCAGTAGACCAAGAGACATACTGGCTTGATTTGATCATCAATAAAGCATACTGTATGTGTTAAAATACATTTGGAAGGTTGACATTAGTGGTTGTACCAGTTCACAAAAAGCAGAAGGTAATCTGTATTAGTTCCGGGTAACTTCTGCAAGCTTCTTTATGATTTAAAGCAGAGATGCATTTAGGATTTAGTAAATTTGCAATTATCTGCCTTATCTGGTCATAATTGAAGCGTCCCAAATGGGCACAAAAAAAAGGAAACAAAAATTAAAGCTGAACAAGAGTGTTATTATAATGTATACTTTTTATTAACTGGTGTTAAAATACGAAAATGAAAATCTATATAATCTTTCTTTAACTCTAGTTTAGTTTTTACACATGCCAGTTAATCAACCTAACCTGGGCGCATTTCCATCAAGCTGTCAATCACTCGTATGTCCATCTTTAAGTGTTGAAACATCTCTGAATCTCTGTAACTGCCTACTTGTGGGCAGCCGCCACCTGCAATTTCAGGACCACTGGACCACTTTATTACCTTAAAACATTTGGGTAATTCAGGTCATTTCGGAGGGACTTGGGACTTCATTTATCCATCCCCTCCTCTGTCCTCCTCTCCCCTCTTCATGGATGTATCATCAGACCGGGAGAAGGATGCCTTTATATATATATATATATATATATATATATATATATATATATATATATATATATATATATATATATATTTATTTATATCTTAATAAACTTGCAATAGCTGGGGTTTTATTCATGGCTGTTTCTTATCCAGAGGCCGTTCATCGATCTGAGCCGCCTCAACCACCCTGAAGTCAATGTGGCGATGGCGTGATCAAACCATCCGATGGGTATGCTGTCAGTCTAGATATGACCGACGCACATTTCACGTCCCTATCCCACGAGTAGCGGACATTTCTCTGTTGTGCTTGTCGGGACTCGGTTTATCAGTTCCAGGTCATACCTTTTGGCCTCAACTTAAGCCCTTGGGCTAGTACCAAGGTTATGGATTACGTCGTCACCCTGTTCCGCTCGACTTCATCTATGGCGTCGGCAGTATATTTGGACGACATCCTCCAGAAACATCTGTCAAGTTCTACTCTGCTCAAAGGCAGAAACAATCTTATATCACTTTACATCATATAGGCTTTCTCGTGAACTGGATAAAGTCTGATCTCTGTCCAATCCGGATTTTTGGTCCATCTGGGTGTGGAGTTTCTCCCGATCTGAATCTGGTAAGGCTTCCTCGAGTTTGCGATCATCCAGATAATTGCACTCGTAGAGTCCGTTTCCAACAGGATGCGCATTTAGCAAGAGAGTTGCAGATCCTCGGATTATTCAATGCGGCAGCAGACTTGATTCCGCTCAGCCGTCCTTTTATGCGCCCTTTATAAAGGACGTTGCTAGCGTAATTTCGCCCTTTTCAAGTCCCTTCGATCCCACAGTCATGCTCACGCCAGAGATACGATCATTCTTGAGTCAGTGGCACAACCCCTGTGGGCTGTCCACAGGGATTACTCTGGAGATACCCCAAGCGGGGATAACGGTATGTTCTGCCACTAGTACCTACGGTTGGGGTGCCCACCTGTTGCCGGACTTCGATACTGTCAGCGGCACGTGGGTGCCAGGGGCGAGCCCTTTCCACATCAACCTTTCAGAAATAACGGCTGTCATCAACGCCTTTCATTTCGGGCAGGATCAACTCTTATTACAAACTGCCCTCATTATGTCAGACAACTTTGTGGTGGTGCCTTGCCTCAAAACATGGGGACACCAATCACCAGACCTGTGCAATCTAAGCTGGCAGTTTATACATTTGTTCGACAATCTCCACCTCAATGTACAATTCAGACACATTCTTGGCAGACTCAATGTCTTGGCTGACACTCTATCTAGTCATTCACACAGAATGGTCACTCCATCAATCGGACTTTCTTCCAATTGACACACTTTGGGGACGTCCGATGATTGATATTTTGCAACAAGGTGGAATCGCAAGTTGTCCACCTTTCATCTCGCAGGTTCCAGACCCAGAAGCTTGGGTCGTGGATGCTCGATCAATCAGCTGGGAAGGGTTGAGGTCATTCTCCTACCCTCCCACGGTCTTGGTACTGAAATTAATCCAGAAGTTAAGGGGTCAGAACTGTCAGATGGTTCTGATTGCCCCTCTCAGATGGAACAATTCCTAGGTCTCTGATCTACTCAATCTAGGCGATAGATCTACCCAGGAAGATTACAGTCAGCACAAGCATTCACAAGCAGCCGCAGCCAGGGGTGTTCCACCCATGTCCGGACCGTCTTTATGTTCAAGCTTGGCTCTTGTCCAGACAGCCTTGCAAGACAAACAATTTAAATCTTTGATTGCGGAGAGAATCTTGAGAGCAAGAAGGCCCTCTACTCTGAAGGTTTACGAGGGCAAGTGGCATGTTTTCAGGGACTGGTACCATATCATTCACATTGTTCCTCTGAGTGTCACAATCCCTCAACTGGCCAACTTTTCTCTGGCTTTTCGAGGAGAAACAGCTGGCTCCAGTTATTATCAAATGCTACCGCTCCATGATATCAGACACATTCTGCCATTCTGGTACATGTGCTATCAGCCATGACAAAGATTTGTCAGATCTTTTAGACACTTTAAAAATTCAATCGACTTATATCCCTCACCCTGTTTCCAAATGGAATCTGTCCTGGGTTTTAACATGACTCAATTCAGACAGTATTGAGTCTTTAACCCACGATTAGTTAAAGCTACTATCATACAAATTGGGTTTCTTGATAGTCTTAGCTTCAGCATGCAGGGTGAGCGAGTTACATGTCCTTTCTAGTGACCCGAACTCTCTTCCGTTCCGATCAGAGGGTTTGATGGTCCTCTTGACGCAGCCAGGCTTCGTAGTCCAAAATAGATTACCATACATTGGCGATCAACGAGTCGTCATTAGCTCGCTTTCTTTATAGATAAGTCAGGATCAACAGCCATGTAAGATCCTGTTTGTGCACTCTAGCACCATTTCAGTGCATAGAGGTGAGTCAGGTCACATACAAGCACCTCTTTCTTCTGGTGATAGCTGGGATATGAGATATCACCATTCAAGCCCTTGCTTCATGGCTGTAGTGGGTTATACGCTCGGCGTACTCTGAGGATTCGCAAATCAGTCACCTTATAGAAGCTGTTGGCTGACATGCAGAGTCAACCTTCTACAGTTTTATCTTCAAGTTTGTACTCGCAGAGGCAAACATTGATTCTAGTAGGTCCAGTGTTGGCAGCCCAGACGTCCACCAGACCCATGTGCAACAATCAGCACAGCCTATTAGCTTCGCTGGATTCGCCAGATAAATTTTCGTAGGTAAGAAGATTTCAATAACTATCTTCTTAACCGTATAAAGGGGTCACATATCACGTGACCCTGGGCTGTGTTGCTGATTGAAAATTAGGAGAAAGGGTTATCATTCACATGAGGAATCCAGCCATCATTCCCTAGAGGATACCCGGGGTGGAGGTCGGATGCTCCGCATTCCCTCCTCCTATTACTTATTCTCCTAAAGTAATGTGATCGGGGAACGTATTCAAAGGAGAAAGCAAATTTTTTAGTAAATTATGTTTCTCCGAGAATACTTACCCGATCACATTACTAAGAAACCCTCCCAACCAGCCCGCCATGCGAGCATCCTCGTGTTTTATATACCGCTCAGCTTAAAAACTAAAGAAGCGACACCTAGCGGGTAGCAAGGGGAGGTAAGGAGCAAGAGTTATTGCCCTTTGTCTATATGACATAGACGAGAAAGACGAATTTTCGTCTTTTGGTAGGGCTGGATTCGCGAGGTAGCAGGCTAATATCCCTAAAGTAATGTGATCGGGTAAGTATTCTCGGAGAAACATAATTTACTAAAAAATTTGCTATTTATTACTTTCATTTTACACCCAAGTCACTTCAACTGGTTTGAACTGGAGATGTCATGTTTGTATATTTATTACTTTCATTTTACACCCAAGTCACTTCAACTGGTTTGAACTGGAGACATCATGTTTGTATGTTTATTACATTCATTTTACAGCCAAGTCACTTCAGCTGGTTTGAACCCATGATGTCATGTTTGTATATTTATTACTGTTATTTTACAGCCAACCGACTCTACCTGGTTTAAACCGGAGTTGAGCCATGTCATATCTGCCATAATCCCTGAATACAATCACACCGCCTGGCCTGAGATAGCTAGCAAGACAGTCAACAACTCCCTGCATCCTGAAATTAAACAACTCATAACTATTCCAAACCTATACAACATGTACATACAATATTAAGTATATTAAAGTTATATATATTTGAAAACGATTACTGTATATACTTGCATGTAAGTCAAGTTCAACTGCAAACTGCACAGACCTAGATCTGCTATTGTATGAACTACACAGACCTAGATCTGCTATTGTATAAACTACACAGACCTAGATCTGCTATTGTATAAACTGCAAAGACCTAGATCTGCTATTGTATAAACTACACAGACCTAGATCTGCTATTGTATAAACTACACAGACCTAGATCTGCTATTGTATAAACTACACAGACCTAGATCTGCTATTGTATAAAGTACACAGACCTAGATCTGCTATTGTATAAAGTACACAGACCTAGATCTGCTATGGTATAAACTACACAGACCTAGATCTGCTATTGTATAAACTACACAGACCTAGATCTGCTATTGTATAAACTACACAGACCTAGATCTGCTATTGTATAAACTACACAGATCTGCTATTGTAAACACTACACATACCAAAATCTGCTATTGTATAAACTACACATACCTAGATCTGCTATTGTATGATCATGGCCTTCTATTAGATCTATCTCCCTCCAATGGGAATACAGGTTTTTTTTTTAAAAGGTAGCTGGGTGTAAAGTAAAAGTAGTAAGGTGAATCATCCAGCACGGGCTGACAAAGAAAGCTCCGATAATGGTCTGAATTTGTTAGGATCAATCAGTAAAAACAGACCCTGATCTGGATTTGTTAGGATCAATCAGTAAAAAAGACCCTGATCTGGCTAAACATTGTGCAATAATAGAATTGTGTCCATGTTATCTATAGTTCAACTCAGCCTATGATGGTAGTGAGTGTCCATTTAAATAGTATTACACAAATGTGTAGCTAGCTGTTTGTACAATAATCTGATATCAGTTGCTTTATTGCAGCCTACATCCTCTGAAGAAAACTCTTTTGTCAGAAAAAAATATCAAAGGAGTTTCTATATAAAAGGTATATGGGATTATTATCAAACTCAGTGAATTCTCTCTACTCATGTACCATGCATTTTTTCACATAATTCATCATCATAATCATCAATCCCTTAACCCAAGAGGTCATTGGGGCACCAAAGTCTTTAAAACCAATTCTCTCAATCTTTCCCTGTTCTCTACTACCCTTTTAGAATCTCTAAATCCCATGCCTGTCCATTCCTTAGTGTTGTCTTCTCATGACTGCAATTCTGAGTAGTTTTCTGTGTAATTTCTTGATTTTTCTTGAATGGTGGTAGTTTTTCCTTGTTTTTGGTCTGTGAGATCTTTCACCAGTTGATATGCCATTTTGCTGTCATTTCTACTCTTACTGTCTTCAATTTAGAAGCATTGTCTTTCTATCCAAGATTCTTTTGCCTTTTTGATTCTTTTCCTGATCATGTTATTTATCTCACTGTATTTAAAAGCTACTTCATGATATCTTTTTCCCTTTTCAGTTCTCTTTTTTTTTTGCATAGTTCAAGGTTCTGTTGTGACCCAATGTTTCTTTGTTCAACGATATTTGCCAGAGAGCTTGCTAGCTGTGCTAGTCACAACTGTGTTGCAAATGGTTGTTAAGGACTCGAGGACAGTGTTTTAGCTGTCCAGGGTTATCAAAAGTGTAAATTTACCACCAATTCTTGCTTCGAAGGCTTCTGCAACTTTCAATTTTTAAATGTTATGGCCTAATGTAAATGTATTACTATTTCATGAACAGATTAAGGCCTCCTCATTTCTGTTACATGTGTATCCATGTCTTTTTGAAAGGATGCACAACTGTTACATGTGTATCCATGTCTTTTTGAAAGGATGCACAACTGTTACATGTGTATCCATGTCTTTTTGAAAGGATGCACAACTGTTACATGTGTATCCATGTCTTTATGAAAGGATGCACAACTGTTACATATGTATCCATGTCTTTATGAAAGGATGCACAACTGTTACATGTGTATCCATGTCTTTATGAAAGGATGCACAACTACAGTAAAATACTGAACATCTTTGCATTTTCATTTAGGACTAACTAAACCATGAAATGAATGCATTTGTAAAGTTTCATAGAAATCCTACAAGTAAATGAGAAGAAGGAGTGATAAAAAAAACTTGTTTGAGCAAAGTCTAATTGATATGCCACAAATAAATGAGAAGTGATAATAAACGTGTAGGTGTAAAGTTTCCTTGAAATCCTGCAAGCAGATAAGCAGGAGTAATGATAAGAAACTAGAACCAAAAGACACTGCAAGATGAATATCAGCAAAAGAATAATGGACAAATAAAAACCAACATACTTTAAGTTCTTTTTTTTTTTACAATAGTAGAGCTAAAATGGATGTGTCAGATGGATGAATGGATCCATTGATTTGTATATAACCTCACCTAAAAAGAGCATGTCATATACAAATATACAAATACTATTAATGTAATGTTTCTTTTAAAAGTAAACACAAAAAGATATAGGACCTAAAATGATGAATTGCAATAAAAAAAAAGTAATGAACACATCAATCAGGGATAGAATGTATCATCTGACATAGTTAACTTGTCTTGACATACACCTCTCACTCAATATCTTGTGCACAAAGTGGGTCAAAAAACATAAACCACACTATAAGCATGGGAGTGAGTTACCACTGACATGGAGGAAAATGGAGAGGGGGCTGACCAGGCTCTTTAATGGCTTGAGTGTCATTTTATAATCACAATGGCAAAAATT
Source organism: Unio delphinus (assembly GCA_029339505.1). NCBI lineage: Eukaryota > Metazoa > Mollusca > Bivalvia > Unionida > Unionidae > Unio > Unio delphinus. Next base: position 3,911,748 of record JAQISU010000177.1, on the reverse strand, counting down.
GTCAATAAATACCTTTCCTAAACAGATTTTTGTATTAATTACCTCTTTTTTAATGATACACAACCTCTAAAAGATCATAATCAACATTTTCCAAGCGATTTAATCTGACATCACATGTATGTGAGAACATTGGGTATTATATTACTGCTTTCTCTTGCTACTTATTAAGAAAATAATTAGCAAATTTTTGACAAGAACATTAACTGCAGATTCAGGTAAGTAGCAAAAATAAATGTATGTTTTTCATAAGGTTTTCTGTGTTTATGGTATGCAATATATATCTTACTCTTTTTATGTTCAGATTTTTGCCACTCATTTTAGTAACAAGTATGCTTATACCTCTCAGGATGGGGGTGGGTTGGGGTGTGTGTGTGACATGAACTTGCAACAAAGCAGTACATCTTTAAAACATGCAGTGAACTCTATGATAAATAGAGATTATATTATACCTTAGTCTGGATTTTCCCTTTGATATTTCCAACTTATCTGTCTATTTATATCATCTTGAATGTTATCATCTTTAAATGGCATTTGTTGCAATAAAAGATTCCCTTTTAAATTAACTGTAGTTGCACAAACAAATGAACTGCAATGAAACTAGCAAGCGATACCATATCCTAGCCAAACTAGAATGGGACATTACACATTGTTCTTCAAAGTGAAATTTCATGCAGTTACCCAAGTTTTTCATAGAAGAAAAACAACCAAAATTTTGTAACCATTTTTGCTAGCATTACCATTGCCGAGATTCAACAGCTAGCCACTGACCAGTGTCCATAAATCATCATACTGGACAACCTTAAACAACAGTGGCTGCTTCATAGAAAATGACCACAAATGCTGGCTTGAACATAATCTGTATATGTACTAAGTAGGATTGTTAATATCGGTTTTTCAGGCATACCGATTATCGATTGTAGCAATCCGATTTTAAACCTATTATCGGTTTTTATTGGCCTTCATAAAAATATAATCTTATAATGCAAGTTACTGTATGCATTAACGTACATGTGCACAAATTGACGCAACACAGTGTCATTGCTGATTAATATATTTTCTACTTAAAGATTTAAATAAACATAATTTATACTGTATGTTTATAAAAAAAATGTATTAACTATTAAACAAATAAAACATAAATTTACGAGTTGCGATCCTGCTGGCAATAAAAAACAGGAAACGGGAATTAAGTCAATAAACAAACCATAGATAAAAATTGGCCATAGATAAAAAAAAGTAAGTCAAACTAGTAAATCCAAATTAGTTTACATATTGAACAAGTCCTGGTTCTTATTAAAAAGAACTAATGACTCTGCATGTTCTTGAAGGAGCCCACTACAATCGCTTATCAAATGTCCAATGGCTGAAAATAATCTCTCTGATTGTACTGATGTCGCCGGAATACACAAGAATTTCCTGGCAAGATTGGCTGTTTTCGGAAACAGTTTCTCATTATGTTTCCACCACTCCAGTGCTGTTTCCATTGAAGTCGTCGTCCATGGCGATTTGATATAATGTTCAAAGTCACAGTCATTCAATGCCTGCTGTGATGCACTATCACCCAGCAGAAACATAACTGACGCATGATTTGGTCAAGATCGTTTTGTTGGCGGTTCAGAGCTGGTTGAATCACTACTAGTCGAAGGCTGTTCAAGGTCAGCTGGCATCTGTCTGAGCAGATGGCAGACGTTATCATATGCCAGTTTCTTGAAGTTGTCATCAAATCCGGGAAGATGTTTGTACATTGGATCGAGGATTGATGCAACGACGCATTCATTTGTTGCTGTTTCGTCGCGTTTCATGCCAAACCGTTGTGAAATATTCTTAGCAACGTCAGTCTTGAATTCTCCCAAAGTCTTAGAATCTTCTTCTTTAAGGATTAGATGATTCTTGACGAGAACTCATAACATCGGAAAAATACAAGAGGCTGAAGGTTGGCTTTCGGCTGACAAGACGGAGGTCATGATCTGCAACGCCTTCAACACCAGGAGTAGTTCGCTAATCAGTTGCCAATGTTCCTCCTTCATATCCAGTGTTTTGGCATCGTTCATTTTTGTCACGCTTCTGTCACTAAGAACCGCCACAACAGGCCATCTGAGTTGTGAGAGCCTTCCAAACATGTCAAAGACGCTGTTCCAGTGGGTCTTGCAGTACTGAATCAGTTTGAGTGGTGTCTTGTCCTTGTCCATGGACACCTGTTGTTTCATAAGATCACCTTCCGCCATTGGGCTATGTGAGAAATGTCCAACTAAACGTGATACAGTGGATACACACTTGGAAATTTGATGATTCGTGACGGCATGGGTGCCCATTGCATGATTAATGCAAAGTTGCAATTTATGTGCCGCACAATGAGCATCCAACCATCCATTCACGCTACCGACATCTTTAACATTGGAAGCACCATCATGGACACATGCAACAACTTTACCTTTTATAGCCCATTCTTCAGCCACAGTTCCCAGATGTTCAGCAATGATGGCTTGCGTGTGGCGGTCATTCATTGGAATTGTTGCAAGAATGGGCTTCTTCATAGTCCAGTCTGGATCAATGTAGCTGGCAGTGAAGCTCAGGTATGCTTCGTTGGTTACACCATGGTCCATATGTCAGTGGTAACGGCAATATCCTTGACATTTTCTTCTAGATGTGTCTGCATTTTCACCATTAGCGTCTTCTTCATTGTAGTTATTCGTGACATCATCGTCTGACGGCATGGAGGACGATATTGTGGCTCCACCAAAGCCATCAAATCACGGAAGGAACTAGATTCAACAATCGAAATTGGTAGCATATTTTCAGCGACAAACTTAGCTACAGCAGCAGTAACTTTTTCTTGATGACTATCAGGACAGTTTCTTTTGTGTTCTAATAAATGTTGTTAATCACGGCTGAACATTTCAAGGAGCTGCAAATCAGGGATGTTTGCTACGCAAATGTGCATGCAATCCAGTAGTAGTACCACCGCTCCGACTTATTTGTTGTGAACATAGTTTACAGCGAGCCATGCTTGATGAAATTTTTTCAAAGTTTTCCCATACATCAGATTTATTTATACGACCAGCCATATTTGTAAACTTGAAAAGACAACCAGCAGAGACCAGTCCTCAACAACAGAGACTGTAGCTATTAACAGTCTATTGTTGTCAATTTCGGACATCAAAGAACATAGCGACCGGTCGGTCGACTAACTATTGACATCCTTCAACAATAAATGTATTCATTTACAAACACGCTGCATGGAGCGCTCACAAATTTTAAACAAACACACCTTCTTATCTGCTGGCCATATTGTATTAAAATGTAAACACTAAACAAATGCATGAATGAATTTTTTTTTCTGGCAGTTTTTAAAATTTTCACTACAAAAATGGTAAAAAATATTGAATTCGATTATCGTTTTGTAAAAACAAAAACCGATAATCGTTTTCAAAACCGATAATCGGATTTCCGATTTTCGTTTAACAACCCTAGTACTAAGCAATAATAACAGCAGCTGCCATAGCTTACTTGCTTGGATGGATGGCTGACAGGACGAATATCAAAATGATAACATCCAAACTATCCTTTGGCAATGGAATGGAGGCATCCGAGTCTGTTATGTCCCACACAAAGGCATGGCATCGTGATGGGTTGTAATCTGGATGCTCCTATTTAAAAGACAAGAACAAATTTACCGTAAATTAATCTATTTTTGTGGGTATAAAATTTTTCTACTTAAAATGTTTTAAAATGTACACAAGTTTATAGATTGGGGAAGGAGTCATACTGTTTCCACATGAGGATATAAATTTATTGGGGAAGGAGTCATACTTTTTCCACATGAGGATATATGTTCTTTGGGGAAGGAGTTGTACTGTTTCCACAGAAGGATATATTTTCATTAGGGATGGACTTGTACTGTTTCCACAGAAGGATATAAGTTCTTTGGGAATGGACTTGTACTGTTTCCACAGGAAGATATATGTTTGTGTTCTTTGGGTTCTTAAATCTGTGGTTTGGAACACAATGAAATGCAAAAAATTGGTATCCCACAAAACTGAGCCATCATTGACGTATATTGCCAAGAGCTGCACTTACAATAATGTGATCATTTGCTTTTCAATATCGTCCAGAAATGGATCAAATGATGATGGATTGTAATTCTACAAAATAACAACGTACATGCTGGCGATGTAACTAATGCAAGAGTTAAACATCAAAATGCATGTGAAATTCTCTTGAAATCCTATTTTCTGGTGTTGTAAAGGTGCAAAGATCAGAGTCTGGAAGTATACATATTCACTGCATTTATTAACAATATTGTAATCTTGACCAGTCATAGAAGGTACATATTGTCTGTTTGACTCCAATTACAATAAACATTTTTCCAATTTTTTTCTCTCTAAATGTTAACCGTTCAGTACAATTATTGTCATTTCCATTGTCATAGGGGCCATCCATAAATTAAGTCACACACCTGGAGGGAGGGGGTCACACATTTGTGACGATTTGTGTCGAGGGGGAGAGGGGGTGTTTAAGAAATGTGACATCACTTCAAAATGTGCAACTTTAAATAAAACTTTTTAAATTTTTTTATTGCTTACAGCAGCAGAGGGGGCGAATCAGACAACTTTTTTTTGTTTTTATTTTTGATTATACCCCCTCCAAAATAACACTAGACCCTTCTCGCGAAAAAATAAGTCTCCGACCCTTGTCTGAAAACATTCGCGTTTTCGTTGATGTCGCAACGTCGTTGTCACTCGCCCCCTCTGCTGCTAGAACTTTCAGTTCTAGGTTTACGGTGATTTTAACCGAATATTTGATCCAGTCCTTAGGACGAAAATCATTTATGATTTCACAAATAGACTAATTTGTAAAACCTCCTCTTGTAAATCAATCAGATTATTAGACTGATCTGTGAGTTTGAAATTAATTCTGGTTAATGAATTATTATGACATCGCATATAGACTGGATTCACCGGGGACTCAATTATTAAAAATCCTGGAGGGGCTGTTGGTGCAAATGAATACAAAATATATCCTTGCTGAGCTTGATTTGATCGTTCTAAATTTATTTGATAGCTTCCTTCGATCACATCACATACTAAATTGAGCGCAATCACCGATGAAATATTCACGTTGAACGGAGCAATATGCCTGCCACCACCATCTGGGTCATTATTATGTTTGAGGATAGTTGTTTGTGGTTGTGATGGTGTTTTTTTCCACGTATCATGGATTTTTTTGAAACCTTCATCGATGGCATCATCGAGAGATTTTTGTAGTTCTAAGAGATTATATCCTGGTAGTTTGAATGTTGGAATATCTCTTATGCGGATCTTATAGTCTATTGCAAATAAATCTCTTGTTTTAGGACTACTGTCACCTAATACCTCTTGAATAATTTGTGAATGAAATGTTTCCATGTCATTGATGATTTTGTTACATGTTTCTACGACACTGATAAATTCACCTCGGGTGAGAGTGCCGGATCTAAGTGATATAAACAACAACGAAATATCGTTATTGAAAGCTGTGAAATTTTCAGTGATTTTATCCCGGTTAGCAAGATGATGAATAAGTTTTATTTTTTCATCATATTCTACTCTAATGAAAAAATACGACTTATCATAATATCTATAACTCTTTATTGGATTATCAGATTTTATCCTGTCTGTGATATAATCGGTTTTTTGTGGTTCTGGTAATTTAACGGTTTTTCCCCCGGGTGGGATTTCAGGCCATCCCAGTACGGTTCTAATAGAACTTTGATAGATATCTACGACATAACCCTCTGTGCTTATTTCAATGGCAGATGATAGTGTCGGCACATGAACTGTTATAGCTATTTTTGATTCTTTTCCAGTAATCGATTTTATTCTACGCGCGAATTCATCATTGATTTGTTCAATTTGATATGATCCGGTTGGTATGGAAACAACGTTCCAGTCTGGGGTACCGTCGGGTTTATTCTTATTTGCAAATACCAGTGAATTATTGGGTTGTTGACCACCAAATGATTTTGACCTAATATTTGGCCAACTGTGGTATACTCGTAATTTTGCTAGCGCTATCTCCTTCACTGGGACTGGAGAGGGGAAATTCACACTGAATTCTGGATTCGTTGAGGTTATTGAGATCATGCTTGTTTGTACTGGGTTTGTGTTCTCCACTATTTGTTGAAGTAATTCCATCTGTGTTGTCATTGTTATTATATTCATGATGTATTTCTAATTTTGACATCGCAGAATCATATATATCTACCATCGCTGAAAACTCACTCTCTGATATAATTGTATCATCGAGAGATGACGATATCAATGAGGATAATTGCGAGTATGCAGTAGACACAACATGAAATTGAATTATGTAGTCTTGTAGTTTCCGTTGGCTGCATGAGGATATTTTTTTTGTGATTATTGAAATTATTCCAGCGATTGTTGTTGCCGCAGAAATGCAAATTGGAACAGCTATCGGAGCCATCATTGTCACTGAAGACAGTATAATACCAGCTCCGGTGATTACACCACTCACAGCGTACACAGTAACATCAATTGCGGTAATTCTCCTGCGGTATTTTTTAATTTTCAATTCATACTCCTCAGACAAGGTTTTGAGTCTAGTTTGATACTCTCTGACCTGATCATAGCGATATTGCGATGATGAAATCATTTTTATTTTAAATACGCTATCGTTTTCAATTACGATTTACTTAAATCCGCTACGAATTCCACATACCACGTTGTTGAAACCCCAATCAAAGTTCTATCAGTAGTTGTTATAGTGAACTTTTCAGTTGTACCCTTGTCGATGATCGTTGAAATCGTATTGTTGACCCCGGATGAACTCGACGATGATATATTAAATTGAGGCCATGGTGTCACCATTGTTAATCGATAAATACCCTTAACGGTTGCAGTGATATCTAATGTGTTGTTTGTAGGTGTCCACGCAAATGATCCGTGTTGGATCGTGTATACTACGTTGTTGGTTTTCTCATGAGGAATTTTTGTTTTTCAATGGCTGTTATCATCCTCGTTGCATCCCCTTTGATGCCTTGGATGAAAGTTTTCGTCTCATCGATGGATTTTTTAATATCAGGGAGTTTTAGTTCAATTTTATCTAACGGGGTTCCAATAAATTTATCAATGATATTTCTACGAAAAGCATTATAACTTCGTATATGATCATCCAGCTCACGGCTGTGGGTGGTAATCTTGTTGTCTTGGGTGGTAATCTTGTTGTCGTTGTCGGCAATCATGCGGTTGTTGGTGATAATCATCTTGTTGTGGGTGGCAATCGCGTCTGTGATCGTAGACACAAGTGCGCCTGGTTTAAGTCGTCCGTCGTTGGAATACAGCGCAATAGAGTTTTCAGCGGCGTCGCGCTGCCGTATCAAAATATCATCCAGAGAAATATTACTAGATTTCAATTTACCCTGATCGGAAAATAACGCAACGGTGTTCTCGATTGCGTTTTGTTGTTTAACTAAAATATCATCCAGAGAAATATTACTAGATTTCAATTTACCCTGATCGGAAAATAACGCAACGGTGTTCTCGATTGCGTTTTGTTGTTTAACTAAAATATCATCCAGAGAAATATTACTAGATTTCAATTTACCCTGATCGGAAAATAACGCGATAGTATCCTCGATTGCGTTTTGTTGTTTAACCAAAATATCATCCAGAGAAATATTACTGGATTTCAATTTACCCTGTTTGTCTTGAAATACAACTATTTCATTCGGGTCAACACTTGTTAAGTTCAACGTCTCAGCGATTTCATCTTTAATTTTTTTTTTTATATCCTTGATAGAATCAGGAGTTGCAGTGTCATCGGGTTTGGGTTTCAGAGGTCTCCCCCAAATATCAATCATGATATTTTATATATCTCTCTCTAAAAAGCGATTACTAGTGTAGTCATTTACGACAATGTGTGGTGATTTTCTAGATGCTGAAATAGCGTCAAGGACATTTAATACTTCACTGCCGCATATTGGTGGGTCATTGATTTGTTGTGTTGGTAGCGTAGAATACCAAGTCTTCATTGGAAGGGTTTTTATATAACGCATAAACTCTTTTGGTGGGGCTAATCCATATGAATCAAAATAGACAATCCCACGTGGATCAATAGCGTATGCAACCCAGTGAGTTCCAGGTCCGGTGCTGTTATCGAGATTAATAATACCGGTTTCAGTTTTGTTTGGTTGATGTGGTAATTGATCTTTCATAAAAACACCTCTGAAATTTTTAATCACTAATTTTTTAGCAGCATCCATTAAATCAAAATTGGACATTGGAACCATAGATTTCTGAATTAATAAACCGTTCCTGGTAGTCTCAGGCCTGATCCGTGAACGGATCTTCCGCTGTACCATGAATACGGGGTTCCTGGTAGTCTTAGACCCTTTCCGCTGTACCATGAATACGGGGTTCCTGGTAGTCTTAGACCCTTTCCGCTGTACCATGAATACGGGGTTCCTGGTAGTCTTAGACCCTTTCCCTTTTTTTTATACCCTTGACCTTTCTTCGGTTCATATGATTCAGCAATGCTCTGTACCGCTTTTGTTCCCAAGCCTCCAACTACCCCCAATGCGGCCGCTTTTGCTACTGCTGGGGCTGCTGCCGCAACCAATGCTGGTATTGCAGCAAACAACGGAAATATACCACCTGTTTTTATCATATTTTTGATAGCAGCCGAAGAGAGTGTGATCTGAACTCCTTTTTTATCCTTGAAAGCATCATTGAAATGTTTCACTTGACGAGTTGTCAGCGATAATTTATTTGCACCACCAGTCATTTGATTAGGTTTCAACGTGATTGTGGTTCCACATTTTTTAGCCGATTCTGATTGCAATTTTTTGATTTGACCAGGAGTTAACGCAACACTAATAACACTATATGACATGTTATACATAATTGATTGATTCTAAATCGTAAAACCATTCAATGGAAATATCCTTCGGATTTTCAATTACATATTTTCCACTGGTGCATCTACCACTCTCATTCTTCCACCAACACCTTCAAGTAGCATTGATTTATCACTGAGAATGACAGCAACCGCTCTATAATTAATAATACCACCAGGACGGGTTACACGGGCTCTGAAGTGTATATCAACGACAGATTGTCTCACCAAGTCGAGATGTTCCAGCGAAAAGTAATAAATCGGATAGAGGCTTTTGAAATCATATTGTGATATTTGCAAACCGGTATCCACATTTTGATCACGTGCCATAAATGACAACAGGTTATGATAGACACGTGCAATATGATTTTGACCGTAATCAAGTTGCACATCTTCAGATGGTTCCTGTTGTCCGTTTATTCTCAGCGAGACTTCATTAACACCTAACTGATCAAATATCATATGACTTCGTTGTTGATTACCAACTCGCTCATTATTCTGTAATGCAATAAATATATGACGTGGAGCTGAAACCCCTTGTTTTGATGCCAGGTGCCATGTGAATGTACCATTAACATTGTCTTGTTTAGTATCCGTAGTCACTGATAACCAACTCAATAACGACTTTCCTCCTTGGTCCATAAATGATAACAATTTTCCTTCTGCTGTGATTGATGGAGTTAACACTGGCATCCACAATGATAGTTTTGTTAAAACGACTTTACCATCAGGAACAGCAGCATCACGCCATATTGCATCATTATCAGTACCCTTTCGTACAAGCGCGATTGTGTGTTTGGCTCCATAAATAACTTTTCGGACGTTTCTACAGAATCCGAATATATGATGCAGTGGAATTGCACATGAAAATTGTCGACGCTGTCCTTGTAATGTTGATACACGTGTTGCAAATCCTAGATTGTAAGTAGTAATAGTATTTATGACATCAAAATCACCAGGTGGTCTTGTATATCCGGCTGGTGCTGGATTAACTGCAGTGACTTGTGTTGCCTTGACTCTAGAATACTGGTTGTGTTCAGCGTTATCAGTAATATCCTTTGCAAACATCATAGATGGACCCGCTGATCTTGAATAATCATCAGAATATCTTGCTAACCCTATGATTGTTGTAGCCACATCAACTTCACGGTCAATGGATTCAATTTCTTTTCCATCAATGAGATATCTAGCGCTTTCAAATAACGCCATGATACCGTTATTAACAAAACCAACTCGGGTAGTTGGGCTAATGTCATATGGAGGATCATTATTAGCAGCATCATTTGTTACAAGTTCTCCTTCTACTTCAATAAACGCTTCACAAGGCAAAAAGTATTTACTGGTATCATGAACTTGAAGTTCAATTCGTGATCGGAGATCTGGTTGTACTGCGTGATAAGAATAAAATTGAAAATCGCGTACAGAATCATCTTTACGCACTGGGGCATCCATATCAAATGCTGGATCAGATGACCTTTTGAACATTTTATTCTATTTATCAGAGTCTAAATCGGATTTTCCATTTCATCGTGAAAAACGCTAGCGTTTTCGTCGTGGTTTTTTAAAGCCACTTCCTGCTATCATGTTTGCTGTCATGTTATTTTGGTCCTCTTGATTTACCATCGACGCTAGTTTTTCATCTACTGCGTTATTTATAATTTTACTGACACTCGCAGGCATCTCTGCTGTAGATGGCAATGGTACCTGTTTCTCTTTTCGTCTCACTAATGATGTTATTTTATCCTTCGCAGTTGAAAACGCTTTCCCGGCAAGATCTCCAACAGTACTAATACCCTTATCACGAATAACATCAATGGCTTTCATTCCTAGTTGTTTAGCTAACGGCATCACTTTTGGGGCCGTTCTTGAAAAGAATCCTAAAATGGTCTTGCCGAGGCCATCTCCGTAGTATGCTCTATAAACTGGAAACCGTGAATTAACTACATAGACGAGGGTTGGTTTATCATGATTGTAGTGTATAATCATCTTGTTATAAAACTATTAGTTTTTTAATTAGTGATCAATCGCTGTAATAACCATGGGCATCTTTGTGATTTTCAACTAACTCAGCAATGAGTTCTCGATATACATTAATGTCCATGATACCACCGGCAAATAATCGTCTACAGATATCAGCTGCCTCATTAATTATTTCTGGAGAGTTATTTCCGGCTCGTTTCCCTCCGATGAGGACTTCTAACCGTGATATATCACTGAGAATGTTACCAGGACAAGTAACGCTAGTGTTTTCAACTATTCCGCTACCTAAATACTTATCTTCAGTTGACTCCTCTTCATCCTCTTTAACTACTATATTCATTTGATTTATTTTACTCAATACTTTGTCTTTAAAACTCTCAAAATCATTGCGGTTACCTTCTGTGATTCTAGATCTACCACGGTTTGCCAAGTATATTTTTTTTATCCAATTCTTGTCGTTTTTTATATACTCTTTATACTCTTTGTTTACAGTTATTTCTCTTTGATCGGGTGAAAAATTCCGCGCGGTAAAGTTAATTAAATCATTGTCATCTTTAAAACTTTTAATTATGTTGTATGCAAAGTTTTTAAATATACTTTGCGGTGAATACATTTTTGCTATAGTAATGTCTTCTTCCTCTTCTTGTTTTCTTGCAATAGCACCTAGTTCTTCTAGTACTTGCTCTTTTCTTTGTTGTTGCCGTGAAGTAGCTACTATATCCACTGGAAGTGTTTTTAATGATTTTTTTTGTTTGTTTAGTTCTTTTTGCTATTTTTTCTAACACAGGGAGAAAAGTCTCTTCTTGTTTTTTTCCTTGCTCAGAGATTGTTGACACTATCTGTTTCGTTGTTGTAGTTATTGGTTTAAACAACTCTTCAGATCCTGCAGCAAAATCAGTCTGAAGACTCTGTCGTTCTTGCAGTTTATTCCTGACAGAGTCGCGAATTGGTATAAATTTCTTAATTGCATCTAGTCGCTCACGAGCCAATCGGGTCGTTAATGCTTCATTGACCATTATTTGAAATCAGAAACCATTTTTCAATTGCGAAACAATTTTCCCCATCGATGATTCCATCCTTAACGGTCCAATTTTTTATTGCTGTGAAATATTTTTATTTTTTATCCATTGATTTTGCCTGTTTTTGACAGTTTTGGTGGTTTTCAGTTGAAAATCTCAAAGAGATTTTACAGTCAAGTAGTCGATTTTACATGGGATTTTCCATAAGGAAAAGCTGTTAAAACTCATTTTTGATGATTTTTAGCCATTTTTCATCAATTTTTGCCTGTTTTCAGTGATGTTTGGTCATTTTTCATCGATTTTCATCAAAAAACCTCGTAGGGTCAAGTAGTCGATTTCCATAGAGAAAAGCTGTTAGGATTCTATTTTATTTTCGCAGTGTGAAATATTTTCACTGATTCAATCAAAAAATGACAAAAAAAAAATGAAAATCTCAAGGAGATTTTACTGTCTGACAAAATCTTTTGAGGGTTGGTCAATCAAAATAGTTCATTTTCTTGAATTAACGCTCGTAAGTTTCTAATTTTAGAATTAACTTCCTTTTTCAATTCATATTCGTTACCCAATTCTTTTCGTATTCCTTCCACGATAGTATATAACGGAACAAACACATCTACTTCACTGGAAAATGCAAGAGAGTCTCGAATAGAATTTTGAATTTTTTTGATGAGTGCATATTTCTTTGGTAACATATACTTGTTAGTGCTAACTCCGTATTCTATATCCTGAAAATCCGACTTGATTTGATCAGGATTTAACCCATCTGACAATTTAATATTCTGATTTTTCAATTTTCCAATTTCAACTATGATGCTATTCATAATTTCAGAATTCATATATGATAATACATATTTCTAATTCATTTTTCAAAAATAAAAGAGCCGTTAATATTTTAAAAATTCAGTCTGTATATATAAATATATTTTTTAAAAATTCAGTCTGTATATATAAATATATTTTTTAAAAATTCAGTCTGTATATATAACTATCTTTTTTAAAATTCAGTCTGTATATATAAATATAAATGCAGACAAAAATAAATAACAACCATGATGAGTGGTTATCAGTCATTTGGCCCCCTTGATATAGGCCACTGTGTCTTTCATAGGGTTCTTTCTATGAGTATTTCCATTTTTTTTCTGAGATTTCTTCGATCTCGATTTGACACTATTTGGCCGGTAATTCATTTTTGAACACCATACGGAGCTACCCAAATGTGACGGAGAGCTAATTACATCCATGGATGTTATTTATTTTAGGTCATTTATATTTACATTCACCGGAAACATATTCCCCTAAGAGTGAATCTAACTCGTCAAATAACGGGTTAGAATCACAAGAGGGTATGTTTACGTGAAATGACCTAGAGGTTACATATATACGACAACACATCTTTGGAACTCCTTGGTTGCCTTCACATCCAAGTAAGCCCAAGGGAAACCCGAAACATACATCTCCGGAAGGGAGGCCTAACGTGGCAAACGCCATCTTAGACCGCCCAGAAGATATGCTTGGGGTGACGTCACAACATATACTTAATTAAGGACAGCACAAATACCGTATATATTTCCACTCGAGTGTTGTGGCAAATTGTAGGTATACATATACTTAATTAACTTAATTAAGGACAGCACAAATACCGTATATATCTCCATTCAGATTGTAGGTATACATATACTTAATTAACTTAATTAAGGATAGATTATAATTCAATGATGATGTAATGATGATGGGACGGCACAGACATCACAAACATGAAACGACGGGGCTGATTTTCAAAGGCCAATTCGACCAATCAAAGCAACCCATGAAATTAAACCCGGTTGCATGATTGAGTAAAAGTCAACCACGCACACGTGTCAATGGCGTGGGTTATTTTTTGACTGGTCGGATTGGCCTTGAAAGCCCCAGCTTTAAACCTTTCATTTAGTATATAAGGCGACTAATACAGCAGCTTCAATCCACAGAGTGTGTTATTTTATTTTCTTGAATTACTTGTTAATGGTGCTTCACAGTATTAAAATGAGACAGAATATTTGCATAAAGCACTAAAAAAAAAGAATATAATCGTTTGAAAACATTTTATATTTGATTTCTTTTCTAATTAATTATATCCCAAGCCGCTGAATCACAATTTAGGGGGAAATAACCCACGCCATACTGTAATGTAATTTTTATAGATGTAGCATTTGTACATCTTTTATAGGTGCCATGTCCGCATCCTCTTTTTTTTAAATCTTTATTCAATATTTACATATTAAATTATACAAATGATAGTCAACATACAGACATTTAAAAACACTTATATTTACACATAATTGTAGAAACATATATGAGTAGGTGGGAGGGTTGTTATTTCCCCCCCTTATCAACTCGACACCATGACTGAACTGAGTTTTTTATAGTTGCAACCACCCACTAGGGGCATTTGTGCAACTTTCACTCGACACCATCTAAGGGAGAGAGTATATAAAGGGAATTAATACATCAATCCGCAAGGTATGCTATTTTATTTTCTTGAATTACTTATTAATGGTGTTTCACAGTATTTAAATGAGACAGCATATTTGACTTAAACACTAGAACAAAGAATATAATTGTTTGAAAACATTTCTTTTCTTACAAAACAATGCCCAGCGCTGAATCACAATACCCATTAAACAAGTTAACACAATCTAAGGGACAAAGTATACACGTGTGTTATCCTGTAACGCCTGCATCTCCGGATCACATCCTATGTTTATGAAATACGCATTAATCGCACGTGAGACAGAATATTTGACTTAAACACTAAAAAAAAAAAGAAAATATTTCTTTTCCTATAAAACAATACTCAGAAGCTAAATCACAATGATAACTCCCTTGGTTATATCATTTAAGAGTTGTCTCCCTTGGTGTTATAGACACATACGAAAATCGAATTTTCTGATAATACCATTACGGAATGCTTCATAATTAACAAGCACGGAGGGGTGAGGTCTGAATTCTTGGTTCATTTGTATAATAACACTATTTTTCTAATTCATTGTTTGGTTTAATTATAAGTCTCTGTATATAATCTTGAGCAGTCTTTATTATTTTGTCATCGTTGGGGTCAATGACAGTATTTTTTTATTCTTTTATCATAATAGCGTTTTAGTTCCCTGTATCGTTTGCCGCCACACGTAACGCATAATTGCGACTTCCCCCTGACCCCAACCCCACATCGAATACAGGGTAACGGACCAAGGCTTCCACGACGAAAGCTTTGCATATGATACCAACAGAATTCATTTCTGCATGATTTGTTACACGGTGTCACTGATCCAATCATAAGCCATTTGCAATGATTCATTATACTTAAATCTTTCATTTAAATACTTGTTTTAATTATAGTATGGAGGAGTTCGAGAGATTATCGAAAATTAAGCCCTGGAAAAGTGTTCAATTCAATCTTGATAGAGTTTCTGATACACCAAAGAATAAAATTCTTGATAGAACCTTGATTAGTAAAATCCGAGACTGTTTTAATGAATTCAAGCGTGATGGGGCAGCTCATTGTTGGTCAACATTTCGAATTGATGGTGTTGTTGACGCTACCATGAATGATGAAAAAGCAGCAGTGATAATCTCACGTCTTGGGGAAGAAAGAAATTTTTTTCGAATAAAATTCCTTATCCGTGATAATGGAAAATGGATCATTAGGGACAAATACGAGCCTATTCTTAAGGACAAAAAAACTGTCACTGTGACTCAGGATTCAAAACCAGGAATTTTGACTGGACTTGATAAACCCTACTACGAAAGATCTTATCCTGTCACAGTAGTTGTTTACGGGATATATCCGCTCAATGAAAAACCTGATATTTCAAAACTAGCACCCATGAAATATTCGACAGGGCTCAATTGTGTAGCAACACGAATAATAGAACACTTCACAAATGCGTCCCGGGGAAATAAACTAACTGATCTAAGACGAAAAAAAATAACCGAGTGGGAACTGACAGTGAAACAGCATGGGGCAACAATTCAAGATATAGCCAAATTAGAAACATCATTGAGATTTCCAATATCGGTAAGGACAATCACCGGAGAAGTATTATACGAATCGAAATATAAATCACAGGGAGCTCCCATTGAAATTATTGATCATAACGCACACGCGTGGTCATCTGCAGTAACAATATTCCCACGGGATAGAACCGTAAAATATCTGTTTGGAACCGAAGAGTTTTTTTCAGAGCAGAAATTATTTGATGCTATTTACCATTTGAGTAAAAACGATTCTGTGTCAGTGTGGCTATTTCATAGTACTTCAGACGAAGAATGTAGATTTGATCAGTTTGTAAGGCCTAACGGAGAATTGTACCGTACTGAAGAACTGCATAATCAAATGAAACAACTAGCTAGTGAGTTTTCTCCCCAGAGTTCTCTGGGGGAAGACAACGATCAATTATTAGCAAACTGTTTTACAGTACCATCAGTTGCAGCACATTTTGCTAGAAAGAAAAACGCGTGGAAACCAACCCGAAGTGAGTTCTTATCAGATGTCAAATTGTCCTGTCTTGAATACAGCCATGGAGGATTATGGAACACAAAATACACCGCTGATACCGTTATTTCAGTTGATATGATTGCATGTTATCCAGGAAGTTTTCTTGGGTATGGAGAGTGTGAGAAATATTTCAAACGATTTGGACACCCTACACACGAAATGACCCGTGTTGCTATTAATGGACCACTGCCACATTTCGATTTAACCGGATTCGCTTGTGTAGTATCATTTGAAATGGCTGAAGGACTTCATCCGTGTAGTTATCTTTGGATTGGTAAACACATGTCTGAAAAACACTGGATGCCAATAGTGTTATTACGGTATGTGCTTGATTGTAAGATGTTAAAATCATTAATTTTCAGTGAAGCAATTATATCCTATCGAGCACAGAAATCAGTCTGGTTACCACAACCTGATCTAGAAAAAATAATTAGCGAAGAGCGAAAACTGTTTCCTGATTTTAATGAACAACAAATCATGGATTGGTCCAGACAGTTATTTGAAATCAGAAACAATGAAGCAAAAGATCTTGGACGAAGAATAATCGGTAAATTTACCCAAGGTGGCAAAGATGATAATACGAGATATTCTTCACGATTGATTATAGACAATGCTGAATACGATTTTGTAATCAAAGATTTAACGAATAGGGGCTTATATGTCAATCGTAAGGACGCATTTATGTCCGATGGAACCAAATTGGGTACAATTGTTACTTACACTGATGGATACCATCCGCAGTACACATATTTGAGAGCTTCTATGCTTGGTTATGCTTCTATCAATCTGTTTTCAATGATCAATAGATTTCCTACCACCGCAGTTAGAGTTGCTACTGACTCATTTTACATAAATAGCAAAATGGCTGATTTTAAGGCTACTGGCAACGAGAATTGGGGGTCATGGAGAATTAAGAAGGAAATGCTTCATGATTATATTCCATCAGCAGATGTTACCATTGAAAATAATTACTTAGAAAGCAATCAGTGTTCAGAATTTTCTAGTGCACCACCGATTTCTGATCCAATCTGTAGATATAAAACAGTTTATTTAAACGGCTGTGGTGGGTCAGGAAAAACAACCCGGGTAATTGAGTTATTCCGTCGTGGAAACGCTAGCGTTTCTAACATGATTGTGCTAACACCGACTCACAGACTCGCCAGAGAGATGAAACAACGAGGGGTAAATGCCTGCACTTATCATAGTTTCTTTAGATGGAAGGGAGATAAATGGACTCCTGAGCGCATGGGAGAGAAATTTATTCCTGAAATTATCATTTGGGATGAAATAGACACAGTGTCCGAAGATGTCTTAAAAATATTTCTTGAGTGGTTGTTATTGAAGAATACAAAAATCGTCATGTGCGGTGATCACGGGCAACCACCACCATTTGTCGGTGCATCCCCCCATGAATGGCTAAAGGGTTTTGTAGACTATTATGAAGAAATTGATACCGATCATAGATCACTTGATAATGAATTAAAAGAATTGAAGAAACTAATTAGATTACAACCGGATAGAATCCAGTGTGAAATAACCCGTGAAATAATTTCGGAAACTCCCATGAATGAGTTTTGGGAAATGTGGAGACCAAATGATTTAATCATTGCAAGTAGAAAAATAGTCAGGGACACACTTCAGATGAAGTTATTTGAATTGCATAAACAAAAATTTGCAACATTTCCAGTGCCTCTTTGTTATAGGCCATCGGATACGCGAAAACAGAACATCGAAGTTGATATTCCAGGACCAAAATCCGAAGGATTTCAAAGACAGATTCTCGTATTAAATGATATTGTGCTGGTTGATATCAATGTCGTTGAAGATGCATTGCGTGCTAATAAATCCCCATGGACGCTAGGTTATGCAGCAACAATACACTCTTCACAGGGATTGACTATATCGGATACAATTGTTTGGATAGTAGATAATCGCATAGAATGGTTGAATTTAGTCTATCTCGCAGTGTCTAGAGTACGAAAAATAAATCAACTTCGAAGAATTGTCTTCGATGATGAAATCATTAGCAATGATAATGACACCACAATAGATGATATTATTGATAAAAAACTCTCCGGTTACAAACAACAAGACAAAAAAAAACAACGAGAATTTGATATTGATGCTGAATTAATAATTACTCTGAAGCAACAACAGAATAATCACTGCGCGAGTTGCAATTGTATAATGCGTTGGCAGTATTCGGATAAGGATCCTCGCCAATTCACCGTGGACAGAAAAAATAACAATCTCGGTCATGTCAGAAATAATGTGATGTTGACTTGTCTTGAGTGCAATAGACGCAAGGGTGCTAGTTAAGCCCATGCGGTGGTAATTGAGTATCCTCAGGTATCACTTGTAATTGTTGTCTAGTAAAACCCCGTTGAGGGGCAGTTGAATCCAGTTTATAGATTGGAAGTCTACCCGTAGATCGTGTTATACTAGATATCTTATGCGTAGTGACGCTCCAAATAGGATCAGTAGCCCTTTTTGTGCCACCCTCAAGCTCTCCTGGTTCGTATAAGTACCTCACAATGACATTACTACCAAGAATTGGTTGGGAAACGCTAAAATCTTTTTGAATTATTATTTCAGGTATTGACTTCTTTTTAATCGCATTGATAGGTTTCATGTTGATGGTTCTAGTAATCTCGTTATTCAGTGCAGTAATCACAGCTGGTAACCTTTTAACCCATTCACGGGATCTTTTTTCTTGGATGAATTCTTTTGCGTATTGATATCCAAATAACCGCTCAGCAAGGGTTTTATTAAATCGTTCTACAATGGCCTGATCACGATGCAGTGCAGTATGCCCTCGTCTGATAGCGACATTGTGATATTTCATTGTAGATAACACTGCACCCTGAAATTCCTTGCCCGGGTCAACTTGTAACAGATTTGGCCAGTGCAGAGGACTCCTTCGATAAATCCTTTCAAATGCAGAAGCCACTTCAGTGGCTGATTTTGTTTTTAACGGTTCTGCTTCTTTGTATCGACTTGCAATATCAACTACGGTTAATGCGTATTTGTAACCACGATCATGTGGCAGAAATAATAGATCAGCCTGATGAACTTCATTGGGTCCGGTCACATCAAAATGCGAGAAATTGATTTGTTTAGGCGGTGGTAGATAAATTTGCCATAGTGCCTGTTTGGATAACCAATGAGCCGCAGTGTTTTTTTTCACTTTCGCAGCGCTAGCGAGTTTATGGATTGCTGATTTACCCCTCCAGTATCCTCTTGGGGAATAATAAATAGATTCCATGTTGTTATTAATTACCAGCCCCTAACATCAATTTACTTTTCATAGCCGATTTTATCAAAAAGGAAGCCAATTTTTCTTTGAAAGATTTATCAGAAATAGCATTTAACGCATGAATTAATTTCACATCTGCTAGATGCCTGTGCTGCAGATTACTGCTTTTATAAGATACATCATGAAGGTGACAGGCCTTATCAATAGCGTTTATTGGTTCCTCACCGGGTCGGGGCTGATTTTGATCATTGAGTCTGATATCAAGTCTTGTTCCCGGTCCACAGTAGCTATATCCTGGAAGGTGTTTTTCTCCGGGGTATTTTGCCCATGGGGTTCCAGGGAGTTTTGCTAATTTGGCTGCGATATCACCTCCTCGTTTTTTTTTAAAGGTTCCTTGAGTTCCTTGGGTTTAGAAACAAATCTAAATTTCTTTGTACTACATTGTACGCATTTACCAGAAAGCGCTGATCGGTTATTTTTAGTTGTAATCGTCGTCAAGTCATCTGTGCCAGTACGTTTTTTACACTTCACACAATATAGATCCATAATTTATATATAACGGCATGAATATAATTGATTATTCAGCTACCCGACGACGGGAACCTATTAAACATCATGAAATGTTGCCGAATTCAATTAGAATGATTATAATCGGACCATCTGGAAGCGGAAAGACACAACTGCTACTTAATTTGATAACGAGATGGATGAAATGGAACAAATTGTATTTAATAGCCCCGAGTGTAGACGATCAGCGATGCTATGAAGTGCTAAAGGATTTTAACGAGAAAGCAAAAGAATTTCAAATCGATGAAGATTTTATTGAGTTTATTACTGATATAGAGGAAGCCCCTTCCGTGGAAGACATCGATGGAAGTATTAACAATTTAGTGGTATACGATGATATCATGTTAGATAATCAAAAAAATCCTGCTAGAATATTTTCCCCGAGGCAGGCATAAAAACACTGATGTGATCTATGTCACTCAACGATACACACAAATACCAAAAGTGATCAGAGATAATTGCAATGTGTTGTGTGTATTTAACGGCGTTGATACTCATACGCTACGAAATATTCATCAAACTTGGTGCAGCGGTGATATGAATCATAATCAGTTTAGAAATTTCTTTAGTCACGCTCAGTCAAAACCACACGGATTTGTGACAATAAATTTAGCAGACCCTAGGACACGATATCGTATCGGACTTGATCAAATATTCGGTTAAAATCACCGTAAACCTAGAACTGAAAGTTCTAGCAGCAGAGGGGGTGAGTGACAACGACGTTGCGACGCGAATGTTTTCAGACAAGGGTCGGAGACTTATTTTTTTAGCGAGAAGGGTCTAGTGTTATTTTGGAGGGGGTATAATCAAAAATAAAAACAAAAAAAAGTTGTCTGATTCGCCCCCTCTGCTGCTCTTACAATTTATTTTGTGATGTTTTAAGTAGCTTCACGTATGTCGTGCATGAGCTCAAATTAAGATGGACTCATCTGTGAACTACCAACATCCATACTAGCCTCAATTGTGGCATTTTCCAAATAGCATTCTTCTGTTTCCAGTCCACTGGTGTCGACAAAGCGAGATTGAAATGATCTTTTTCTCGCCAAACTTTTTTAATTTTAAACTTTTTTGTGCTCTAAAATTACATTTAAAAAGTTTTATACAAAAGTAAATAATTTATAAGTTTGATAACTTTGATACATTGTTTATGGATAAGAGTAAAATGTTCCAGTGTCTTTTAGGTGTACGTGCTGGCATATCCTACAAACAGCAGAAAGATTTGCCAAAGAAGAAGTGGTTCAAAAGTAAGATGGAATAATAAAAATGATGCATATTTGCAAGTTAAAGTTGATCACTGGTTGCAAGAATAAAAAACAATTGCTGCCACAGAAAAAGGATCACTTCTGACGTTTTGGGCTAAACAAACATATGCCGATACAAAAAACTCCAAACAAGTGCTTGTAGCAAACCCAGAGAAGTTTCAAAGTATTTTTTTTTAGTTATAATTACTTTATTTGATAATTATAGGAGATTTGAATACAAAATTCTGAACATCTGCAACTTTAGTTAGACGATAATATTTTCAAAAGAATTTTATGCCAATTTCAGCTTTCCATTGCCTCCTTTTCAATTACATGTTTTCTCCTACAATATCAGAGTGCAGCACCACACTAAATACATACTACAATGACAATAAAGTGATTTGAAAAATGTTAATTTTCAAATAGGAAATAGGCTTTTTTTTGGGGGGGAAGGGGTGTGTGCATAGCTTTGTGACGTCATATTTGAGGGGGATCTAACTTTTTGTGACGTGTGGCAAGAGGGTGGGAGGTGGGGTCAAAATGGGCTAAAATCATGTGACGTCATTTATGGATAGCCCCATAACACATATCGGAGTACCTTCAGTGTCATCCTTTGGGGCCCGAAGTTGCAGGGTGGTTATTACACTGCACTCACATATCTGCCCATTAACCGCACGAGTTAAACTCCAGTCTTAACTAATGTGGGTTACCTGTCATGGGTTAGTGGTTCATTCCAGGTTCTTCCTAGGTCCTTTCTCCACCAAATAGACTGTCCGCCATGCATGGCATGTACTGAATAGTGTCATTAAACCCCACAACTACATTACAAGATTGCACACAAATATGGGATACAACTCCTCACATGTTTGTGGAAGAATACTAAATATATTGGCATCATCTGTACCATTAATGAAGCACCTGATGTCTAAACACTTTCTGTTAAATTTGTTCAAATTCTGTCAAGTCATTTTTGGGAAATCATTTAAAGAATTTTGATTCTTATTAACTGTGGTCATAATTTATGGCAAATAAGCATTCCAGAATACTTTTTGCCAAATTCTGCAGATGTTTGCTATTTGTTTTCTGCTTTAGAAATGGCATCAATATTTGCAGGCAGATTTGTATTATTTATACAAAAAAATGTTTTGATGCCAGAATGCACCCAGCAAAATCATTTGCAAACTGTTCAAGAAGTCTTTTGAAAAGACAATGAAAATATCAAATGTGAACAGACAAAGCTTAATGGATGATGGATGGGCTAAGAACCATACCACAAGTTTGATCGGTCTTAGTGCATGGTATAGAATGAATGTTACAGCCAATTTCTACTTGCTATCTCATTCATTGTTTACTGGGTCCTGGAAGCTGGTAGTCCTGTGCAAGCATTTGCCTACAAGAACAGATACTCTTTGAACCAGCAGTATGTCCCCCATATGCTATGACTGAGTACAAATAATTACCTTCACCAGGTCAATGGCTGTCATGGAGAAATCACAGCAATAAACCGTCAGGTTAGGGTTACTGATAAAAGACAAAATGAGAAAACTGTGCAAGTGACAGGCGGTTAAATCATTGTCTATGAAAGTTTTCAAATGTTTTTTGACCCAAATTATGGGTGATTAATACTGTTTCTCCTGTAGATAGCATGCTACAACCAAATGAATTTTAAACATTATTGAATAGAATAATAAATAACTTTAGAATAAATACTGCAAATTGCAAATATATATGCAAAATAATTACCTCTTATACTAAACAACTGCTTAGAGCTTCAAAAGATTAGGCGCTATACAAAGTCCTCAATATTATTAAAGCAATTAATTAACATTATTATTATTTTTTATTAATTATTTATCAATGTATCTAAGAACAATAGTGACAAAATATACATTAATCTGCATTCAATAATCCTTTCTATTGGAACTTGGAATGGAAATTGAATGTGTATAAACCATTATATTTACTGGATTTAACATGGTCGTTAAACTTACTGGATTTAACATGGTCTTTAAACTTACTGGATTTAACATGGTCTTTAAACTTACTGGATTTAACATGGTCTTTAAACTTATTGGATTTAACATGGTCTTTAAGCTCCACACAATAGGTTGCTCTATTACACTTAGTACAAATGATACAAAAGGCTTAGTTAAGAAACGTACTCTAGAACAAACATTATTCTGCAATACTTATTTTTTCTCTGATTTAGTGACCCTGACCTTTGATCCCCAAAATCAGTAGACCGCTTTCAAAACTGAGGTGCAAGTCAGCCAGTAACCTGAGTGCAATCTATCTTTGATAATTAAATTACTGTGCAACACCATTTTTCTTCCTCCAGTCACCTTGATCTCTGACTACCAAATAAATAAGCTTCTTCCTTACCCCATGTGCAAAGCAATTCAGTTAATTTGCACTTCCAGTGAAAGCTAGAAGATAATGATTCCAAGTTGATGCCCAAATTGTGCAAATTAAATTTTACTATATGCAATGTATTAAACCTCAAGATTAAGATCAGACAGTTCCTGAGGAGGACAGAATGCACTTCAGAAAGTGTAGGACAGAACTTTGGGTTGACAAGATGCAGTGATCTACTAAAATAGTAACCTTAATGCCTAACAGACAAATGCAAGAACACCTGTTTTATATCTGCATGTAGCACACCTGCCTAACAGATAGATGCAAGAGCACCTGTTTCACATCTGCCTAACAAGCAAATGCAAGAGCAGTTGGCCAAGTAATGCAGGAAAGTAAGATTCTTTGTGAAGATATTTATTCCAATACTGTTTATCACATTTACTATTTATTTTATTTTTATTTTATCGCTATCCATTTTTTATGGCATCTTTTATTTGTCTCAAACTAAAAGGCCTCATTGCCAAGATGCTTGGTGTCAAAATTGGCCTAAGTCTATTTATAAGTTATAACATTATAGGATGGTTGGTTGACTGGTTGTTTTTTTAAAACTACCAATGAAAATAAAAACTTGTAAAAAAATTTAATTTATTATTATTTTTAGTAATAGCATCCATATCTAACAGTGGATCTGCATCATTAGTAACAATTTGAAAATATGGTCAAACTCTGTTGGTGGCCATGTCTGATGGCAGATTGGTATCATCTGCACAAATATGAAAGTCATCTACCAAAGAATGCTTTCTGTCATATTTGGGCAACCTGTGCATAGCAGTTTATAAGAAGTTGTAGTTTTTTTTAACCCTCTTAGTAAGAACAGCCACTCCTGGTTGATGACTATTAAGACTTGTAAAAACATATAAACTGGAGTTTGTGAGAAGAAGTTATTACAATGCAAACTGATGATGGATGACACAGGGCTCAATCGACTTTCTGGTTAGGAAAGCTGAAAAGATTTCAACAACTTACTTGGCTGCTTGCAAAATGGGAAATACGGTGTTCCCTACACCACAGCCAACCTGGAAAAAAATATCATACTAATTATAAATAGGACAAACTGGTAATGTATTGACACAAAAAAAGATAACTAAAAAGGGAATACTAATTATAAACAGGACAAACTGGTAAATCTATTGACACTAAACAAGATAACTACAAAGGGAATACTAATTATAAATAGGACAAACTGATAATCTATTGACACTAAACAAGATAACTACAAAGGGAATACTAATTATAAATAGGACAAACTGGTAATCTATTGACACTAAACAAGATAACTACAAAGGGAATACTAATTATAAATAGGACAAACTGATAATCAATTGACACTAAACAAGATAACTACAAAGGGAATACTAATTATAAATAGGACAAACTGGTAATCTATTGACACTAAACAAGATAACTACAAAGGGAATACTAATTATAAATAGGACAAACTGGTAAATCTATTGACACTAAACAAGATAACTACAAAGGGAATAACAATTATAAACAGGACAAACTGGTAAACTGTATGGACATTAAACAAGATAAGGGAATACTTTTCTTCTGATCTAGGTATCTCTCATCCATTTGACGACAAAAATTCACCTTTAAACAAAACATCTATTTACTCTGAGCTGATGTATCCCCCCCCCCAAAAAAAAAGGAAACAAGTTCAGGTTGATCAAATCCATGTAAGCAAGAAGTCTGAATCAGTATGATGTTTTCTATCGAAATTTCTTCTACTGCTGTTGATTACATATCAGATGCAAAGTCACCAAAAAATTCACTGATACCATCACACTTGACAAAAATCTTTATGACATATGTCCATTCACAAAGTAGGATTAAAATCCTGTCAAACATAAAGTGTGTTAAAAAATATCCATATCAAATTCATGATAAATAAATATAAGTATAGATGTCGGTCATAAAAAAATCTTGACAATATTAGCATATTTACCAGCATTGATTAGACCTGGGTCGTAATTACATATATCAAGTGGCAAGAAGGTAATGAATAATATGTAAATTATCTTGCTCATAAAAAGTAACCATCATAACTGAAACCCATGTATTTTGATGATACAAGCCAAAAAAAAAGCCAGAATTATGGCTTCCAGAGTGATAATAAACTCAACTAATCAAATGCAAGATCACATCATTAATATGCAAAACATCTAGCTCATAAAAAGGAACCATCATAACTGGATGATACAAGCCAGAATTATGGCTTCCAGATACAAAACTCAACCAACCAAATGCAAGATCACATCATTAATATGCATGGATCTTGATCATTATCAAAATAGTCTAAGATCTTGATGACATAAGAATAAATTCCATGTTTGAACGAAAGTGACTTCCAGAGTGTTAGCAAGTTCAGCAAATCATATATTCAAAGTTAGATTAAACCTGGATGATTCAGAAATATGTCTTCCAGAGTGGTAAGGTCAGCCAACCAGAGTTAAGATCACCTCAGTAGAATGCACAAATCATGTTCCTTATTGAACTCATCTGAAATGTTGATGTTATTGGATAAGCATACATTCCAAGTTTGATCAGGAATACCGCCTGTTGGTGTGGTAACAAGTTCAAGTAATCAAATGCAGCATTTAACATTAACATGCATGGATCTCACTCATTATTAAACTAACCCAAGATCTCAATGATATAAATCCATATTTCAAGTTTGATCAAAATAATGTCATGAATATGTTTTTCTATAAGACAGTAAGCTTAATTAATCTGATTCAACATCACTAATTAATATATGGGGATCTTGTTTTTTGATATTATCAAAACTCATTTGAAATCTTTAATCAAAATCAGTTTGGAAATGTGCCCTCAAGAGTGGTAATAAGTTAGCCATTGATTAATATCTCACACATTATCAAATTCATATGTTCAAAGGAGAGTTTAATCGTACAAGCACATGTACCAAGTTAAATAAAAATTGGATCAACAGAATGGTATTGAGAGTGGTAATAAGGACAACTAATCTGATGCAACATTCTCATTAATATTTTATCACTACTAACTGTTGATTGAAATTTTGATGACATAAATTCATATTCCACGGTACAAATGAAACTAGACCAGAAATTTGGACAATGGTGTGGTAACAAGCTAACTGTGATGGATGCACAATGAACCATGCATGAAGAACAACATCAAATGCAAAACATATACTAGGCCAGATCATAAACTAACCTGATATTTACGCCAGATGAACAAAAAAAAAAGGACCAATGCTACTACACGATTTTTGATAATGTCATAGAGCATTTGAGTTCAACAAGTTGATGTCAGTACACACTTTTTCATTATGTCGTATGGTACTTTATCTAATCAAGCCAATGCAACTACATACTTCCTGATGTCATAAAGAATTTGACCAAATCAGGAAAATGCCACTACACACTTCCTGATGTCATAAAGAATTTGATCAAATCTAGCCAATGTCAGTTCATTATGTCATAAGGAACTTGATCTAATCTAGCCAATGCGACTAAACTTTTTCATTACATCATAAAGTTCTTGATCTAATCTAGACAATATCAGTACACACTTTTTCATTATGTCATAAGGTACCTGAGCTAATCAAGTCAATGCTACTACACACTATTTGATGATGTCATAAGGTATTTGATCTAACCTAGCCAATGCCACTAAACACTTTCTGATTATGACATAATTTACTTGATTTAATCAAGCATATACCATTGCAGGCTTTCTGATGATGTTGATAATTATATCAAATATACCAACCTCGAGTATTTTATACTTTTTATGTTCACCAGGGTAGCCATCTTTTTTTCCATCTGATTCTGTTACCTCTTGATCCATGTGGGAATATGCTTTAACATCCCTTAAATCTGTATCAACTCTCTTCACATTTGAGCATTTTTTATTAATTTCTTCTGTACTACCTACACAAGATGCCCCTTTGCAGGTCGGGCCTTCTTTGATGATGGATTGTGTGTCTTGTGAGTGTATGTCTGAATTTCCTTCCACACCCATATTACATCCGAGAGAGTACAGCTTTTTCATTTCCTGTTCATGTTGTTTCACTACATCCACTTCCTGATAACAAGGATTCCCTTGAATAACTGTCTGTGAAGTTTCACCCATGGACACTGGAGTTGCCTCTCCTGCTAATAGTTCTGGGAACTCAGTAAACAGCCAATGGCGGTCTTTAAAAAAACGATTCTGATGCTGCATGTAAAACTCATTCCAGTACTCAAAGGCATTTTCTTCAAACTTTTCTGAAACATCAGTATAATTTAAAATTACATTAATTCTTTTAAAACTTCAGCTTCAATCCATTGTTTGCATATTTACCGAAACATACATATTATACTTCCATCCATTTAAAACACTGCAAAATTTCTTTTACATTTATAAACATTTGGATTTTGAGTAAAAAAGTTGGAATTTTTCTGACTTTTAAACAAAAATCCATCATGATCCATTGTAAATCAAGATAAGTGGCAGGTCTGGAAATCCAAAGTTCTAAACCTTCCTCTGTCACCCTGATCAATTTCGCTACAATGTTTTCTTTTATATGTCAACACACCTGATGAGATTATACAATTTGTTGGTTGCCACTGAAATATTCCTCCCACAGTTGCAACATAATGTGCATAAAACTAAATAGTGTTTTGGCATTGGAATAGCACATATATAGTAATTGCATGAGAAAAAAAGCATGATGCCAAAAAATGCTGATTTTATGATGATTAACACAGGTCTGCATTCCTCAGACATACAGAATAAATTCCCAAATATTGGTACTACTTTTCTAAATACAGTATGTGAGGCTTTTCCTCCCATCATATGGGGTCTCTTTATGGAAGTACAGTAGAACCTGTCTTGAAAGACCACCTCTTTTGCCAAACAATTATGGTTTATCAAGACAGGTGGTCTCCCATAACAGGTCACAATCCTAGATAATCAATAAAGTTGTGCATTAAGAATGTGGTCTCTTAAGACAGGTGGTCTCACCAAACAGTAGTCTTTCAAGACAGATTTTACTGTTACTACTACCTGTGACCATGTGACTATGAACTGACTCAAGCTGGAGAAGATGAATCAGCTGCTGATTTTCTCATCAGCATAAAGCAATTAGACTCATTTGATTATGTAGGTAGAGTTGCTTGCCTTTAAGAGACTAAAGCAGAAATTAGAAAAATAATAATGTCAGGAATAAGGCCAAGGATTATTGCTCACAGACACATGATGAGGGATATCTGACTGTTGTAAATAAACATAGTAAATAAACATACCTTTGTCATGGTCTGGGACAAGGGTAGATAACTGCTGGCTGGTGATCTGTCTGGCCTCTTCCTCTTGCTTCTCATCCCATACCACATTGTCCCTGAAAGGTATAGCACACTGTCATCGATTGCATATAAATTACTGTCATGTTAAGGATCTCTAATCTAAAGACAGGCCCAAAAATCT
The DNA here is from genome assembly GCA_029339505.1 of Unio delphinus. Lineage (NCBI taxonomy): Eukaryota > Metazoa > Mollusca > Bivalvia > Unionida > Unionidae > Unio > Unio delphinus. Next base: position 3,882,393 of record JAQISU010000177.1, on the reverse strand, counting down.
CATCAAGTTATGTGAAGCAGTGTAGATTGTCTCCTTAAGTCTTCATCAGTTAGACATGAACTAAAGTCTAGAAACAGATGGTTTGACTGCATGAAACAGTGAAGCATCATATCTGAATGGCAGAAGAACCGATATAGACTAGGGGGTGGGAGTAGGGGAAAAGAGAACCAAGTTAATTGTTATACAGTGCACCCTTTCAAATATTTTAATTGTTACTGTTGTAAAGAATTTTTCATTATATTATTTATTTGAGATACATGTATAATGAAATGATAAATATGTACCTACATATAGAAAATATTTAACTCTAAATCTTATTAACATCTAACTCACCTCCCAATCTACAGACAATTTTCACCAAAAGTAACTTCAGTTTGAATGTGAAAAGAATTCAAAACACTTCACAACAGATGAATGGTTTAATACTGTAAATTACATAGCATGATTTACATAGCCAATAACTGATTCATGTAATAATGTAAAATACATAGGACATATCTTGCATAGCCAACAATTCATGCAATGCTGTAAATTACTTAGGATATGTCTTATGTAGCCAATGTATGATTATTGTAATACTGTAAATTACATAGTACATGTCTTAGGTAGCAAATAATTGATTCATGTAATACTGTAAATTACATATGTTTTTCATAGCCAATATGATTTGTATAAATACTGTAAATTACATGTCTTTCATAGCCAATATGATTTGTACAATACTGTAAATTACATAAGACGTGTATTATGCAGCCAATAATTGATTCATGTAATACTGTAAATTACATAGGATATGTCTTAGCAAATAATTTATTCATGTAATACTGTAAATTACATAGGATATGTCTTGCATAGCCAATAATTGATTCATGTAATACTGTAAATTATAAAGGATGTCATACACAGTTATTTCATATTATCATTATCAAAGAATATGTGCTGCTCAAAGTCAATACTGATTTCTAACAATACTTGTCTATAATAATATAACGTACAGCACATGAAAGGATATCCATTTCTGGGTAATTGTTTTGCCTTTCTTTTTGTGTTGATGGTAAACTATGAACAAGTTACAAAGTATCTTCATGATTTATGAAAGATGGAAGATGAAAAAACATTGGAAGTCTTGTGCTAATTTGATGATAATAAACACCAGAAATTATATTGCTATGTATGGAATTCCCAAAGAAATTTTGAAACACAAGTGAAAAATTGAAAATGTGTTGTCCAATCTGAAGAACTTATTCATTTTATCCAATATTTCAAAATATAAACGTATGAAAAGAGGACTTATGCTATGGAAAATTGTTGCCAATTTATTCCTGAAACCTATTTTTGAGGTTGCCATTTTGTGTTATCTAACAGGTTTTTTTTCTATACTATTTATACTTTTTCATCATCTTTCACTGCAATATCTGACATCAAAATATGTAAAAATATTAATGTAAGGTGACTAAAAATTTTAATTTCTATGCACCATCACCCTATTTTTGCCAACTTTGTTGAGATAATAGGGTCCAGCCTGGTCTATTTAGCATTAAGATTTTGTCACGTTTAGACCAGGGGAGTCTTTGTGACTTAATGAGATTGACCAGATATCTTAGAATGGTTTTGAGGAAGAGACAGATGAACTTCCGATCCATGTCAAATAGTCATTCTTTAAAGGAAAAGTTATATAACATAATTCAGAGATTCTGACTGACGAAAGAAATGTCTGTCATAGCCAATCTGATAAAATATCACCTCATTAGCATGTGTGGATCTTATTATAAATTTCTCTCCGACCATGATGAATGTATTCCAATTCTGATCAAAATTGGGTTCAAAAAAGGGCCAAGAAAGTTGTAACAAGGTCAGCAAGAAAATGCCTGATTACCTCGCTCATGCGCCCGAATCTCATTCAAAGCCTCCTCATTAATATGCATGCACCTTGTTCATTATTGGGGCTGTCCAAAAATCTTGATGATATAAGCATATATTCCAAGTCTTACCAAGAGCAGATCTGTAATACAGCCAAGATCATCAAAATCAGACAACAAGCTCTCCATAATATGGGAGTATCTCATTAATTACCAAACTTGTCCAGAATCTTGATGAGATAAGCATGTATTCCATATATTTGATTGAGTTTTTCCATATCCCAAATGAGAACATGAGTTACTGCGCAAAACCCAAATTGGTAGCAAATAGGCAGACAGATGGACAACCTTGATCATGACATAATATGTTCCAATTTATGTCAGGTATACAAAATATGCCACTGTTGCAAAGAACACCAAGTCAAAAGAATGACACTGCTGCAAAGAACACCAAGTCAAAAGAATGACACTGCTGCAAAGAATACCAAGTCAAAAAATGACACTGTTGCATAAAATTCCCACTCAAACTGAAGTATGAAATTAGAAAAGTGATTAGAGATTGAAAGCGAACTTTGCAAAGTTTTTTTTTCAACATAAATGCATGCATCTTTGAGCTGTACCACAGTACTTTTGAAATCAAAAAAAGAAAATAATTCTAAATTTAAGATCTCAACTTATTGCAATTCCACAATTCCTGGACTTTCCTCTGATTTATGATTTTTACTTCAATTTTCTACGACTTCGCAAAAAATTCCAAGACCTTTCCTTAATTTTTCTGAAATGTAAAATGCTCCACTTTCTCCAGACCTGTTGGAACCATGTGTAAAGTATTCAAGTGATTCTTATGTACAGCAACAACCCTAAATCCAGTTTATACAGAATCGCTAATGTAGCATATACAGATGGATATCCCAGAACTGTTAAGTTAAGCCTAAACTGCAGTGCATACAGTTGGGTATCCCTAAACTGCAGTACATGTATATAGTTGGGTATCCCTAAACTGCAGTACATATATATACAGTTGGGTATCCCTAAACTGCAGTACCGGTATATACAGTTGGGTATCCCTAAACTGCAGTGTATACAGTTGGATATCCCTAAACTGCAGTATATACAGTTGGGTATCCCTAAACTGCAGTATCCCTAAACTGCAGTGTATAGAGTTGGTTATCCCTAAACTGCAGTGTATACAGTTGGATATCCCTAAACTGCAGTGTATACAGTTGGATATCCCTAAACTGCAGTGTATACAGTTGAGTATCCCTAAACTGCAGTATCCCTAAACTGCAGTGTATACAGTTGGATACCCCAGAACTGCTAAGTTAATCCTAAATTGCAGCATATGCAGTTGGGTATCCCTAAAGTGCAGTATATAGAGTTGGATATCACTGAACTGCTAACCCTAAAATACTGTATATAGAGTTGGATATCCCAGAACTGCTAACCCCACATTCAGTATAATTTTTTCTACAGTTGGATATCCCTGAACTGCTAACCCTAAAATGCAATATATGCAGTTGGGTATCCCTAAAATGCAGTATATACAGTTGGATACCCCTGAACTGCTAACCCTAAAATGTAGTATATAGAGTTCGATATACCAGAACTGCTAACCCTAAATGTAGTATATACATGTGAGTTCTACAGTAGTACATGTATATCCTGTAACTGCTAACCCTAAAATCCAGTATATACAGTTGGATATACCAGAACTGCTAACCGTAAATGCAGTATATACAGTTGGATATCCCCAAATTGCTAATGCCTAAATGCTGGTATCTTACCAATTGTTATAACTGAAGACATCTGTCAGTTTATTGAGAAACCTCCCTCCCCCTGAGGGACGGGACTTGTGGGTCGTACTGTGGGGCCTGATTGTGGAAGTGCTGAATCCACTTCTACAGCACCATACAGCATCCAGAGCTTGTAAACAGTGAAATTCCAACCTGGACCACAACTTTGGAAGCAAATGAAGTTGATTTTGAAGTTTAATCATTATTTCTGCCCAAATCTGCAAATATTAAATTTGTTTTGCAAGTGAAACATGTAAACTTTACTACATATCTCATACCATAAAATTGTTTAAGTGAAAAAATGGGCTGTCTAGGTTAGCAAATATTGCTTGAATGGACCAAAACGGACAGATCTGTGAAATATGTGGGAACCCCAAAGCAGCAATTCATTCTAAGATTTCAAAGACATAAAATAACACTACTGCTAAATCAACTCAAACTGAGTATCAAAATGGACTCATATTGATGCTTATAAGGCCAAATAAAAAGTATGTGGTTCTAGTTGCCTCACCAAACCTAAAAAATTTGCATAAAATGACCAAAATGATTTCAAGAGATAAAAAATTAACAAAGGGTTGTAACTACGATAAAATTAAAAGTCAGGATGCAAATGGCACCAATTTCTAGTTTATGCTTTATTTAAAGTGCCATACCAGTGTGGATAAAGTAAATAAAATTCAATATTCTTTGACTAGAAAATAAAATCTGGAAGTGGTATAGAAAATAATTACTATAAAATAATTGCATGACATCATATTTTAAAGACACACCTTACTTCCGTTTCTAGCGAAACATAAACAAAGCATGTGTTCCGTTCCATATTAGTTTTAAAAGTTTTATCATCCCAATCATGCCAAGAAGAGATTGTGGAGGTACAAGCAAAGGCAGCAGGGTCAGGTGTGTTGCAGCAATTTGTGGGAATACAAATTCTGATGGGTTTTTATATACATAAATATATATATAAATATACAATGAAGCTAAATTTTATATACTTCTTTCATAATTTCCAATGAATTTATGAAGGCAGAAAACTCTGTTGGGCCATCACAGTTTGCATATTTTTTAAAATACAAAGTCATGTGCTCTCCGTATCACTGCCATCTTACCTATTTCTGCATGTGTTCGAGTATCAGATTTGGCCAATGTGGGTATGTGAGAAAGCTTGCCAGTAGCTTCTCATGGGTTGGTGGTTCTTTCCAGGAGTTTTCCCAGTTCTTCCTCCACCTTTAATACTGGCCACCATGTATAGCCAAGTCAACAAAAAGATAAACAGCAGTCTAAGAAATGCCTGACTTATATTAAGGCTCCAAAATCAACAACTCAACCGGCAGTGAAGAAGATAAGCACAGGTACCTGTATACTTTTCAGATAATCACTTTTGGTTATGATTTTTTACAGGCAATAGTTGAAAACAGAAAATGAAGCTATTTAGAAATAGCACGAATTAAGCCTTATCTTGTTGAGTTTCCATAATAAGACGATACCAAATCTGCCTATGTTCAAACAAGTTTTCAAAATGTGACGTTTTTACTAAATACTGCAAGATGTCAGCAGTTGCATTAGGTTATTATAGTAGTTATAACTTGAAATTTTTAAATCAGATGTTTTACAATCCTATTTTAAATATATATTCTCATTTACCAGGAAATGAACTGAATAAATGTAGATACATTGCTATAGCACTTTTAAAACCATAAAAATTTTAAATAAAAATACAAGTTTGTACCAACCTACCTACAAAATTTTTTTCAATGAAACAATGGAGTAGGGAGCCCAATGAATATCAGTATATAAAAGAATACAGAAGATATCAAATTGGGTCTATTTGCATCAGTGTATTTGCATCAGTGTTTTATTGCGCAACACATCTGTGCTATTAAGTGGCAAAGCGATTGGAATAAAGTGATTTGCCAAATAACACATCACAGTATCTGTTTTCATTACAGAAATGGAAAAAGGAAGGCCCAAGGGGCATAAAAGATATCATAAACTGCCTAAGAAGTGGGAAGTCACTGGTTCAATCCTAGGCAGAGTCATTGCTCAATATTCAGCATTAAGAAGTTAGTGTTAGGACAGGTCAGCCTAGTGTCAGGATAATGTGACTGGGTAGGACATGATGCTACATGTTTGCGGCATGATGCCTCAGTGCTATACATCACTATAAACTGCCACAGCACAAACATCATAGCAATATGACTGAAATTGCCAAAGCTATATTAAAAATCCATTCAGACCCCCAAAAATTCAAAATTTCTCAAGCAAGATCCTGTTTACTTAGGCTTACTTAACCAGTTTGAATAAAATCCAATAAAAACACAACAGACTATAAAAAGTGTCAAAAAATTCACATCAGTTGGAATTGGGTCAGAAATACTTTCTCTAAAGTGAAAAGAAACACTACCAATTACATTCAAGATAACCTTATAAAAATGCATTGATCTTGCTAATATAAAACCATTTACCAAGCTTACTCAGAAAAAGTGATGCAAAGTTGTTCAAATGATTAATTAATCTGATACTCCCTGGCCTGGATTAGGGATACATTTTTAAGAGTGGTAACAAGCTCAGAAAATCACATGCAAGATCATCATGTTAATATGCATGGATCCTGAACATTTCACCTCCTCATGTGAGACCTAGATCACATGATCCCACATCTGAAGGTTGGTCAATATTAGATAAAAAATAATAAGCACAGGGTATTTATCACACATGTAAGGTAAACTAGTTGACATATAGTTACAAGATATCTATTTCCAATTTTTTTAAATGAAAGTTATATTAGAACCAACCACCCCTCTCTCATTGGGCAGAATGACTAATGATAACAATGATAATAGTTTTCAAGCTTCTAGTTAGGGATTTTAACACCAGACAAAACAATTTTCTTGTGTAATCTTGTGATTTGCACTTGGTCTAATAGCTATACACTGAACGAAATGGCATAAAATGCATTTCACTGGCCATTTCCTTGGTTGACTTCAATACTGTAAAAAAAAGTAAATATTTACTTATGATCATTTTTTATATTACAACTTTCTTACTCTATCTGTAATTGTACCCAACTTTTTTGTTTGTTCCTGACATTACTGGTGGCAGAGACCAACTGAGGCCCAATTTTTCCTAAAAAGCATCAGAAATTTAAATTGCTGACACATGCATGGAAGGTGGCATTATCCCAAGGTAGAAGCAACATGTCAAAACTGCCCAGCCAGTGAGGACATAATCAAATGGAACTGTTTAATGCTGAGTTACTTTGGGTGATGCATGCATATGTCAGCAATTTTAAATTCTTGTCAATAACTGATGGATATACAGGTGTTCTCTTCTGACAGGGATCAATACTGGAAAAAAAAATGTCATTCTGAGGGATTTAAATGCCAATGCTCAAAAGAGAGATTTTACTTATCATTCACATACAATGATCAAAATACATTTACATTTATTAATTACTAGCAATATTCCACATTATCAAAATGCTGATGCTTCAGCACAATCTCATCCACCAGTTATGTAAGAAAGAAAAAGAATGTTGGAGAACAACTTTATTTTTCTAGAATATATAACAAGTTGTTCTCCACCTTTTTCTATTTCTGACCACACAAGATTACTGTCAGAAGAAAAAAAAACGGTGAACAACTTTTTCATTGGGGTAGGAAATTGCATTGTTTCTTTTTTAGTTATATTTCTTCTCTGGTCTGTACCTGGTCCTACTAAAGCCTGACAAAGTAACAAAGCATGACAGCTAAAAACTATTGTTATGGTTTGGTTAGTTAATTCATCAGTATAATTTACAATGTTAATACACTTTTCTAATTTGACTTTGCATGATGTCAGGCTTTGTTAGCTCTAAGGATTTGTCACCATTTGCAGTGTTGATTAGCACCCAATTCATGCTGCTAAATTACGTAAAGAGAGATTTAGGTATGTTTATATGAGAGAGAGAGAGAGAGAGAGAGAGAGAGAGAGAGAGAGAGAGAGAGAGAGAGAGAGAGAGAGAGAGAGAGAGAGAGAGAGAGAGAGAGAGAGAGATCTACCATGCATTGTGTTCAAAGACATTTTTAGGATCTGTTAAAATTCTGTTTCCAAACTGAGGCCTCTTCTCATTGTCTCCGATATCCTGAGCTAATTCCATCATAACGTGTAACGCCACGTTCTTTCAATAATACTCTCACTGAACAAGAGCTCTTGCCGTTCTAGTCTGGTTCCCTGACGCTCTCCACTCGTTACTCTTCGTTAGGGAACCAGACTATTGCTGTTCAAATGAGTCATCCGGGCCGCTTCGGCTTCGGTCGCAAAACTTCTGGTAGGACCATCGGATTCACTCTGCCATTCCTACTAAATATTAAATATATGTGGTACCTGGACGTTTCGCCCCATAGACGTTTCGGCCCATGACATTTCGCCCCACTTCAATGGACACTTTGCCCCACCTGGTACATGGACGTTTCTGCCCAAAACATTTTGCCCCACACCAATTGACATCTCTCTCTCTCTCTCTCTCTCTCTCTCTCTCTCTCTCTCTCTCTCTCTCTCTCTCTCTCTCTCTCTCTCTCTCTCTGAAATTAATACCTGTACAGCACGAGGGCAGATGGACAGTACGAGAAATTCAATATATATATATATATCTTTATGTGTACATATCATATTCGCTATAGTTTAACTTGGTTTTCCATGTATTGCTTGTATGTTTCCAACCTTTTCTGACAGGTTCAGACCTATTTATATTTACAGGTTGCTTTCTTTGTTTGATTATGATTTTTTTAACGTTGCTTTAATATTTTTTTCAGTCATATTGCTATGATGTCTCCAGTGAGGCAGTTTATAGCGATGTCTAGCAATGGTACATCATGCCGCGGACATGTGACATGATGTTCCACCCAGTTACATTATCCTAACAGCAGGCCGACCTGTCCTAACACTAACCCCTTAATGCCGAGCGCCAAGCGATGTAGTTGTTAGTACCATTTTTGTACCAAATTATCCCACTACAGTACTAAAATCACGGAGAGTTCCAGCTGCATAGAGCTCTTCAAGATAACTAATAAACTAATGTCAAGGTACAAATGTACACCACTTCCAACTACCTTCTCTCAAGCAGACCTTCCGGACCTATTTGCAAATTTCTTCCGTGACAAAGTACAAACCATAAGAGAAACGCTTACAAAAAAATTTCAATTGACTCGTCGTCACCATACAGTTACGATACAGAATTTCAGCAACAAAAAAAAAATAGGAACATTTGAACTTGTTCCTATGGATTTAGTACGGAAAACCGCGATGAAGAGTGAACCAAAGTCATATGAACTTTTACCCAATTCCAACATCATTGCTGCTTGAGTGCTTAGACCCAATATTGCCTTAACTATCTAATGTTATTAATATCTCTCACTCGGGGAATTCCCATCATTTTTTCAAAATTGCCATCGTAAAGCCTTTGCTGAAGAAACCAACACTCGACTATAACGATTTAATGAACCGCCCAGTTTCTAATCTCCCGTTCATATAAAAAAAATCTTAGAAAAAGTTGTTCTAACACAACTTATATCTCATCTGAATTCAAACAGTCTTTCTAGCAATGTACAGTCTGCATATCGCCCTTGTGACAGTACTGAAACTACTTTTCTGAAAGTAGTTAATTACATTCTCTCAGCTTTGGATAGCGGACAGATTACAGTCCTCACCCTCCTTGATTTGTCTTCAGCATTTAACACAATAGAACATAATATATTACTTCACCGTCTCCAGCATGTATGTGGCATTTCATTAGGCTTCCTTTGCGAATATTTAAGTGGTACTTCGACAATCTTTATTTTTCTTCTCTCCATTCGATGCTTTGTTTAAGGGAAGATACTCATTTCAGTCATGAAATGTGCGAATTTTCTCATCATAAGTTTGCTCCCTTGCTACAGTGTTCTTTGCAATAAATAAAAGTATTTTTAGTTCGCGCATGCTTTTCACCTTTACTCATGTAGTGTCCGAACTGTATCAGACTGTTTTTTTTTTATATTTCTTTTCAAATAAAATTTGTACAAATTTAAAACATAATAAGCTGGAAAAATGTTTCTTCTACATTCCCCATCAAATGATTTTCCAGTGTCAGTAGACACGAACAGAATCGCTAACTTAATACATGTACCCAACTGTAAACAGCATAGACTCTGATAAGCTGTCGCTTAATGCACCGACAGACCATGGTTTATTTTAGGTTGTTCTTCAAAACTGTTTATATGTAGATCTGCCGTCAAAAATGCGTCGACAAATCTGGTTTTATGCAGCTCGAACTCGACATACATACATCCGAGTAAAAAAAAGGTACATATGATGACATTCTGCGATACGGTTAAGATTAAAAATCGAATGCATGCATTGGTCTTGCCACTGAACATGAAAGGGAAAGAATCTCTCTCTCTCTCTCTCTCTCTCTCTCTCTCTCTCTCTCTCTCTCTCTCTCTCTCTCTCTCTCTCTCTCTCTCTCTCTCTCTCTCTCTTTTGGGGGCCACCAGACAGATGCCCCCCCAATCAAAAAATTTTTTAAAAAGGTTTATATTTATGTGTGTTCCCCCCGATGTTTTTATGTTGTTTTTATTTATTCTTTTACTTCTAAAGTCCCCAATTAGTTTTCCCCATCGGGGTTATATTATAGTTTGACAAGAGGTATTTTTTATTTCCCTAGTGTATTTTAAGTAGTCCTTTCTAGTTGGGATTTGATCTACCCACTCTAGTAAGCTACTTTTAATTTTGTTGACCATGGCTAGTGGTCTCTTTTTATCCTGGTGTATGCTATATGTATGGTGCTATTTGTGTGGTTGCTATTAAAGTATATTATATACTTGTGTATGTGTTCAGGATAGCCATATCTCTCTCCAGATCATACCAGTTGTCTTATTTTATTTATTATCTTCACCAATACGGAAGACAAAATTTAAAAATTTAATTTAATAATTTTAATGATTTAATTAAAAAAAATTAAATTTAGAATTTGGTATAAACTGAGGTACATTATTTTCAAATGATTAAGTGTGTCTCAATTTATCTAATTTGTTATTTGAATAGGTCCGTTTTCCTTGAGACAGAAACTATACAAATTTATTTAGCTGTACAGTTCCTGTCTCAATTTGTCCGGCCTTTACTTATTTAGTAAAATTAAGAAAAAGTCCAAAATTGTTTAAGTCCCTTAATTTGGGAGTCATGGCTATTACGGGAGATAGCCAGGACAGATAAAGCATGGATTTAGAATCCAGAGAAGATATCAAGTGCATTTTGTGAAGAAGAAAAAGGAGCAAATTCAATTGTTAAATTATTTGGGTGGTGTTTTCTAAACTCTTCCACAGGCCTGCTCACTTCGCGTAGCGCCCTGTGATTTAGCCCTATGGCGTCCTCATTTGTACTTCCCCCTCACAATAATATTATTCATATATATATATATATATATATATATATATATATATATATATATATATATATATATATATATATATATATATATATATATATATATATATATATATATATATATTTAAAATTTATTTAAAATTTCATTAATTTAATTTCATTTAGTTTTTAAAATTTTTTCCCTAACCTTCATTATTGAACCACATCGTATAAGAGTATTCGTTATGAAGTCCGTTATTTGTCTAACCAATTGTTTATTAAAGTTTCCGTCTAGGAAGAGTAAATGGCGTCTGTCATATTTGTCTACCTTCATTATTTCAATTATTAGCTTGATCCTTTCTTCCTTTGTTTTGTCGCATTCTGTAATTGTTTGGTCTTTTGTATATGGGGCATTTTTGCATAGAGGGCAGCTAACCGGGGTCCTTATTAATCTTCGTTTAATTGCCACTTCGCCTGTTAGCCAGGCGTTGTGGAGGTACGTGTACATGATACTTTGTACCTTAAACGAGTTAATGCCGGACCAATGCCTCCAAACTCTGTCCCAGTTAACAGAAGGGTATTGTAATTGTATCTTAGATATAATTTGGTTAGATCTTAATTCTAAAAGCCAGTCATATGTTTTGTCATTCTTTAGTGCCCATAATTCTTTATTGTCCCTATACCTATATAAAATTTCTTTAATCCCCCTATATAAATGTGGTGCATCTATTTTTTTCACTAGTTTGTTGTTTGTGTATATTTCTTGTTTGTTTCTCATTCCAAATCCTAACCAAAAAATGTATAGTGCCTCCCATGGTTTTTGTGGTGTGGCGTTTAATCTTTTTAACCTATTTAAGATAGTTTTTAATTTTATTAAGGGGGAATTAGATAAGACTAAGCCCCCCCCCCCCTTAGTTCAGCTCTATATAAAGTTTCCTTATTTATGTAATGTGTTTTGTAATTCCATATGTAGTCAACTATTTCATTATCAATTGTAGCTAGTGTTTTATTGTTAATGTCCACAGAGTTTATTAGGTATGTCAAATTAGAATACATATATGTTTTTGCAACCTGTGAATGTTCTATTAGACTAAGCGGCTTTAGTGCCTTTAGTGTTACTTCTTTTATTTTCTTTTTAACTTGTAAGCAGTTTTCTTTTTCTTCATTGGCCCCGAAGAATATCCCCAGGGCTTTCACTCTATTTTTGATTAAGTGTGGGGGCAAACCAGGGTGGGTTCCCCTCCAGTTTCCTATTTTCAATATTTCCGTTTTATCATGATTTATTTTCGATCCTGATGCGTTCCCAAAAGCCTCGTATTCTTTTTGTAGGTGTTTAAAAGAATTTGGATCATTAATAAAGTTTGTACAATCATCGGCGTGTTGTAGCATTTTAAATTCCTCTTTAAAGTTAGGAATTTTTATTCCTTTGATATTGGTAGTGTTTCTGATTTGTATACTCAGAATTTCAATTGCTATTACATATAATAACATTGATAGTGGGCATCCTTGCCTCACTGATCGTTGAATATTAATTTTTTGGGTTTTCGCCCCATTTACTTGTACATTTGCAGTTATTTCATTGTACATTATTTTAGTCCAATTCCCGAAATTTGTTCCGAAACCAAATTTTTCCAGTACTTTTTGTGTATAACTATGTTCTAATCTGTCGAAAGCTTTCTCCTGGTCGAAAAGTACCATAGCACATTTCGAGTTAGTTGTATTTATAAAGTCTATTATGGCCCTAATGTTAAGTATATTGTCATGTATGCTTCTATTTTTACCCCCGCATGTTTGATTAATGTTTACTATGGTGTTTACTCCGTGCTTAATCCTATTAGCCAAAATTCTACTCAGTATTTTGTAATCCGTGTTTAGGAGGGAGATGGGCCTCCAATTTTTTAAGTCGGTTCTGTCCCCTTTCCCTTTGTATAATAGAGTAATCAGACCCTCCCGCATTGATTTGGTCATTTTGTCGTTTTTTAATAAAATATTATTAAATAGTGTTTCTAAGATTGGTGCCACCTCACTTTGGAATTTCTTATAGAATTCCGCAGTGAGGCCATCTCTACCTGGTGATTTACCTTTTGCAAGTTCTTTTATTGTGGTTTTAACTTCCTCCACAGAAATGAGATCATCGCACCGTTTCTTGTGCTCTGATGATATCACCTCGCATTGTATTGAATTTAGATATTGCATGATTGTGTCATTGTCTATGTTTTTAGAAGCATATAGTGTTGTATAATATTTGTGAATTTCATCCATAATTTCAGCTTTAGTTGTAATTTCCACTCCATTAGTGATTAGTGCATCAATTACCCTTTCCCCTCCTTTCCTTTTTTCTTCCCTTTTATAAAGTTCTCGGCCCTGTTTGTATAAGTGGTGGAATTTTCCCACCCTAATTTCCATTCCCCTTGTTTTATATTCTCTTAGCTTTTCTAACTGTATTGAGTAGCTCTCTTTATCCCGTAATGGTGTTGCGTCGTTATTTATTAATCTTTTTAATGCTACCTTCTGTATTTTTTTAATCCGATTACGTTTGGTTGAGTGATATATTGCTATTTGTTTAACTTTTATTTTAAAATTATCCCAATCAGTAGCAATATCAGATATCTTTTTTCCCTCTTCGTTTGTGAGTATTTTAGGGATTTCCAATTTTATTTCATTTATTAATTGCTCATCATCCAGTATTGAGTTATTTAACCTCCATTCTCCAGAGCCCCATCTGCTATTTTTTATCACTATTTCCAGAGTTATTAATTTATGGTCCGAAATTTTATATTCTAAAATTTTAGCATTTTTATATTTTTTATGGTCAAAATCAGTTACATAGAATTTGTCTATCCTACTTGATTTATTTATTCCTAATTTAACATAATCATGTATATATTCCGTTCTTAATAGGTTCAGTCTTCTATACACATCTATTAATTTATATTGTTTTATTAATCTGCCCATAATGTCAGATGATGATAGATCATTAGTTGTTAGTTTGCCGGTTCGATCTATATTTTCACCTACCCAATTAAAATCCCCCCCCCCCCTATAATCAGGTGTTCTGCTGTTTATGTTTTTAAATATTTATTTAAATTCCCTAAGAAGTCGTAGTGACTTTCTCTATTTGCAGGAGCATATATATTTAAAATATGTAACTTATTTAATTTTATGTGAATTACCCTTCCCTTTAAACTAATATCTTCTGTTATTCTTTCCCAATTTTGCCTAGTTTTGTTTCTGATTATCATCGCTACCCCCGCTTTGATGTCATTTTGTTGTGCTTGACTAGTTACAACTATTGCGTTCATTTTGGATTCAAGTTCTGCTCTCTCTCTCTCTCTCTCTCTCTCTCTCTCTCTCTCTCTCTCTCTCTCTCTCTCTCTCTCTCTCTCTCTCTCTCTCTCTGATCCGTTTGAGGTTAGGTGGTGAAGCACGGCTTATCTATGCATCTTCTTTAGCAGATGTGTCGCAAACCACATTGAACAATCCTCTCAAAGTGATGGATTAATAATTTAGGTGTCAGTGACATTTTCTCTACGAAAACGGTGACGGGATGTACCGCAAGTTATGTCATGTCCAAAACGTTCTCGGAAACTACGATTTATCATTCAGAGAGGTTCCAAATGAGCAAAAGCTAAATTTAACATGTAAATGATTTGTATTTTTTACCGTAGCTTTAACAATGCTGTAGTCATATCGCAACGATGTCTGCAGTGTGACCGTTTATAGTGATATATAGCTTGGGGCATCTTGCTGCAGACATGTACTATGGCGTCCCACCCAGTCACATTATCCTGACAACAGGCTGACCAGTCCTAACACTAATCTCATAATGCTGAGCGCCAAGTGAGGCAGCTGTTAACATGTAAATTAAATCTTTTTTTTTTAATATCTTGAAGGGATTAAAGAGACAGTGTGCATGCTTCTGATTCTAGCATAATCAAACATCCTGCATGTTTGTTTTTTTTATTGTCACGACAAATTGTAGAATATTGAATTTATTCTAGATTGTTTCTAACAGTTTTGTACTTTTGTTACAAGCACAATTAGTAAGGACGCTTAGTATCAACTTAGCGTGCAGAGAGAGAGAGAGAGAGAGAGAGAGAGAGAGAGAGAGAGAGAGAGAGAGAGAGAGAGAGAGAGAGAGAGAGAGAGAGAGAGATGTGAACTGCTTAATGAATGACAAATGCAACAAAATAGTGAATGAAGACAGGTGGAATGAATGGTAGAAATGGGGTTTATGACAGATTTTATTGTTACACCTTCATTTATAGTTTATGACTACATACATTGGTAAGAGTAATCAATATGACAAACTGCATAGACCCTAAACGTCCGGCTCACATTAAGGCGAAAAGAAGGCTTTTCAACGTTTTATATCGGCAACAAATTTAAACAATGAAATAACGTTGTAATTACTGAGGACATTTTCTGAGGACTTTTGTTTTACTCTTTACTCTTGAGTAACATATATTTGTTTAAATTAGTAAATTATGTAAAGAAAAATGTCCATGTGTCACAAATACAGGTGTTATTGATTAAAAGACGATTATAAAAGTTATCTGTTTTATTATGTAGAGAGATACTAAGGTTAAACGAGACGTATAACATTATGTATAAATAATTTACCGGTATCTATGAATTAAAGAATTTTTGCAGAATAATTAAAACAAAATGTTCTATTTCTAACAACGAATTTATTCAATGGAATTCATTAAAAATTGACGTATTAGAAGAACTGAGATGAAGAAACAATTTTCAGAAGGAGTGTTTAAAAGCTAAGGTTTTGAGGACAACGTACTGCACAATCATAATGGATAACAATATTAATACTCCTGAATTATTTAAACAACATAGAAGCACAACAAAGATATATACTGAAAGACTTGACAAAGTTAAAAGAAAATATTGAAATCGAACGGGTGTAAAAAGGAATAGCGTGCTAAATGTCTTTTCTTCAAGAATGGATTGGAAATTTTACTGGATTGCAAAACCTTTATTACTATATTATATCAAGGTATAAAAAGATAGGAAAATGTTTGAACATGTGCCAAAATACCTACAATAATACAAAGATTTCCTAAAATGTGTAAATTATGTTCTGTTTCACAATACGAGCTTGCAAAGACGAAAAAAAAAACACAAACACTTCTAGTCACGATAGTAAAATATATCTCGAAACAAACAAGTTAAAATATGCCTTTTTAGTTATTCATCAGTTATGTTTGTACAATAATAGCATGAACATCAATATCAAATTTGTATTTTAGTACGTTTTGAAAAGTGATCATGCTTTTTTTTAAAAAAAAACGCACAAACCAAAATAATCTATCGAGTAATTTAAACTTAAACATGTAAACTTTTCATCCCACAATGTCTTTGAAAATAAAGCAATGTATTACATATAGTATTATATTTAAAGAAACACGAATTTCATTTTGTAGGATGTCGCTGTAAACAACAATTATAGCAACGACAATTTTCTTCCAAACTCATATAGATACAACTTATTGAATGCTTTTTGGAAAAGGCATCGTAACAATTGTAGGTTGTTATCCATTCTACCAACGATAGCTTATGAAGCAAAGTACATACTCATATGTGTATATTTCATTGAAAAAGAAAATAATCAAGAAATACATTAATATGGTTGTTGTTGTTGCTATTATTATAGGATCTAACGCCATTTTCAGCACATGATAGACCAGTAGTAAATGGTGACTGAAGAACCCAGACAACCTTCGGAAAGAACCATCGACCCACGAGAAGCCCCCGGCAAGCTTTCTCACATACCTACATTGGCTGAGCCCGAGATTCGAAACCACGCAGACAGAGGTGAGATGGCAACAGGGCCGGCGTTTCCGCTAGGCGAACTAGGTAATCGCCTAGGGCGCTGGGCTAAGGGTTTATTTCATGATGGGCGGGTGGGGGAAGGCGTGAGTGGAAGGGGGGGGGGAGCCAGATATCTGATCTCGCCTAGGGCACCAAAATGCCTTGCACCGGCGATGGATGGCAATGATCCGTAACGGTGAGAATTTTAGACCACTTGGCGACTCGGGACCCCCATCTCAGTCCCGGATTACCCATTAGGCAGAGTAGGCAACTGCCTATGGGCCCCGCGACTTTTATGGGCCCCACCAGGGGCCCACAGGGGCCCCCATGAGACCGTGACCGTGGGTCTGGGGCCCCAAAAGTTTGACTGCCTGCCACGGTGCTTAATCCGGCGCTGCCCCATCTATATGCTCATAAAAATCCATTAAAACTAATATTCATTTTTAGACAGATTTTCAAAAGAATACCATAGACTATTATAAAACGCAATGTGCATATTAAATAAATACACAATAAAGGCATTTGGTATACATTGTCTTTTTCCCGCCTTTTTGTATGAGATAGGAACTCATAGCTCTAAGATGTTTTCATACTTTTAATTCCTGCTTAATGAAATTTAATTCCTACCTAATTAGATTTAATTCCTACCTAATGAAATTTAGACCTAATTCCTTCCTAACGAAATGTAATTTTTACGTTATGAAATATCACTCCTACCTAATAAAATTTAATACCTGCCCAATGAAATTTAATTCCTACATAATTAGATTTAATTCCTACCTAATTATCTTTAACTTCTATCTCATAACATGTAACTCCAACCTATTGTGATTTAATTCTTACCTAACGAGATTTAACTTTTACGTAATGAAATATCATTCCAACCTTATGAAATTTAATCCTACCTCACGAGATTTAATTTTTATCAATCAAATATAATCCCTACATAATGAGATTTAATTTTTATCTAATGAAATATAATCCCTATATAATGAGATTTAATTTTTATCTAATGAAATATATTTCATACATAATGAGATTTAATTGTTATCTAATGAAATTTAATTCCTACCTAATGAGATTTAATTTTTACTTAATGAAATAACATTCCGACCTTATGAAATTTAATCCTACCTCACGAGATTTAATTTTTATCAATCAAATATAATCCCTACATAATGAGATTTAATTTTTATCTAATGAAATATAATCCCTATATAATGAGATTTAATTTTTATCTAATGAAATATATTTCATACATAATGAGATTTAATTGTTATCTAATGAAATATAATTCCTACATAATGAGATTCAATTTTTATCAATCAAATATAATCCCTACATAATGAGATTCAATTTTTATCTAATGAAATATAATTCATACATAATGAGATTTAATTTTTACCTAATAAATTATAATTCCTACATAATGAGATTCAATTTCTATCAATCAAATATAATCCCTACATAATGAGATTCAATTTTTATCAATCAAATATAATCCCTACATAATGAGATTCAATTTTTATCTAATGAAATATAATCCCTACATAATGAGATTTAATTTTTATCTAATGAAATATAATTCCTACATAATGAGATTCAATTTTATCAGTCAGATATAATCTCTACATAATGAGAATTAATTTTTATCTAATGAAATATAATTCATACATAATGAGATTTAATTTTTACCTAATAAAATAACATTCCGACCTTGTGAAAATTAATCCTACATCACGAGATTTAATTTTTATTTAATCAATTATAAATCCTACCTAATGCGATTTATTTCCTTCCTCATTATGTTTAACTCCCATCTCATGTAACTCCAACCTATTGTGACTTAATTCTTACTTTACGAGATTTAATTTTTACGTAATGAAATATCATTCCTTCCTAATGAAATTTAATTCCTACCTAATGAGATTTAAATTTTACCTAATAAAATATAATTTATATCTTAAAAATTTTAATTCGTTTCTAATTATATTTCACTCTTATCTAATGTGATGTAATTATAGCTTATTATGACTTAATTCCTACCTAACGAGATTAATTTTTACATAATGATATATCATTCCTACCTAATTAGATTGAATTCCTTACTAATTATATATAACTCCTATCTAATGATATCTAATTCCAACTTATTGTGACCTAATTCCTACCTAACGAGATTTAATTTTTACGTAATGAAATATAATTCCTACATAATGAAATTTAATTCATACCTATTGAAATATAATTAATATCTAATGAGATTTAATATTTATGTAATAAAATATAATTCCTAATGAGATTCAAATCCTTCTTCATTAGATTTAATTCCTATCTAATGAGATTTAATTCCTACAAATGAGTTTCAATTCTTACCCAAAGAAATTTAATTTCTACCTAATAAAATAGACTACATACCTAATGAAATACAATTCTTTACCAAAATGAGATATAATGCCTACCCAATGAAAATTGATTCTTACCCAAAGAGGTTTAATTTATATCTAAGGAGACATTTTACTTACCGATAAAGATATAATCCAACCTAATGAGATATAATTCATACCAAAATTAGATATAATTCCTACCTAATGAGAATTTATTCTTATCCAATGGGGTTTAATTTCTATTTATTGAGATATAATATCTACCCAAAGAGATATAATTCCTACCTAATTAGATATAATTCCTACTGAATGAGATTTTGCATAACTTTAGTTACAGTGTTACACTTTAGTTACACTCGTCGGTTAATTACGAAACCATTTATTGTTATTGGCCTAAATTGTAGTTTCTTTGACGACCCAAATGTGTGTTTATGTGTATTCAAGCATTATCAATGGCTCCAAACAACGTCTATCATTTTATGTTAAAATAAGTATGGATGTTAGGTGAGTATTTAAACATCTATGTAAATTTTTAAAAAATGTTTTTACTATTGTTAAAAAATACCATTCTTCAAATTAATTTCAAAGATTAATTTTATGAAGATAAGTTGACGCTTAATTTGCATGCGTGTGTGCTTGCTTTATAAAGCTTGTTCGTTATAGCGAATGAAAAGACGGCTGCTCATTTAAGATCTTTTCATACAAGTAGTAACTGTAGTTCCGTAAGACCGACGGTGAAACTAATACAACGGAGTTTCCGATCTGAGGATAAACACGTGATCAAAACTCGCTCAATAACTGTATATTATACTGGTTTGTAGCAAACTCTTAAAAACAATTTTCCATTTCATCTCATATTAACAGTTACTTAAGAATGAAAACGCACTCCTATGGGCCCTCAGCCCCTTGCTCTTCTTTCTTTTTTTGTGTTCTACACATTGCTACTATTTTCAAAACTAGTTTGCTTCCTAGACACAGATCAGTGGCGTCACTATGGCTGGTGTTACCCAGTACAGTAACTCACGGTATCACCCCCATGGACTTCCTTCCGTAACAGACCATACAAAAATTGTATAGACAGTCATTTTGGTGTCACCACCCATGATGGACACCATGACTGTGACACACCCGGTGCGGTCCGCATCTCTCCTAGTGACGCCAATGACACCGATGATGATGATGATGATGATGATGATGGTGGTGGTGATTATAATAATAATTATTATTATTATTATTATTATTATTATTATTATTATTATTATTATTATTATAGAGGGTAAAAAAAAACAACAAGTATTTTCATGAGGGATTCATGCATATGTGAAAACACTTACGTTTTTCACCAAGGAGATGAAACAGATCGATTATTCACTCGAAACATGCAACATGTTTGATTTTATTTTATGTTCAAACGTATTGGCTAGCATTTTACAGAAACAGATTCAGGTAGCAAATTTCTTACGGTGTCCCGCACAATATATATCCTCTATTTATGGGGTTCAGTGGCAAAAAACACATAAACAAAACAAAATTGGTTGAAGAGAGAAAAATACTTGATCAAGCATGTGACAAAATGTCTAGTACATTTCTTGTCTTAATATTATGTAAGTCTACTGAAAACCTTTTTTTTATAACTCACTCTAGTGAATTATTAAAAATATTTCTCTTAGAATTTTTTTTTCAAGGACTAATAATAAGGATAATGAGGACTTTGTATAACGCCCAATTTTTAGAAGCTCTAAGCGCGTTACAACCTCTATAAAGATATGAATGCAAACAAACAAAAAAAAAAAAAAAGAAGACACCATGAAATTGGAAAACAAAACAAAAAATGCTGAAGATATTTAAGGTAAGTTTGTTCTTGCAGTCACAAAAGATGAGTTTTAAGAGCACTATTGAAAGTGATCACTGTGTCTTTGTGTCTAATTTCAATGGACAATTCATTCCACGTTGCTGGGCCCTGGTATGCAAATGAACAGTGTCCATCTGAATTCGTTTTCATAGTGGCAATAATGAATATATGATTGTCAGAAGAGGAGCGTAAGTATCTTGCTGGTGTATACACATGGGTGAGGCTCGATTGGTTTATGTTGGACTGAAGTCCGTTAGTGAGAAGTAGCACAGAGAGCAAATTTTGTTTTTGATTCTGGATCGAATGGATAGCCAGTGTAGGGTACATAGCAGTGGGGAGGTGTGCTTTGATCGTGGTACTCTAAAGATGATCTGAGCAGGCAGCTGTGTTTTGAACTTTTTGAAGTTTCTGGAGTAGACATTGAAACAAACCAGTAATTGTGTGTGTGTGTGGTCGGTATGTGGTTGTTGTGTTCAATAGTAAAACAAAATATAAATTAGACATTGTGTCAACCGTTATATCATTTCCCTTTTTCATCATCAACATCATCCAAAAATATCACCTCTTTCAAACAGATTAGATAAAAGAACGGTCCTGAATGTAAACGATTTTAATCTTTTTTCTATAAAAAAAAAGTAAAAGAAAAAAAAATCACACATATTCCGGCTTTAATGGCTAAAATCGAATAATATTTAAAAGAGAAATACTCTATTAACATCACGCCTGTTCTAAGAAAATTCTTGCAGTAATGAAGTTTATGATTAATGAAGTTAGCTAATATCCGACCTGTTGTTTGCAAGGTACTTTCTTTAATATTCCCTCCGTGTGTTCACCGGTGTTAGACGTCAAGCACATCAAGTGTCTGCTAATTAGCGCTAATTATAAGTGTCCTCATGTCATCCATTAAACTGTCGTCTGCTTCTCATATATATATATACATATATATATATATATATATATATATATATATATATATATATATATATATATATATATATATATATATATATATATATATATATATATATATATATATATATATATATATATCCAGTAATAGCTGTCATAGTTTAGGTATGTTAGTGGTTTTGCTTCCAATTTTATATAATGCTTGCCAAAGATAGAGAAATATGTGATACTGTTTTATATTTTTCTTAAAAATTAAAAAGTATATTTGCTAAAACACAATGAAATACTACTTCAGAGTCAAATTTTTATCTGTTTGTATAAAGATATTACATTCTGCGGCATACATATTCACGGACATTACATCAAACATATATTAATCACCATAATGTTACAAACAAGACTTTTTTTATGGCCTAGAAATATGTAAATTTTATTGTTAGATTTTATTAGCGTAACTTGATTACATACTAATGACTTAAATTGTATTCAAAATGATGTATTAGTATTATATACCCATACCCATTAGTTAACAATGAATATAAATTTTACATTTTATCTTTAAATGTAAGTAGTTAGAATACACCCAATTAATGTATATGTACTTTAGTTTACTTATATTTTTACGTGCCTCCCATCACCATCAAAACTGAGCATACTATTTGTTTTATTTAATGTACACAGTTTAACAAAGAAATTCGGGGCACCGAGTGGTAGAGTGGTCTAAAGCGCTCGCCGTTACGGATCACTGCCATCTCACTTCTGTGTGGGTTCGAGTCTCGGATTCGGCCAAGGTAGTTATGTGAAAAGGCTTGCCAGTAGCCTCGTGGGTAGGTGGTTCTTTACGGGGGTTTTCTGGGGTTCTTCCTCCACTATTAATACTGGCCGCCATGTATAGCATATCTTGTGCTGAAAAATGGCGTAAATTAAACCCAACAACAACAACAAAGTCGATTTGTATGAATTTAAAGGTAATACATTTCGTAGTCGCTGTCGATGTGTTCCCGTTCTCTGATAGGATGTTAGTCCTTCACAAATATTTCAGCTTAACCTCTCTTAAGTTCGAGAACCTTCACAAGAATATGTTGATCACTTCTAGGCCCTGATAGTTGGTAACACATGGATCGCTTTTAGTCCATGAGTATTGGTCATACATTCATACTTTAAAATATTATTTTCACTGTGATAGCTTATCAAACACCACGTGATTGTTGCTCTCTCTCTCTCTCTCTCTCTCTCTCTCTCTCTCTCTCTCTCTCTCTCTCTCTCTCTCTCTCTCTCTCTCTCTCTCTCTCTCTCTGCGTATTTTGCGTGATTGAAGACTGATATTGTTGGATTGTTTTTGACGCCCTGAATTCTAACCATGTTCACTGTTAAAAGTAATGCCTGATCTGACCTAGTATGTTTAAGCAAAACTTCAAACAATAATTGGTTTATTGCGTTATCGTAAATATTAAGCTCAAAATGGGGGAAAAGGTGACCGTTGAATGAAACTTAATGACATTTTGGTGTGATGTGTGTCGGCGAAAATATCTACTATCATGATTCTGCATAAACAGATCAAATAGAAGTGTGTGTGTGTGTGTGTGTGTGTGTGTGTGTGTGTGTGTGTGTTACGAAGCTTTTTTTTCAAGTCTATTCAAGAAGGAAGCAACACATTCAAACTTTCCCCTGATATTATTTCGGTATTTTGACATTGATGTGTCCATTAATTTTGTATGAGGCTTCTTGTAGTTGTTTAACGTACAACTGACCTCAGACTTTATAAAAAAAAACGCTGTATTTCACAGTGGACATTGATTCAGTGGACATCGTTGTATTGATTCAGTCTTTATATTATAACTATACTCAAATTAAAACCACGAATAGAAATTCAAAATGAAAAGAATATGATTAAAATCTGAAAAAGCAAAAACGAGAGACATTATTTGTATGCAAAGCATATTGTTTTAAAAAATTATCTTTTCATGCACGAAAATCATCTCTTGTTTTCACAACAGGACATTCTTAATTACTGCATTAAGTAATTAGCACTTTCTGATTGTTGCAAATGGGTCTAAAATGGAAATATGTCTGTCACCATCCATTACAGAAAATGGCGTGACAAAGGATGAGTTTCATACAGGTACGTGAGACACGAACTTGAAAGTGGGTGTGGCAAAATCAAGCTCCCACCAACGTTCGTGACAGTCTAGTTTTACCATTCTGCATGCGTTATATTTTAAATCTACTTATGAACATGCCGTTCCCTAATCTGCGGTGAAATATGGAGAGTTATATTAAACTATCTTGCACTTTTAGAAATATTTTCATATTGTAGACACTAGAGAAGTACAGAGTTCAATGAAAGACTGACTTAGTAAACTTTGTTTGAAGTAAACGCTGGATGGAAGTTCCAGAGAGAATTCTAGAATTGGGATCCTGATATAAACTTTATTTAATTCAGTGCAAAATATGTCTTTGAACAAAATATATATGACACAAACCAGGATATCTTGTCTATAATACCGGTGAAATAGAATTATAGTTGCTTGCAACTGACAGAGAATTATAAGCAAAATTGCATTGAAAATAGCATTATGCCCAAAGTTGCATTGAAAATAGCATTATGACAAAGTTGCATTGGTAATAGCGTCATACCCAAAGTTACATTGGGAACATCATTATGCCCAACGCTGCATTGGGAATAGCATTATGCCCAAAGTTGCATTGGTAATAGCGTTATACCCAAAGTTGCATTGGTAATAGCATTATGCCCAAAGTTGAATTGGTAATAGCGTTATGCCCAAAGTTGCATTGGTAATAGCGTCATACCCAAAGATGCATTGGTAATAGCGTCATACCCACCAAAGTTGAACTGGGAACATCATTATGCCCAACGCTGCATTGGGAATAGCATTATGCCCAAAGTTGCATTGGTAATAGCGTTATACCCAAAGTTGCATTGCTAATAGCGTCATACCCAAAGTTGCATTGGGAACATCATTATGCCCAACGCTGCACTGGGAATAGCATTATGCCCAAAGTTGCATTGGTAATAGCGTTATACTCAAAGTTGCATTGGTAATAGCGTCATACCCAAAGCTGCATTAGTAATAGCATTATGCCCAAAGTTGCATTGGTAATAGCGTTATACCCAAAGTTGCATTGCTAATAGCGTCATACCCAAAGTTGCATTGGGAACATCATTATGCCCAACGCTGCATTGGTAATAGCGTTATACCCAAAGTTGCATTGGTAATAGCGTTATGCCCAAAGTTGCATTGGTAATAGCGTCATACCCAAAGCTACATTGGTAATAGCGTTATGCCCAAAGTTGCATTGTCAAGATAGTAATGCCCAACGTTGCATTGGGAATAGAATTATGCCCAACGTTGCATTGGGAATATCATTATACCCAAAGTTGCACTGGTAATAGCATCATATCCAAAGTTGCATTGGTAATAGCGTTATGCCCAAAGTTGCATTGTCAAGACAGTTATGCCCAAAGCTGCATTGGCAATAGCATTATGCCCAAAGTTGTATTGGCAAGAGTGTTATGCCAACAATTACATCAGCAAGAGCATTATGCTCAAAGTTGCATTTGTAGGAGCATCCTGCTCAAAGTTACATTGAGCAACGCATTATTGCTTTAAGCCTGATACTAGTCAAAATGACTTTCTTATTTTCGCGATCCCCCAATAAAAACTGATAGTGTAAATGCTTTCTCTCTTAAATAAAGTTCCTTAATGCATCCATTTTGGGAGTGCAGTCTAACGATGTATCATATTGCCCCACGCACCGTAACCTAATATTGAAATCAAATATTGTATTTTCAATAAATTAATGTGTGCATGAAAGTACAAAAATGCATAGAGACTTACAGCCGTGAAATAAATATTTTTTGGTACACTTAGCTGCGGCCTTCGGTTTCGAAACTGTTTTGTGACCCACTTGATTTATTGCAGTGGCATCACTAGGGTTGGTGTCGTCCAGTGCGGTAACTCATGGTGTCACCCCAAGGATCTCCTTCCGTAACAGACCATACCGAATTTGTATAGACTGTCATTTTGGTGTCACCCTCTCTGATGGTGTCACCCGGTGTGATCCGCACACACACACACACACACACACACACACACACACACACACACACACCTCTGCACCCCCTAGTGACGCCACTGATTTAGCTCGTCTTCGCTAAGTGCGGATACGTTTATACTGAAATCTCTTTCTTCTTTAGGGGCCCCGAGTGGCCGAGTGGTCTAAAGCGCTCTCCGTTACGGACCACTTCCATCTCACCTCTGTCTGCGTGTGTTCGAGTCTAAGATTCGGCAAATGTAGTTATGTGAGAAAGCTTGCCAGTAGCTTCTCGTGAGTCGGTGGTTATTTCCGGGGGTTTCCCGGGTTCTTCCTCCACCATTAATACTGGCCGCCATGTATAGCCTATATTGTGCTGAAAAATGGCGTTAAACCATAAAAATAAAAAATAAACAAAACTTTCTTCTTCATATTACGCAATTTTTTCAAAGTAATGAAGTAGTAATGGATACTAATGAAGAATGAACATTTTCTTAATACGTTTGTTTGCTCATCTGGTTGTTTACTAGTATATATGGATGGGTGCAGTGCCGGAGTAAGGCCTTCCAGGGCACCAAGCACTCATAATATTATGGTGACCCCACCCCTACAAAATGTAAAACTAAAAAATGTTACAAGTTCAAAAGGTGTCAAAAAATACCAGTGTTCCCATCATTCCGAATCAGAATACTCGTACATGCAGATCGAAATAGTCATACATAAATCATTCAATTGTATTGTCAACAGTTACTTTGAATTTTTTCTTGTGCCCCTGTTGGGCTGGTACCTTACGCACGTGCAGAGTGTGCTTAATAGGTAATCGGGCCTATTTATGTGCATGTTTGCATTGTATGTCCAAATTAATTAAGGAAATTAATTATTGCCTATTCAAAGATATTTGCTAAATATTCGCTTGAAAAAAAATGTTAATGTCGTGATCGTGTGTGTGTGTGTGTGTGTGTGTGTGTGTGTGTGAGAGAGAGAGAGAGGAGGAGAGAGAGAGAGAGAGAGAGAGAGAGAGAGGAGAGAGAGAGAGAGAGAGAGAGAGAGAGAGAGAGAGAGATTACATTTACATGACCATAACGTATTAATTTTGATCGAATTATATATTTAAAAATCCAGATAAGAAGTAAACAAGGATAATATATTTTTATATAAAAATATGCGTATCATAAGCTTAAAAAATGAAGTCGTTTGAATTCTGGATTTTATTCTCACAATATATTTGGTTAGAAAATAATGATTGTGGACGAGATTTTTAATCAGATAATTCAAAGACATAAACATCGTTGTATTAGCCAGTCAAGATCAAATATAAGTAACTTTGTTTCAAGATGTTACGTTGTATGGAACGTGTTGGTTTATTGTTACATGCTGAAACATTACCAATATCATCACTGTTGTATTTGCAATGGTTGTTACAAGTGTTATTATTATTATTAGATTTTGTTGCTGTTGCTGTTGTTATCATCATCATCATAATGATAATTATGATCATCAATTACCTTACTGCACAAAGGCCAAAAAAAAAAATATCATGCACCGTGATTTAATTTGTTCATTTTTTGTTCATGCTAGGTTATTTAATAAATTTCAAATATGCCTTTTTATGCACGTATCTAATCTAATTTGCAGGTGGTACCGTACCGCTTCCTTTTCTATATGTTTCTGCAAAGATTATCTTGGTCGGCATGAAGACCTTACGTCATTAACAATACTCTGACTAAATTATCTTCTTAGGTAAGCTAATTAACAAGTAACCACATGTATAGTAGAATGTTACAAATGCGTGGTCCCGGGCTGATAGTCATATAAATACATCCGCAGCGGAGGCTAGGAAAGCACAATCTGCGCCAGTCGGAACACTCTTCTCTCTTTTCAAAGGTGAGTGCAATTCTTCAGTTTTATTTCTCTTTTCTCAAAATAATTTATTTTAGAAATATTTACATTCACTTTCTTATATCATATAATTTAATTTAATTATTTATTATAATTTAGATCTAAATAAATTTATCGTTTAAAAAACAACCTTTGTTTACCTTGGCAGAATCCTTGAGGGAAAAAAAATCATTAATTAAAAGAATACTTTCAAATGGAGCTTTAACAAAGTCTGTTAGTGTGAACGTACAAAGTAAAACTTAAACTCAGCACTGTAACTTTCGATAAAAAAATTTGAATCAGATTGCACACTGTATAAGGTAGAATTAATTATTTATTTATTTTACCAGCATTTTATCAATTTCTGGAAGGATACAACATTGCATTTACTAAATTATATGTGCATTATGCTTATACCCCAATCACAAAGAAATGATGATACATTTAAAAAAATGTTCCCACAAATTCATAGTCTTGAGAAAATGACTGAATGATGCTACAAGATTGAATACAAACGTACGTAACTGAGGATAAGGTCAACAATATATTCCTTACAATTATATTTTAAAAACAAAACAATAATTAGCGAGAAAGTACAATTGATTTGGTTTTATATTTAAAAGGAACCCTAAAATCTGATTCTACCGCAATCTCATAGAGTACTGAACTATTTGATACATACTGTATATTTTTGTTCACTTGATACACAATATTATTTTGATTAAACTTTTGTAACCATTAAATGAACAAAATCTTGAATTGTAACGTATTTCATCTGGTTTCTTCTGTAAAATGATTCTATGTTAGGTTAAACAGTCGTCAGTTGCACTTAGAGCGGAAATATTAGGAATAAATATGCTTTGTTTTTTTTTTAATTATGCAAATATAAACATTTCGCACTTCATCTGAAATGTTATAAATGTTACTTTATTTTAATTAAAAAAATTGGTTTATTCTCCAATGTTGTGCAAACAATCCATTTATTAAATGTACATTTTGTTATTTTTTTTACACGATGTTCTTTTCTCTCTCTCTCTCTCTCTCTCTCTCTCTCTCTCTCTCTCTCTCTCTCTCTCTCTCTCTCTCTCTCTCTCTCTCTCTCTCCGTGTTAACAATTCCACAAAAAAGAAGTGTATGAAACAAATTGATTAAACAGAAATGTTTCTGTCTTCAAAATCCTTCTTTTAAAACTCGTCTTAAATTTGTCGGGAATATTTTATATCACCGTAAGTTAGAACACTGTTTGCTAGAATGTATTTATTAATTCAAAACCTAGTCAATTTCTCATGTATTCAAACTGACATGTGGTGTTTTTTGTTGTTGATAGCTTTCAGGAGAGAAGGGCCATCATGAAGTGGTGCATTTTACCATTGCTTTTCGGCGTCTCAGCCGCTTTCCTTATTAGTGAGTACAAATTTATTTTTAGTATCAAGGAGAACGTTAGAAGCGGGTATTATTTTTTAATCGTTTGTATATTTTTTGTCTGAACTTTGTACAATTTGTATCCGTGCAGTACACACACACACACACACACACACACACACACACACACACACATGTGCGTCTAGGTTGTGCATATAAAGAACGTAGTAACAAACTTCATGCTACTTCAGAAAGTTTTGGTGACTTTTCAATGAAGACAAATTATACCGACCACGTTCATGAATGCTATATATTAAAATTTGCTTAGTTTTTCAAAAATACATGTGACTATTAAGAGAATTATAAAAATAACGGTACCTATGAAACACAAAAAATAATATTAAAACCTTTATCAAAAGACTACAAATAGCATACGAAAACGAGACTTTAAAAAAAGAATTTATTTTAATAATTCTCTTAATTATTCACGTGCAATGTGTCAGATGACTGATGTAATAATAATACATGCGCTGCCGAGAACTGAACCTAAATTTTGTATGCAGATTCACTTAACAGCAACTGACTAGGTACGTCATTGATTAGTTTTGACTGATGCATCATCTGGATCAGATTTAGAAATAGGTACGATGTTCCATTTAACTATTACTGTTGCACTGCACTGTTTGGAAATAAGAAGTGTGTGTGTGTGTGTGTGTGTGTGTGTGTGTGAGAGAGAGAGAGAGAGAGAGAGAGGAGAGAGAGAGAGAGAGAGAGAGAGAGAGAGAGAGAGAGAGAGAGAGAGAGAGAGAGAGAGAGAGAGAGAGAGTGTGTGTGCGCGCGCGTGAATGATTTACCATTAATCTTTACATAAATATATAATCAGTTGAAATAGGCCACCTTTTTGGCGTGAAACAACTAGTAAATTAAATTTGTGGTTTTATATATTCAATCTTTAGTAAAATATCTGAAACTGGATGTACTATACGATGACGTCTAATATGGCGACCGATGTTGCAGCGTGGTTGCTAAGTTTTCAGATAGATACACTAGTGAATGCAAAAGTGTTTACGCTTAGAAAACATTCTTTTTTTTATTGTTTTGTGCAGAATGTGACAAAAGAGGTACAAGTGACGTCAGTAGATTTGAACAATACGTACAGGGCCATGGCTGGGTCACAATGTGGTGTGCTGTGGGAACTGGTTTTAGCCCAAGCGACTGTGACTGTACATTGAGAGTGCCAATCTGTAAGTAGTACATATTGTTTGCACTGGGCATGCATAAATTTTACAGACCAATATATTAGAGCCACGTGGGTCTTTTCCTAATCCAATGTACCTTTGATTTGTTGTAATAATAAGAATTATATTACATTAACATGATTTATTTTTATTTCTAATACCTATAAAGTAAGTATTTATTATGATACGATAAACGTAACCTTACTATTTACTGTATTCTTTGTCCATCTAAATTACTTAGAACTCGCTCTTTATACGTAAAAAATTGCTTAATTTTAGTTGGAAAGTTCAGTAGGTAAAAGGTAGCATTATCACCTACAACAAGGATAGTTTCACTCGCAGAAAGTATAAAAATGCACATAAAATGGATGAGAGGTTTTAGTAAGGTTTCCATCTATTTCCGCAGTGGGAGCCTCAGCTGCAGCTGGTGCCGCTGCATCTGCAGGGGGATTTGGAGGAGCCGCCGCTGCTGCTGCCGCTGCCGCCGCAGCAGCTGAGGTTGTCGATGAGTTTGGAATCGGTGCCTTGACAGGAGCTGGTGCTGCTGCTGGCGCTGGTGGTGCGGGTGCACTTGGTCTGGCTTCGGTCCTCGGAGATTTGGACGGACTTGGCGGGTTGTCAGCCTTGGGTCTAGGTGGTGGACTAGGTGGTGGACTAGGTGGTGCAGGCGGTGGAGACGGGGCTGGGGGACTCAGTGTTGGAGGACTCGCTGGTCTAGGGCTTGGAGGCTTTGGTGGTGCGGGTGGAGGTGGATTCGGAGGTGAAGGTGAGGGTGAAGGAGAGTACGAGTATGATGATGACAGTAGCAGTGAAAGTGACTCAGACAGCGATGAAGATGAATGGGACTTCTGGAACTATGGTTCAGAAGGTGGAGATGGTGGTGCAGGCTTTGGGGGTGGTGCTGGAGCTGGAGCCGGAGCTGGCGCGGGAGTTGGAGCAGGAGGTGGTGATGGATTTGGTGCTGGCGGATTCGGTGCTGGAGCAGGAGCTGGAGCTGGAGCTGGAGTTGGATTGGGTGCTGGTCTTGGACTGGGTGGTGGCATTGGTGCAGGATTAGGAGCGGGATTTGGTTCTGCCCTTGGATTGGGTGGTATAGGCGGTGGTGGTTTTGATCTTGACACAGACACTCTTCTCGCTTTGAGCCTTGGTCTTGGATTTGGAGGAGGTGAAGCTGATGACCTAGCCCTTCTTAGCTTGTTGTTTGGAGGAAAACGAGGTGGATCCGCTGCCGCCGCCTCTGCTGCTGCTGCAGCAGGAGGAGGATTTGGTAGAGCTGGAGCTGGAGCAGGAGCAGGAGCTGGATCGACTGGAGGATTTGGTGGCCTTGGACTTGGAGGGTTTGGTAGTGGAATTGGCGGTGGCGCAAGTTCAGCCGCTGCAGCCGCAGCAGCTGCTGCATCTGCATCCAGAGGGCTGGGAGGATTTGGTGGTGGAGTCGGATTTGATTCAGCCGCTGCAGCCGCAGCAGCTGCTGCATCTGCATCCAGAGGGCTGGGAGGATTTGGTGGTGGAGTCGGATTTGATTCAGCTGCTGCAGCCGCTGCTGCTGCCGCAGCTGGAGCCTCTGGTGGTGGTGCAGCTGCTGCTGCTGCAGCTGCAGCAGCTGCTGCCGACGGACAGGCTAATGCTGCAGCCGCAGCCGCAGCAGCTGCTGCCGCAGGACGTGGCAGCGCAGCTGCAGCCGCTGCTGCAGCTGCCGCATCAATTGCTAAGAAACATGCTGCCGCTGCCGCTGCCGCTGCCGCCGCAGCAGGTGGAGCTGGCGGATCTGCTGCCGCTGCAGCAGCAGCTGCTGCAGCAGCTAATAGAGCAGCGGCTTCTGCTGCCGCTGCCGCTGCGGCCGTGTCTTCTGGTGATGGTTCTTCCTCTGCCTCTTCGTCTGCGTCTGCTTCCGCTTCATCATCATCCAGTGGAGGAAAACGTGGAAGAGGTGGCAAAGATGACGGTTCATCCTCTGCTTCAGCTGCAGCTTCTGCATCAGCATCATCATCTGGAGGTGATGACAAGAAGGATTCTGGTTTAAAACTGAAAGGACTTTTGATTAAACTTCTCGAAAGTAGACTGGCAGGGGGTGGGGGTGCAAGCGCTTCTGCCTCAGCTTCTGCCTCTGCAAGTTCCGGAGATAAGGAAAAGAAAGGATCATTTAAAGATTTTATGAAAAAGCTTCTGACAAAGGTGGCTGAGAAACGAGCATCGGGTGGTGCATCAGCTTCGGCTGCTGCCTCAGCTTCTGCAAGTTCTGGAGATGGTGGATTTGATGGTGGATTTGATGGTGGATTTGATGGTGGATATTCTGCTGCTGCTGCTGCTGCCGCTGCGGCTGCTGCCTCTCGTAGAAGATCTTATGCAGCTGCTGCCGCCGCTGCCGCTGCTGCAGCTGGGGGTGATGGTGATGCCCTAGCCGCCTCTTCTGCACGTAGGCGAGCGGCCGCTGCCGCTGCTGCTGCCGCCGCTGCTGCAGCCATTAGAAATGGACAGAACCCAATAGCTGCTGCTGCTGCTGCCGCTGCTGCTGCTGCCTCTGGCTCAGGAGGCGGCGGTGGCGGAAGTGGTGGAGGTGGTTCAGGTGGCGGCGGTGGATCTGGTGGCTCAGGTGGTTCTGGTGGATCAGGTGGTTCTGGTGGATCAGGTGGCTCTGGCGGTTCCGGCCAACGTGATAAAGTTCAAGAGGAAATCTGGAAGAAGATAGATTGCGAGGAGGACGACAATGGAAAATACTACAAAAGAGTTGTTAAAGTTTAAATGTTTATAAAGCAAATAGAATTTCTCGATAAATTGATACAGTTAAGTGCAGAACTTTGACTTGTTAGTCAAGAGAAGTGAATATTTGAGACGTTGTCCCATGACCATTCAGTCTAGTTTTCTTTAGTTACTTATCATCAGTTAACGAGGATGAGCAATCCATCGTATTTGTTTCTCCTTCACGCGATGACCAGTTTTGCATTCAAGACTTAAAACGGAGCTGAACAAATAATAAAACATGACTTAATCGATTGTATGTATTTTCTATATTTATTTCTATTGTGAAGTTATTAAATTAAATGTGTTATTTAATGAAGGCGTTTTGCCTTTTCTTGAAACAATTATCTTTCATAATGGTAGTCTCCCCTATCAATGAATCAATGTATTTGTAGGTTATTGTATTAAATACCATCGTTTTCTTTCTTACAATCTGTCTTCAGTTTTCTCAGTTATCCGCAGACACACAATCACATTTCAAGATTGCTGCCCCTTAATTAAGATGAGTATAAATACAAAGTTATTTACACAAAGTTATTTAAATACCGTCTGTACTCACTGAAAAGTCAAATCCAACTTCAAACAACATAGACCATGATCTGCTGACGCATAATGCGTAATAATAAGGGTATGTGTTATGTATTATACTACTTAATTCTAATAAACATGCTATGGGGTCTATAATGCGTCGGTCGAGCAGGGTATGTGTTATGTATTATATTACTTAATTCTAATAAACGTGCTTTGGGGTCTATAATGCGTCGGTCGAGCAGGGTATGTGTTATGTATTATATTACTTAATTCTAATAAACGTGCTTTGGGGTCTATAATGCGTCGGTCGAGCAGGGTATGTGTTATGTATTATATTACTTAATTCTAATAAACATGCTTTGGGGTCTGTGCAGTATGCTCTAGTACTTGACTTATAGACGATTACATTCGGTATTCATACTTCCTCCATCCACTCATCCACACAACCTCATATGATAATATCCTTTTTATATGTTTTTACCATTTTTCTCTCTGTTTGTATGTTTCTTTCTTTCTTCCTTTGAAAGGTAGTAACGCAACTGCAATGAAGATATTACTAGCAATCTTCTGTTACATATATACAAAATCAAATTATACAAAAATATATTTGCTCTCGGCTGATATTTTTTATTTTAGTCATGAAAATTTAAAGCAGAATCTGTAAAACTATTATTTTAAGCAGTTATGTAAGAAACTCCGATCTAAATGGTTTTGCCTCTCCGGTTTGTGATATAGCTTACACCCATATCTCTTGCATGCTGTATTGTATCTAATCAGCAAGGTCTTGAAATACGACTTGCATACTATATTGTACCTTGTCACTAAGTTCTTAAAGCACGACTTGCATACCTAGTCACTAAGGCCTTTAAGTACGATTTGTATACTAGATTTTACCTAATCTGCCAGGTCTTGACGTAAGACTTGTGTACTGTATTTTACCCGATCACTAAGTTCTTAAAGTGCGACTTGTGAACTCGATTGTACCTAATCACTAAGTTCTTGAAGTACGATTTGCATACTGTATTGTACCTGATAAGCGAAATCTGAATGTACAATTTGTACTATATTGTACATAATCAGCAAGGTCTTGATGTACAACTTGTGTACTGTATTTTAGCTAATCAGCAAGTTCTTGATGTACAACTTGTGCACTGTATTTTAGCTAATCAGCAAGGTCTTGATGTACAACTTGTGTACTGTATTTTAGCTAATCAGCAAGGTCTTAATGTACAACTTGTGTACTGTATTGTACCTAATCAGCAAGGTCTTAATGTACAACTTGCACACGTCTTGAAGTATGGTTTGTATACAGGGATTGTACATTTACATATCTCTGATAATGTAAAGGTTTGTGTCTTGTCAAACTTTAATAGCTTAAAAACAGTGCGCTATTAAGTCAGTTTCACGATGTTGCCGTGGCTATGAACACAACAAAGACATATTTGGACACCAATGCAGTATTGTTGATGGTATTTATCTTGCATTGTGACAAGTGTTCTTATCATGCATGTTGCAAATACAGGCAGTGAAAAGGAAGACATTGTCATAATTTTGACGCCAATAATTCCTTACAATGCGGAAATCAAGAAGCTAACGTTTTGGATCATTGGGATTCTCAACCCTTTCAATTAATTTATTAAGGCAGCCATAGCCTAATCCAAGCTATCCCATTCGGAGCTTCTTTATTCATTGACACTTCAATTTTATAACTTGTTGCACGTCTTGGAAAGTGAGAAATATAGGACTTAAAAGCTATAAATAATTTCAATTGTTCATAGCACAGAGTAGCACTCTTAATTAGTGATTATCACAGAAAGGAACCGCAGGGTTTACTCAACTAAATGTTGTTACGAATAAAACTCAATGAACAGGAGTTTGAGCAATTGTTAATATTCAAGTTGACATTTCTCTGTATCTTGACAAATGCACAACATATAACTTAAATTAACTAATTTCAGTTATTTATTATGCAATTGTCAACATGCAGACAATTAGCTGATAACATTACGGAATTCAAACTTTTCAAACTTTTTAGTCGGGTTAGGTACATTTTGCTTTGACTTCTTTACGTATTGTAATAAATTTGGAGTATGTGTTAGTGAATTTGAGCCATGCTGGGGTCGTTAGTAGTGATTTTAGGCACAAGCCGAATGACTGTTTCTGGGGTAACATAGTCCATATTAAAATTCAGCGGTGTATACAAGTATTGTGATTGAAAAGGCAGCATTTATGGTTGGAAATCAGTAAATTATAGAATGGAATCAATAAGTTGGAACTTGGTAAGTACCGTTTATGTGGCCATAGTGGAAAATGGGCGTATGTATATGAGTGTGATACGCCGGAAATTCTGTGGATTGACTGGCCTAGGGTCGCGCAGTTAAATATTTCCCAGTTAGTAAGGGAATACTGGTGTAATTTCTATGGCATGACAAGTTATTGGTACGGAATTCGGATGATAATGAATAAAAACCATGCAAAGGTGCAGTTAATGGACGTTTGGGCAAGTTGTCTACTCTGGGTCGCCAATTGATTAGAGCAAAGATTATTAGTTATAGCAGACACGTCCTTCTTTCCATTTTACAACTCAAGTTGTATGGAAGTCTTTGGAAATTTGGGGAAAACTTATGACTTCCAGCGTGACTCGCGCCAAGGTTTTGACACCGCTCGGTCAAGTGAATACCCCTGTGCGTGTAACAGTATTGTGATGTGCCCTGAGTGAGACACAGGTGAGGTTACCAATAATTTAGTGTCGTCTTTTACAAATAATTTGCCAAATTTGATTTGTAAATATTATCCCATATTTTTAGTAATCCAAACACAGAATGAGAAAGGAGTGTCGGATATTTCATGACGTGTTAGTGAAAAATCATTCGTGAAGTAGCTCCAAATCTGTTGTGAATTAGTGAGAATCAAACAACAGCAGGCCTGCATACTGATGATGAGCTATCCTAGGTCGGTTTTTCTTGCATAGTGAGCAAGAGTTGTGGGTAAATCTGTAGCTGAACCATAGAAAATTTGCAGTTAACCAGCAAATCTGTCAGTGAATAGTATATGACATGATCACGAGTTGAAACTCCCATAACATACTTTTTCGTTTGTTGGCAAAACTAATGAAAGACAAATATCTGAAAATTATTTTTAAACAATTATTTATTTTAAGAAAAGATGTTTTACAAAGCTAGAACCAGATCTAATAATTACGGACGGAGACATAAAGTGACAATTAATAAAAACATTGTTCATCATGGCATAGCATTATTAGCATAGTTGATATGTTGATTTATACACTTTCGGCTGTATTCAAACACGTACTGTCATTATAATATCCAAAACATTTTAAGTTTTGATGAAAAATTCTAGTTTAATATTGATGTCAGCACATCTAAAACGGAAAATAAAATTAAATTTAAACAACCACCATTCTTGCGTAACTGTAGTAACGTTTTAATTTTTTCGCTTGACAATTAGTGCCATCAGGAAGGTCTTATCATAGCTGACACTTATATAGAGTAGGCAACTGTTTATAAAAGATTTTCGATCGATTTCTTTGAATATTTAACACTTAATTTATATAGGCATCAGACGCAAAAAATACAAACAATGCTTGTGGCAGTTTACAAATCAACGGGTAAAAAAAGCTTCTTTTATGCTATCGAGTCAGGTTAAAATATTTCATTACAAAATTTTCAAAGACCAAAAACTACAGTTCGTATAGATATAAACTGAAAAGGAAGGGGCAAAAAGCAACACATCTTAACACTTCGTGGCACTGCTGGTAAGAACGACTGGCATAGCGAAATGGTAATTGTTATCCTATTCACGGCATCCGTGATAGCGCAATTAACCCAGCGTCTGACCCAAAATTGTCGCATTATCGACAATCAACATCAGTTGAAATGCATTGTTTTAATTGCGATTTTTTTAAGTACCCTAATACCGTTCCGAACATGATCATGCTACTGATGTGCACACCACAAAAATGTAATTGCGCTATGCGACATTCTAATATCTTTAAGTGGACATTTCAATATCGGACAATTCTAACATCTAAATATATTTAATTAGCCCTTTTTGTAATGACATCAAATCAACTCAGAAATGTTACAGAACGTTCCTTTACAGAGGGACAGACTGAATTCGGGTGTTTTACAAATGTGTGTAAAAAAAATGAAGCCGTAAAATTGCAAAACCGGTAGTTCACAGCGAATAATGAAAGACAGTTGAACTAAACAAACGCATGCCATTTTTGTGAGACAAATATTTGGAGATAAAGTTAGAGATCGTGACCACTTAACTGGCAAGTACAGAGAGGTTGATGATAGCAAATGCTTATTAAAATTTAGAATGCTAGCATATATCCCTGTAATTTGTCAAACCTCGATCGCTTTCGACAATAATCTATTTGTCAAGCCGATTGTAAAATATATTAAGAACCACCACCACCCAAAAGAAGAAAAAAGAAGCAAGACAGCAAAATATCGAAATATTCAAATAACAATAAGATCGAATAACGAATTGCCTTTTTGGGGGAGTGTTATAATTAGTGACTGGGTCCACTGTGTTGGCCATTCACCTGTCTACCAGATCTTGTTGCAGAATTTTGTTTGTAGCTCTATCACTGAATCCCCCATTCTTGATAAGTTCAGCTTGGCCATTGTCTACTCCAGCTGCCGTTCCATTCTTCAGTGCTCTTGTTGCTGACTCCACCTCTTCTTTGAGAATGGGGAAATCATCATCCCTTGTGGAGTTTGCAACTACAAGCACCTCTGGGTCTCCTGTAGACGGATGGTTGTATAGTTCAACACTCGGTCCATCTTTCTGCAATGTCACTTGCTTCATGATGCATTTTCCATTTTCGTCTTGAATGGTACTACCGCTTGGTTGCTTCTGTTTAGTGAGTTTCTTTCACAATTTGGAATGCCTTTGTGCTGTTATTCTTTATCAGACTGCTTTCTATTTCTGTGCACATTTGTCCAATCAAATTTTCTTTTGCTTTCTGCATTTTTTTTCTGATATTGTTGTTTATTTTTCGGTAATCCAATGTTCATGTTGTGTGTTGGGTGTTTTGGAGACTTCTTCGGGCATCATCTCAGATTCAGAATCTCTTCTGTAACCCAGATTTTTGTTGTGTGTTTTTTTTGTTGTTTTTTTTTGGGGGGGGATAAGGGGGGCGTTGGAGGCCAATGATGTCCTTGGCAGCTGTAGTCATGAATGTGTTCAAAGTGTTTGTCATCACTTTAACATCATCCATCACAAGGAGTGGAGCAAATTTTCCTCCAATCGTGGCTTGGTATGACTTGTTAGGACCCTTCAGATGTTCAGGGTTGAATTTGAGCCTGATTTTCTTTGGCTTGTTAATTTTCTTCAGGATCACTCGGAAGTTCATAATCACTCCCAACATCAGCACCTGGGTAGGTTTTATTTTTTTGTTCTATTGATGCCAGATCGTAACGTTTTTGCACTAGTTTGTAGTCGATCAGGTTATGATGGGTTCCATTTGGTGCGTGCTATGTCCAGATACCGTATATTTATCAAAATTCAATTTACACCATACATTAACTTTTGTGTTAGTATAACCTTTCTGTTTATTGTTTGTTAAAGTTTATTTTTTAATTGTCAGCAAAGCCTGTGTTCGTTCAGTTCATGGTGTAAAAATTGTATTGTACATAGCTGCCATGAATTTGGGATTTATTTAAGGACATTTGGTGCTAAACTCACCTACAAAATTTATCTACATTTACTCCAATACCTCAAGAATCTGTCTCCATTTGCAATAAACAATATATACCACAGAGGTTTATAAGAACAGTGAATCTTTTGTAACCTAGCCCTTTCGTAACAGCGATTCCTCTGCAGGGTGGTCACAAACTTTGATTCCATATAGGGTGTTCTAATATAAAATCAAAATTTTTGTTGTGCCTGCCTCGATTTTATGGCAAAACCTTTTTTTATTCAAACAATGTGCGGTTTGGGAGAATTTTACTATATTAAAATACTTTTTTAAAAGTGTATTTAAAAATAAGTTTAAACCTTTATCTCTGAATTTACATTTTGTGCTGAAAAGAAATGATGTATTTCTAATGTTACAATTTATCGTGGCGAAATAATGTCATATGCTTCTGTATCAGAGTCATTCAGAAATTTCAGAAGGCACCAGAGTGTAACTAGATCCATTGCCAGTACCTGACGACCTTTTTATACACCTCAAAGAGCGAGACATAGATGTTTCTTATGCAGTTTATATAATCAATCTACACGAATCTTGAAACCAGTATGATAATGGCTATCTTCCTAGACTGTGTTGACCTCCATCCAGATATTTGTCTCGTTGGATTGAGCAAGATTGTTAAAACTCTTCTATTCCAAGTCTTATAATCTTTTGGCGATGTTGTACGACATATATAGAACATATCATTCAGATGTTTTGTGGTTATGTCGCAATGGTAGAAGTCAGATATAAAAAGATATCCAGGTGCACAGATTTTGTGGTTGTGTGGTAGTAGTAGAAGGCAGCTGTAGAAAGACATCATCCAGATGTTTGTGGTGATGTGGTTATAGAATATCAGTGACAACCGTTAGCAACATTTAAACCTGTCTCTAATTTAATAAAGAGAACCGTGATGAAGAGTGCTCCAAAGTAATGCGAACTTGATCCAATTCCGACATCATTGCTGCTTGAGTGCTTGGATCAAATATTGCCTTCACTAACTGTTGTTGTTAATACCTCTCTCTCTCTCATCTGGGAAATTCCCACCATTTTTCAAAACTGACATTGTAAAGCCTATTCTGAAACAAGACCAACACTCGACTATAACGATTTAAAGAGCTACCGTCCAGTTTCTAACCTCCTGTTCATATAAAACAATCTTAGAAAACGTTGTTCTAACCCAACTTGTATCTCATCTGAATTCAAACAGTCTTTTTAGCAATGTACAGTCTGTATACCGCCCTTGCGTTAGTACTGAAACTACTCTTCTGAAACTACTCTTAAAGACATTATGTCTGCTTTGGATAGCAGAAAGATTACAGTCCTCACCCTCCTTGATTTGTCTGCAGCGTTTTACACAATAGACCATGATATATTACGTCACCGTCCCCAGCATGCATTTGGCATTCCCAATAAGCCTTACTGTGGTTCAAGTCCTACTTAGTCAATAGGACACAAACTGTATTTGCAAATGGAATGCACCCCAGCCCACTTGATCATGAATGTCATGTAACAAGCTGCAAATGAACGACGATAAAACTGAGGCCATTTTTATCACAATACAAGAACTTTCTCACTCACATCCTTTACCTCAGACAATTAATATCAGCAACACCAACATTATATTCGAAACCTATTTGTTTCTCTGGACAGTACTCTCACAATGCACCATCATGTCATGAATATATGCAAGGCTGCATATCTTGAGACGCATCATCTTCATTCGCAGATATCTTTCAGTTGATGCCACTAAAACACTTGTGTTTTCATAAGTACTTTCAAGACTGGACTATTGTAACTCAGTTATGTCTGGTACGTCTCAATATTTACTCCAGAAACTTCAAAACACAGGTGCTCGGATCATCTTTAGAGTACCATGATCAGAGTACACCTCCCTTTTGCTTTGTAACCTACACTGGCTATCCATTCAATCCAGAATCAAAATTAAAAATTTTCTCTGTGCTAAGTTCAACTAATGGACTCCAGGCGAACATATCTATCTGGCCTCACTCATGTGTACACATCAGCAATATACTTACGCTCCTCTTCTAACAATCGTATACTCATTATCCCCACTATGAATACGAAGTCATATGGATAACCTTCTTTCGCATATCAGAGTCCAGCAACGTGGAACGAATTGCCCATTGAAATTAAACACAAAGACACCGTGATCCCTTTCAAGAGTGTTCTTAAAACTCACCTTTTTCGACTGGAAGAACAAACTTAAAAAACCTAAAAATGTTTCCGATCGTAAATATTTTCAGCAGGTTTTTTTTTTATATAATATTTTTTAATTTCATGGTGGTGCTTTTTTGTTTGGTAGTCATATCATTATAGATGTTGTAAAGCGCTTAGAACAATTAGGCGCTATATAAAATCCTCGTCACTTTTCTTCTTCTTCTTCTTCTTCTTCTTCTTCTTCTTCTTCTTCTTCTTCTTCTTATTATTATTATTATTATTATTATTATTATTATTATTATTATTATTATTATGTTTTAGTAGTAGAAGACAGCTGTAAAATGATATTGAGATCCACAGATGTTTTGTGGTTATGTAGTAGTAGTAAAAGATAGCTGTAAAAGATATCCAGATGTTTTGTGGTTTTTGGGTAAGGGTTGAAGACAACTATATAACAATAACATTCAGATCCACATGTGTTTTGTGGTTATGTGGTAATGCTAGAAGACAGCTGTAAAAATATATAATTAAGATCCACATGTGTTTTGTAGTTATGTGGTAATGGTAGGAGACAGCTGTAAAAAATATATCATTCAGATCCACATATGTTTTGTGGTTATGTGGTAATGGTAGAAGACCGCTGTAAAAAGATATCCAGATGCACGGATGTGTTGTGATTATGTGACAGTAGTAGAAGATGGCTGTATAAAGATATAATTCAGATGCACATGTGTTTTGTGGTTATGTTGTAATGGTAGAAGACAGCTGTAGAAATATATCTTTCAGATGCACAAGTGTTTTGTGGTTATGTGGCAATGGTAGAAGACAGCTGGTAACGAATATCGTTCAGATGCACAGGTGTTTTGTGGTTATGTGATAATGGTGAAAGACAGCTGTACAAAATATATCGTTAAGATGCACAGCTGTTTTGTAGTTATCTGGCAGTAGTAGAAGACCGCTGTAAAAAGATATCGTTCAGATACATAAATCTGACACTGTTTGTTCAATTTAACTAAAATGAGTCAATACTAAAGATTTCACTTTCCTCTTGAAGTCATAATAATATATTTTTTAATTTTTAATTTAATATTTTAAAATAGTAATTACAAACAAAATATGAATAAAAATGATCTGGGCATTTTGTCACATTGTATGGAGATGAATACGTTACAAAGAAATCTCTCTTTAATCTGTGGATACACCATAATTCTTTGGAGGGGAATCAGCGCCATGAGTATATGTATGTATGATCTATTACTATATGTTATATTATCTAATTTGTTATTTTATGTTTACATTTACTATGACTGTAAAACTCTGAGTTGCCTCCATACCTCTGCCACAACGTCTTCATTTGAAGTTTCATAAGTTTCAAATTGGAATACTGCAATTCAATAGCTTCGAATTCTTTGTGACAAATTCTCTGCATAGGCCAACATTCTAGGTTACATCATTCCCACTTAAAATGTTATCTTTCCATTTTATTCATTTATTTTATGATATGTGTTGATCATATCGGTAAGATGTCAAGAGTGTGGTAGTTTATAGTGATGACTAGCACTGGGGCATCATGCCGCAGACATGTAGCATGATGTCAAAACCTAGTCACATTTTCCTGACACCAACCGACCAGTCCTAACTAACACTAACCTCTTAATGCTGATACCAATGCACTGTATAAACTGTAAAACAATTATAACATTGTAATAAAAGTATCGATATGCTGTATACACGTTTACAAAAATAGCAGCGAGGCAGCTGCTAGTATAAATTTTATCCTTCATTGGTTGATTTAGTATAGCGTTACAATGCTGATTGGCTGATTTAGTATATCGATAAAATGATCAAACACATTGCATAAAATGCATTCATATCAGGTTGGTTGATGTCTCCCACCTGCCGGAGTAGCAGAGGGGGCAAATCCGACTTCTCTAATTGGGGTAGATTTTAAGCAAAACATTTTAAGTCTCCTTCTGCCAAATGGAACCTTAACGATTTTAAAGCCCTATTTGTCAAATCAGGGGTTTCTCAAAACCTCTTGGGGATAAGTACCTTGCCAATGGAGCGTAAAAAAAAAGTGTCGACGAGGCAAATTTCTCGAAGACGCCATTGTCGCCGCATCTGCTGCTATGGTGTTAACAATGAAAATCGCTACGATGAAAGTCCTTAGGACGAAAATCCTTTTAGGATTTCACAAACAGACTAATTTGTAGAACCTCACCTTGTAGATCAATTAGATTATTAGACTGGTCAGTGAGTTTGAAGTTGATTCTCGTTAATGAATTATTATGACATCATATATAGACTGGATTAACCGGAGACTCAATAATTAGAAATCCTGGAGGAGCTGTTGGTGCAAATGAATATAGAATATATCCCTGCTGAGCTTGATTTGATCGCTCGAGATTTATTTGATAACTTCCCTCGATAACATCACATACTAAATTGAGCGCAATCACTGAGGATATATTCACATTTTGAGGAGCAATATGTCTGCCACCTCCGTTTGGGTCGTTCTTATGTTTGAGTATTGGTGGTGGTGGTTGCAATTTCTTCCACGCTGCGAGTATTAGGGGAAAGTACTCATCAAGGAGATCATTGGTTGATTTTTTTAGTTCTGGAACATTATACTCAGGAAGCTTAAATGTCGGAATATCTTCAACGCGTATATTATATGTTTTTGCAAATTCTGTCCTCTCAGAACCGACCCTGGCATCTAATACTCCTTGAATAAGTCGTATGTGAAACAATTCTCTATCGTGTACAATTTGATTTAATATTTCCGTGTATTTGATAATTGAAGTTTTGGACGATTGTTCTTGAAAACTCTGCCGTAATTTATCTAAATGATTCTTATGTTCTCGTTTAAAAGCATTAAAAAC
Organism: Unio delphinus; assembly: GCA_029339505.1. Classification (NCBI taxonomy): domain Eukaryota; kingdom Metazoa; phylum Mollusca; class Bivalvia; order Unionida; family Unionidae; genus Unio; species Unio delphinus. The sequence goes on along the minus strand of JAQISU010000177.1, from coordinate 3,837,819 downwards.
ACTCGAGGTGCTATATGAAGAAAGTTCGACCCAACCACCATCCCGCTGTTTTTAGGACCAGTTTCCATTATTGAAAATAACAGGCTCTGTTAAAAGTTTCGTATAATCACTATCGATTATTCTAGGGTTAAAATCGTGATATGATTTATTGTCTGTGACATAATCAGATTTTTGTGGTTCAGGTGGTAAATTAACGGTTTCTCCCCGAGGTGGACGTTCAGGCCACCAGCCCAGTATTGTCCTTATAGAACTCTGATAGATATCTAAGACATAACTTGGCGAGTTTATCTCAATCGCGGATGATAGCGTCGGCTCGTGAACCGTTATAGCGATTTTTGATTCTGTTCCAGTAATTGATTTTATTCTACGCTGGAATTCAGCATTGATTTGTTCGATTTGGTATGATCCGGTTGGTATTGAAACAACGTTCCAGTCTGGAGTCCAGTCTTCGCGATTCTTATTCGCAAATACTAAGCTGTTATTCGGTTGTTGACCGCCAAATGGTGCTGACCTAATATTAGGCCAACTGTGATACACTCGTAGTTTTGCTAGCGCTAACTCCTTCACGGGAATCGGAATAGGGAAATTCACACTGAATTCAGGATTCGTTGAGGTTATTGATATCATGCTTGTATGTACTGGATTTGTGTTCTCCACTATTCGTTGAAGCAATTCCTGCGGTGTTGTCATTGTTATTATACTCATGATGTATTTCTAATTTTGACATCGCGGAATCATAAATATCTAGCATCGCTGAGAACTCACTATCTGATATAAATGTATCATCGAGCGACGACGATATCAACGAGGACAATTGCGAGTACGCAGTGGATACAACATGAAATTTAATTTTGTAGTCTTGCAGTTTGCGTTGGCTGCATGATGATATTTTTTTTGTTATTATCGAAATTATTTCCGCGATTGTTGTTGCCGCTGATATACAAATTGGAATAGCTATCGGAGCAATCATTGTCACCAAAGATAGTATAATACCAGCTCCGGTGATTACACCACTCACCGAGTATACAGTCACATCAACTGCGGTGATTCTTCGTTGGCATTTTTTAATTTTCATTGCATACTCCTCAGTGAGTGTTTTGAGTTTAGTCTGAAACTCTCTAGCCTGATCATAGCGATATTGAGATACCGAAGGTACCGTCGGTGATAAAATCATCGGTGACGACATTTTATTTATTATAACAGATTTCAATTGATACCGTTATTTACTTAAATCCGCTACAAATTCCAAATATCACGTTGTTGAAACCCTAACCAAATTCTTATCAGTGGATGCGATCGTGAACTTTTCAGTTGTATCCTTGTCGATGATCGTTGATATCGTATTGTTGACCCCGGATGAACTCGACGATGATGTACTAAATTAAGTCGGTGTCACTAGTGTTAATCGATAAATACCTTTGACGGTTGCAGTGATACTTAGTATATTGTCTGTAGGAGTCCACGCAAATGATCCGTGTTGGATCGTGTATACTACGTTGTTGGTTTTCTCATGAGGAATTTTTGTTTTTTTCAATGATTGTTATCATCCTCGGAAAATCATCTTTGATTGCTTCGATGAATTTTTTCGTCTCATCGATGGATTTTTTAATATCAGGGAGTTTATTTCAATTTTATCCAACGTGGTTCCAATAAATTTCTCGATGATATTTTTACGAAAAACTGAAAACTGTTTTTCATGTACTTCAATTCTAGATTGAAGTGTTGCTAGTTCCAACACAGAATTTTTTAACTCATCGTTGAGAGTTTTTAATCTATCTGTAATCGTCGAAATAAGTACACCCGGTTTGAGTTTACCCTGATCGGAAAATAACGCGATAGTATCCTCGATTGCGTTTCGTTGTTTAAGTAAAATATCATCCAACGACACATTACTGGTTTTCAATTTACCCTCACGATCCTGAAATACAACTATATCCACGGGGTCAACACTTGTTAAGTTCAACGTCTCAGCTATTTCATCTTCGGTTATTCTCTTTATATCACCGGTTGCAGTGCCATCGGGTTCGGGTTTCTTCAGCGTTGATAAAGATCTCCCCCAAATATCAATCATGTTATTTTATACATCTCTCTAAAATCTATTCGATTTCCAGTGATTACTAGTGTATTCATTTACGACAACATGTGGTGGTTTTCCAGATGTTGAAATAGCGTCAAGGACATTTAATACTTCGCTGCCGCATATTGGTGGGTCATTCATTTGTTGTGTTGGTAGCGTAGAATACCAAGTCTTCATTGGAAAAGTCATTAAGCGGTTTATATAACGCATAAATTCCTTCGGTGGCGCTAATCCATATGAATCGAAATAAACAATCCCGCTTGGATCAATCGCGTATGCAACCCAGTGAGTTCCAGGACCGGTGCTGTTATCGAGATTAATAATACCTGTTTCAACACTGTTTGGTTGTGTCGGCAACTGATTTTTTATAAAGACACCTCTGAAGTTTTTAATCGCCAATTTTTTTAGCAGCATCGAGTAAATCAAAATTGGACATTGGAACTAGTAAACCGTTCCTGGGATTTTCAGGCCGCTTCCTTTGTACCATGAATACGGGGTTCCTGGTAGTCTGAAACCTTTTCCCTTTTTTATATTCCTGTCCAGCTGCTTTCTTTAGTGCCATCCCTGCCGCGGTACCAACGGCTCCTAACGCTGCCGCTTTAGCCACCGCTGGGGCTGCTGCTGAAATCAAAGCCGGAATCGCAGCTAACAACGGGAATATACCGCCTGTTTTAATCATATTTGTGATAGCAGCCGCAGAGAGAGAGAGAGAGAGAGAGAGAGAGAGAGAGAGAGAGAGAGAGAGAGAGAGAGAGAGAGAGAGTGATCTGAACGAGTTGTCAGCGACAACTTATTCGCCCCGCAAGTCATCTGATTGTATTTCAACGTGATTGTGGTTCCACATCGCTTAACCGATTCTGATTGCAATTTCTTGAGTTGACCGGGAGTTAACGCAACAATAATATGACTGTATGACATTATTCAATAACAGATTAATTCTAAATCGCAAAGCGATTCAATGGAAAAATCGAGAAAATCGTTTACGATTTCAACAAGGATTTTCTGAATCTCGAAGAAATTCCAATCATAGATTTTCCACTGACGCATCTACCACTCTCATTCTTCCGCCAACACCTTCTAGTAGCATTGATTTGTCGCTGAGAATGACAGCAACTGCTCTATAATTAGCAATAGCACCACGAAGCACATTAGCTCTAAAGTGTATATCAACGACGGATTGTCTTGTTAAATCAAGATGTTCCAACGAAAAATAATAGACCGGGTATAAATTCTTAAAATCCAATTGTGATATTTGCAGACCAGTATCGACATTTTGATCGAGTGCCATAAATGACAACCTATGATACACGCGAGCAATATGATTTTGACCGTAATCAAATTGTACATCTTCAGATGGTTCCTGCTGCTTAGTGAGACGTCTTTAACACCTAATTGATCAAATATCATATGGCTGAAACGTTGATCGCCAACTCGTGTGTTATCCTGTAACGCAATAAATATATGACGTGGCGCAGCAACGCCTTGTTTTGATGCTAGGTTCCACGTGAATAACCCGTTAATATTTGATTGTTTAACATCTGTACTTACTGTTAGCCAACTGAGTAATGATTTTCCTCCTTGGTCCATAAATGATAGTAATCGTTCTTCTGCGGTGATTGATGGAGTCAACACTGGCATCCACAATGATAGTTTTGTTAAAATGACTTTACCAGCATCAGCATCTGGATTTGCAGCATCTGCTGGAATCCTCCAAATTGCGTCATTATCATCACTCTTTCGCACGAGTGCTACTGTATGCTTCGCCCCGTAGATAACTTTTCGAATATTTCTACAGAATCCAAATATATGATGCAGTGGAATCGCGCATGAAATGATCTACGCGCTCCTCCCAACATTAATATACGCGTCTCAGCTCCTAGATTGAAATTAGGATCAGCATTTATGATCATATCCTTGATATCAGCAGGAGCAGGAAGACCAGCATGATCATTTGGTCTTCTTATAATAAATTGATTTCTTCCAGCGGTATTTTTAACATCCTTAGCAAACATCATAGAAGGTCCTGTTGATCTTGTATAATCATCGGAATATCTCGCTAACCCGATTATTGTTGTAGCCACATCAACATCGCGTTCTATCGATTCAATTTCTTTTCCATCGATGAGGTATCTTGCACTCTCAAATAGCGCCATGACACCATTATTGACAAACCCGACTTGAGTACCAACTGGATACGGTGCTGGTACAGCAGGAGTATCAGCAGCTGTTACAAGTTCTCCTTCTACTTCGATAAACGCTTCAGCGGGTAGAAAGTATTTACTGGTATCATGAACTTGAAGTTCAATTCTTGATCGACTATTTGAGTCTATTGCATGATAGGCGTAATATTGATAATCGCGTACAGAATCATCCTTGCGAACTGGGGCGTCTATATCAAACGCTGGATCAGGTGACCGTTTAAACATTTTATTCTATTTATTAAAGTCTAAATCGCGATTTTCATCGTAAACGATTTTCACGCTAGCGTTTTCGGCGTGATTGAAAGCCACTTCCCGCTATCATATTTGCGATGTTGCTTTGGTCGTTGGTGTATGACGGAGTCATCAATGACGGAGTCACCAGCGACGCTAGTTTTTGATCTACTGCGTTATTTATAATTTTACTAACACTCGCAGGCATCTCTGCTGTAGACGGTAGTGGTCCCAGTTTCCTTCGCCGCCGAACTAGCGCTGTTAATTTATCCTTCGCGGCTGAAAATGCTTTCTCGGCAAGATCTCCAACAGCACTAATAACCTTATCACGAATAACATCAATAGCTTTCATCGATAATTGTTTTACTAGCGGCGCCACTTTTGGAGCTATTCTTGCAAATAACCCCAAGTATCACCAAAATCATCACCATAGTACGCGCTATAAACTGGAAACCGTGAATTAACTACATAGACGCTGCCTGGTTTGTCATGGTTGTAGTGTATGATCATTCTTATTATTAAAACACTAGTGTTTTCAATTGCTAGCAATTTCTAAATACTATTTATCTAATCAGTGATTCATCGCCGATGATGAAATGAAAAAATCGTAGAATTTTCACCAAGGGATTTTCAGTCGCTGTGATAATCCTCCACTAACTTGCCAATGAAATTTCGGTATGTTGAAATATCCATGATACCGCCGGCAAATAACCGCCTGCAGATATCAGCTGTTTCATTGATTATTTCCGGTGAGTTATTTCCAGCTCGTTTCCCTCCGATGAGAACTTCTAATCGTGCCATATCGCTAAGAACATTACCAGGACATTGAATTGATACCCCACTTGGGGTCCCACTGGAATCTTTGGAAATTGCTGGCAATTTCTGGGAAAATCCCTTCCCGATACTGGCATCCAGTTTTTCTGTATCCGTGGTTTGTAAATAATCAAGAGTATCATCAGATGGTCCAAGCGATGGTTGTTTTAGTTTTTTAGGTGAAAAAGATATTTTCTTTGCAGGTTGCTGTCGCTTTCCTTGCAATTTTTGCGGTTTTTGTTGTTTAAACTCTTCATATTGTTTATACACTGTACCCACCACATTGATATATTCAATGTATGATGCACTTGTTGTGTCAATTTGACGTTTGTAAGTTTTGATTTTGTAGAATATATCAGCCCAATGAGTTATATTTCTAACATATTTATGATGTTCTGGTTTCAACATTTTTTTTCTGTTTTCATAAGTCTCAACAACAAGCGCAGGAATTTTTATTGGATCGGCCTTATCAATTACTGCTAACACTTCCTCGTTAAATCTCGCGCGTAGGTCATCTACTGTTATTTTTTATTCAAGTGGTTTAGATAATTTAGTAACATCAATATCACCTAATCGTTCAATTTCCATATCACCGTGGAGTTTTTGTACAGCTTGTTTTGTTTGTTCAGTTTCCGCTGCTATTTTTTCAAGTTCAACAATAAGAGGTTTTCCCGTAGTCTCGGGAACATCTCCCCATATAGCACGCTCTACCCCCTTCGTTGCTGTGGTTATTGGTTTAAACAATTCTTCAGATCCCACAGCAAAATCCGTTTGTAAACTCTGTCTAGCTTGCAGTTTATTCCTTACAGAGTCGCGGATTGGTATAAATTTTTTGATCGCAGCCAGTCTCTCACGAGCCAATTTTCCAATTGTAAACAATTTTCCAATTTGAATCTTAAAGAGATTTCAATCTACATGCAGTGATTTTTCACTTAAGTGGGAAAAGTCTACGGGAAATCCCATGCAAAATCGACCGTTTGACCCTACTGAAAACAGCAGTCATTTTTGGTCGTTTTTGTCGTTTTTTAGTCGTTTTGAGTCAGTTTTTGTGATGTTTGTGTGATATTTTTCTCAAAGTCATTCTTAAGTGAAAAAGTCTACGAGAAATCCCATGCAAAATCGACCGTTTGACCCTAAAATCTCAAAAAGATTTTCAACTGAATCAGTCAAAAAATAACCAAAATCAGTCAAAAACGGCTAAAATCAGTCAAAAAATAACCAAAATCAGTCAAAAAATAACCAAAATCAGTCAATAACGACCAAAAAAATTTTACTGTGAAAATTTCAGTAATGAATAAAATATTTTACTGTGTAAAAGATATTTTACTGTGAAAATATCAGTAATGAATAAAATATTTTACAACTTCCTGGTAAAATCGTCCATGGAGGTTTGTAGTACTCAAAGTCATTCCTGAAATCAAAGAGTTTCAAGTGGGAAAAGTCTACGGGAAATCCCATGCAAAATCGACCGTTTGACCGTAAAATCTTAATTTTCAACTGAAAACAACAGTCATTTTTGGTCGTTTTTTGTCGTTTTTTGTCGTTTTTGACTGGTTTTAGTCAGTTTTTGGTCTAAAACATCATAAAAATAATTTTAGGCGGAAAAGTCTACGAGAAATCCCATGCAAAATCGACCATTTGACCGAAAAATTTCTTTGAAATGTTCAACTGAATCAGTCAAAAAATAGCCAAAAATCAGTCAAAAACGGCCGAAATCACGAAGTAAAAAAACGACTAAACAAAAATATTTTACTGTAAAAAAAAATATTTTACTGTGAAAATTTATTCTAGTAATAAAAAAATATTTTACTATGAAAATTTACAACTTCCTGGTAAAACCGTCCATGGATTTTACTAACAATTATCCGAAGGTTTTTTTTTCGTTTTGTTCAATTAACAATCTAATATTTCTGATTTTTGAATTAATTGTTCTTTTTACTTCATACTGTTTCTCTAATTCGTTTCTTTTTTTTTCCACGATAGTAAATAACGGGACAAACTTACTGACGTCGTCACAGCATAACAAGGAATCACGGATAGAATTCTGAATTCGTTTGATTAGTGCATATTGTTTGGGTAACACGTATTTGTTATTGTTAGCGCCGTATTCAATATCCTGGAAGTCGGACATAATTTGATCGCAGTCTAAATTATCTGATGTGTAAATCCCCTGAGATTTCAAAACTAAAATTTCGGTTATTACATCATTGATATTTTGAGAATTCATATTACTAATAATTATATATTTCTAATTGTTTATATAAACAAACTGAATTTTTTATTCGGTCTTTTTTGAAATCGCAGATCGATAAATTCCCTCTGCGACTTTTCGTACTGAGGGTTCACAAATATCAAAACATGTACCGGCTTCATTCATTTATTTGAATATTTTTCTTCGTTAGTTATTGTATTAAATGATTTTACGGGTCTTTTTCCCAATTGATTTATAAGTACCAGTTCCTCCTCGTTTGGTATTCTCACTCTGTGTAACAACTTCTAGATTATCCAATCTGTTATTCTTAGGATTGGAATCAATGTGATCGATAACAAAACCATCCTTGATCAATCCGTTATGACATTCATACACCAAACGATGGCAGTAATAATTCTTCCCTCCAGCGGTAAACACCAATTATCCCATATTATTCACAAAACCGACTGGATTATTCAGTCTACGGTTTCTGATAATACCATCACTGGATGCCTCATAGTTTACAATCACAGGATGTGGTTGGAATTCTTGGTTCATTTGTTTACATAATACTATTTGTCTAATTCATTGTTTGGTCGAATGATTACATTTGGAAATCTTTCGATGTAGTCTTGAAGAGTTCTTATGATTTTATCCTTGACAGAGTCAAGGACTTTGTCAGGGACGCTGTCAAGGTCAGGGTCAAGGTCATTGATGGATTTTTTTATTCTTTTGTCATAATAACGCTTCAACTCTCTATATCGCTTACCACCGCAACTGAGACACAATTGTGATTTACCACGCACCCCTACCCCACATCGTATGCAGGGTAAAGGCCCATAACTCCCGTTACGAACACTTTGCATTTGATATCCACAGAACTCCTTTCTACATGATTTGTTACACACGGTTGTTGATCCAATCATAAGCCATTTGCAATGATTCATTATACAATATTCTTCTATTTAAATACTTGTTTTAATTATAGCATGAAGGAGTTTGAGAGATTATCGAAAATTACACCTTGGAAAAATGCTAAATTCAATCTCGATAGAGTCTCTGATAAGCCAAAGAGTAAAATTCGTGATAGAACTATGATAAGTAAAATCAGAGACTGTTTTAATGAATTCAAGCGTGATGGAGCATCTCACTGTTGGTCGACATTTCGAATTGATCGTATCGTTGACGCTACCATGAATGATAAAAAAGCAGCAGTGATAATTTCACATCTTTCGCGGAAAAGGTATTTTTTTAGAATAAAATTCATTATCCGTTCAGATACTGGAGATTGGATTATTCATGATAAATTTGAACCAATTCTCAAGGACAAGAAAACTGTCACTGTGAGTCAAGATTCCAAACCAGGAATTTTGACTGGAATTGACAAACCGTATTACGAGAGATCTTATCCTGTAACAGCAGTTGTTTACGGGATATATCCGTTAAATGATAAACCGAGTATTAAAAGACTAAAACCCATGAAACTGTCGTCGCTGATTTTATCAACGAGAATGAATTGTGTAGCAGAACGAATAATAGAACACTTCACAAATGCATCCCTGGGGAACAAATTGACTGATCTAAGACGTAAAAAAATAACCGAGTGGGAATTAACAGTTAGGAAAAACGGAGCATCGATTCAGGATATAGCTGAATTAGAAACATCATTAAGATTTCCAATAACCGTAGCGACGATAACCGGCGAGATATTATACGAATCGAAATATAAATCAAATGGAGCCCCAATCAAAATTATTGATCATAACGAACACGCAATATTTCCGCGGGATAGAACCATAAAATATATACCCGAAGAATTTTCCACTCCAGAGTTCTCTGAGAAAAAATTGTTCGATGCTATTTACCAGTTGAGTAAAAACGATCCTGTATCAGTGTGGTTACTTCACAGCGCCGAAAGCCCCGAGGGTGGATTCGATCAGTTTGTAAGACCCAATGGAGAATTATACCCTACTGAAGCCCTCCAAGACAAGATGAAAAAACTAGCTATGAGTTTTTCGAAGAATTTCGACGACGAACATTTATTAACAAATTGCTTTACAATTCCATCGGTTGCAGCTCATTTTGCGAGAAAGAGAAACTCGTGGAAACCAACAAGAGCTGAATTTCTCACAGACATCAAATCAAGTTGTATAGAATATAACCATGGCGGATTATGGAATACAAAATACGACCGTGAAAGTATTATTACAGTTGATATAGTCGCGTGTTACCCAGGGAGTTTTCTCGGGTACGGAGAATGCGCTAGATATTTTAAACGATGTGGACATCCCACACACGAGATGGCACGTGTTGCTATTAATGGACCACTGCCTGATTTTGATTTAACCGGATTCGCTCGTTTGGTGTCATTTGAATTGGCTACAGGGTTACATCCGTGCTGTTACGTTTGGATTGGTAGACACATGACTGAAAAACATTGGATGCCAATAGTGCTATAACGGTATACGACCGATTGTAGGATGTTAAAATCGCTGATTGTCAGTGAAGCGATTATATCCTATCGAGCTCAAACTGAAGTATGGTTACCACAACCTGATCTAGATAGTATAATCAGCGAACAACGAAACCAGTTTCCTGATCTCGACGAAGAATATATCATGAATTGGTCCAAACTGTTATATGAAATCAGAAACAAAGACGCAAAAGATCTTGGTAGAAGAATAATCGGTAAATTCACTCAAGGTGGAAAATACGACAATAACAGATATTCTTCACGACTGATTATAGATAACGTCGAATACGATTTTATAATCACGGATATAACATCTAAGGGTATATATACCGATCGTATATATGCTTTCTTGTCCGATGGAACAAAATTTGGTACAATTGTTACTTACGCAGACGGTGAAAATCTTCAGTATACACATTTGAGAGCATCTATGCTAGCTTATGCTTCTATCAATTTATTTTCGATGATAAATCTATTTCCTGACACCGCAGTTAGAGTAGTCACTGATTCATTTTATATCAACGCGAAACACAGCGAAGCAGTGGCTAAATTTATTAGCGGTAGCAACGAGAGTTGGGGATGTTGGAGAATTAAAAAAGAAATACCGTGTGATTATTCCGAATCAGCAGATGTTACGATTGAGGATAAATATTTGAAAAATAATCAGATATCAGAATTATCTAACGCACCGCAGATATCTGATCCAATATGTAGATATAAAACAGTTCATTTAAACGGCTGTGGTGGATCAGGAAAGACGACTCGTGCGATTGAGTTATTTCGCAGGAAAAATCCTTCGGATTTTCACGCTAGCGTTTCCAAATCAAACATGATTGTGCTAACACCGACACACAGACTTGCAAGAAAAATGAAACAATGAGGGGTAAATGCTTGTACTTATAACAGTTTCTTTCGATGGAAAGGTGACGAATGGACCCCTGAACGAATGGGCGAGAAATTTATTCCTGAAGTCATAATATGGGATGAGATATGCACGGTGTCGTTAGATGTATTACAAAAATTTCTCGATTGGTTATTGCACGCGAACACAAAAGTCGTCATGTGCGGTGATCATGGCCAACCACCACCATTTGTCGGTTTATCACCGCATGATTGGCTAAAGAATTTTGTAGACTATTATGAAGAAATTAGTACTGATCATAGAGCACTTGATGAACAATTACGCGAGTTCAAACAACTAATCAGATTACAACCGGATAGAATCCAATGTGAAATAGCGCGTGAAATAATTTCAGAAACTCCCATGGAGGAATTTTGGGAAACATGGAGACCAAACGATTTGATAATCACAAGTAGAAAAATAGTCAGAGACACACTTCAGATGAAGTTATTTGAAACGCATAAAGAAAAATTTACAACACTTCCAGTACCGTTATGTTATAGACCTTCGGATACACTAAAACAGAATATTGAAGTTGATATTCCAGGCTTGAGAGAGAAGCAGAATTTAGTGTTAAATGATAAGTTACTGGTTGATATCAGCGTCGTCGAAGATGCATTGCATGCTGATAAATCCCCATGGACGCTAGGTTACGCAGCGACGATACATTCTTCACAGGGATTGACTATATCGGATACAATTATTTGGATAGTGGATAATCACATCGAATGGTCAAATTTAGTTTATCTCGCAGTATCCAGAGTACGAAGAATAAATCGGCTTCGAAGAGTTGTTTTAGACGACGCAGAGATGCTAGTTAAGACCACGCGGTGGTAATTGAGTATCCTCGGGTATCACTTGCAGTTGTTGTCGTGTAAACCCACGCTGAGGAGCAGTTGAATCCAGTCTATAGATTGCTGGTCTACCCGTAGATCGTGTTATACTAGATATTTTATGCTTGGTGACACTCCAAATAGGATCAATAGTCCTTTTTGTGCCACCTTCAAGCTCTCCTGGTTCGTACAAATACCTAACAGTGACAATACCGAGTATTGGCTGGGAAACGCTAGCGTTTCGTGGTTGTGGTATATACTTCTTTTTAATCGCGTTGTTAGGTTTCATGTTCATTGTTCGAGCAATCTCATTATTCAGCGCGGTAATCACAGCTGGTAATCTCTTGACCCATTCACGGGATCGTTTATTTTGAATGAATTCCTTTGGGTATTGATATCCGAATAACCGCTCAGCATGTGTACGATTAAACCGTTCAACAATTGCTTGATCGCGATGTAGTGCAGTATGCCCTCGTCTGATGGTGACATTATGATGTTTCATCGTTGATAGAACCACACCCTGAAATTCCTTGCCAGGATCAACTTGTAACAGATTTGGCCAGCGCAGAGGGCCCCTTCGATAAATCCTTTCAAATGCAGAAGCCACTTCAGTGGCCGACTTTGTTTTTAAGGGTTCTGCTTGTTTGTATCGACTCGCAATATCAACTACGGTTAACGCGTATTTGTAACCACCATCAAGCGGCAGAAATAGTATATCAGCTTGATGAACTTCATTAGGAACGGTCACATCACAATGCGAGTAGTTAATTTGTTTAGGCGGCGGTAGATAAATTTGCCATATCGCCTGTTTGGATAACCAATTAGCCGCGGTGGTATATTTCACCAATGCTGCACTAGCGAATTTATTGATTGCTGCCTTACCCCTCCAGTATCCTTTTGGAGAATAGTAAATAGATTACCGGCACCTAACATCAATTTACCTTTCATTGTCGATTTTACTAACCATGAAGCTAATCTTTCCTTGAAGGATTTATCAGTGATAGAATTCAGCGCATGAATTAATTTCACATCTGCGATATGTCTGTGTTTGCAGATTGCTGCTTGTATAAGCGACATCATGAGCATGACATCCTTTATCAATGGCGTTTATTGGTTCTTCACCGGGTTTGGGTTGGTTTTGATCGTCTAGTCTGATATCGAGTCTGGTTCCGGGTCCACAATAACTATACCCTGGAAGACGTTTTTCTCCTGGATACTTTGCCCATGGTATTCCCGGGAGTTTAGTTAGCTTGGCTGCTATATCACCTCCTCGTTTTTTTTTTAATCATCAGAAATGCTAGCATTTCCTGCAGATCTCATAGAAACGAATTTAATTTTTTTTATACCACATGTTGCACACCTACCAGAAAGTGCTGATCGGTTATTTTTAGTTGTAATCGTCATCAAGTCATCTGTGCCATTACGCGCTTTACACTTCACACAATATAGATCCATAATTTATATATAATAACATGAATGTAATTGATTATTCAGCTACCCAACGACGAGAACCTATTAAACACCATGCTATGTTACCGAATTCAATTAGAATGATTATAATCGGACCATCTGGAAGTGGCAAGACACAATTGTTACTTAATTTAATAACGAGATGGATGAAATGGGACAAGTTGTATTTGATAGCTCCTAGTGTAGATGATCAACGATGTTACGAAGTGTTAAAGGATTTTAACGATAAAGCGGTAGAAGAATCCGGCGAGGGTATTATTGAATTTATAACATATATCGAAGAAGCACCGAGCATTGATGATATCGATGGAAGTATTAACAATTTGGTCGTATATGACGATGTGATGTTAGACAATCAAAAGAATCCCGCTAGGATATTTTCCAGAGGCAGGCATAAAAACACTGACGTGATATATGTCACTCAACGGTACACTCAAATACCAAAAGTGATCAGAGATAACTGCAATTTATTGTGTGTGTTTAACGGAGTTGATACCCATACGCTACGAAATATTTGGCAAACTTGGTGCTGCGGTGATATGGATCATAATCGATTTAGAAATTTCTTTAGTCACGCTCAGTCAATCCCACACGGATTTGTGACGATAAATTTATCAGACCCTCGGACGCGATATCGTATCGGACTTGATAAAATATTCGGTTAACACCATAGCAGCAGATGCGGCGACAATGGCGTCTTCGAGAAATTTGCCTCGTCGACGCTTTTTTTTTACGCTCCATTGGCAAGGTACTTATCCCCAAGAGGTTTTGAGAAACCCCTGATTTGACAAATTGGGCTTTAAAATCGTTAAGGCTCCATTTGGCAAAAAGAGACTTAAAATGTTTTGCTTAAAATCTACCCCAATTAGAGAAGTCGGATTCGCCCCCTCTGCTGCTGCCGGTATAGTCTACATAACCTGATGTAGATGTGTAATATTTAAAACTAAATGGGTTTTACATGTAAAGCCGTCACGTTTTAAAAGAATAAAATGAATAAATATAACTGTACTCGTCTTTAACAGGTTACTAATAGTGCAAAATTGGAAATAAATACAAACAGACAAGGTCAGAGAAGGATATTAACATAATTTGGTATTTTTAACCTAATTGGAATACATGTAGTAAGTACAAAAAATAGACGTTGTATTGAAAAATCGTATATTTGTAAACAACTACATTACATACAGGATCTCGGCATTTATGCACTAGTTGTATGCGGGCTGAGCTAGAAGTGAAGTATAAGGTCTTGGAATCTAGACAATAAAGAAAATTAATTTATGTTAAGTAAATAAATCAGCGATTAACGAATTAGAATGTATTAGAAAACATTGGTATTTTCAATCACTGTTTTGTTTTAAAAATGATCATTTGTTATGGTAAAGAGTAGTCATGACGATATAAGAAAGAAAATCAGACTCGATGAAATCCCCCGCCTGTTATTTAAAAGTCAAGGGAGTTAATTAATGCATAATATAACTTGTGTTTTTTTCAACCAAATTCACATCTTAAGCTGGATTACATTGGTCGTTAAGAGGACGGTTTTACGGCAAGGCAAACTTCTGTATTTACCACCAAAAAAAAAAAAGAAAGAAAGAAAAGAAACTTCATCATCCACTACGATTCCAATAAATGAGCCAGTTTGATTTTTTTTCTTTCTTTTGTATAATCGTAACGACAAACCAGACAATATCTAACAAAGCGTATTACAAATCAAAGTAAATATAAACAACGATGATTTTGACTGGATGCTAGACAACATATCCATATCTGCTAACACGGTGTGTGTGTGTGTGTGTGTGTGTGTGTGTGTGTGTGTGTGTGTGTGTGTGTGTGTCTTAGTACCATTGAAAAAATATCATGTCATCATGCATTAGTATTTAGGCATGATGATGTCTGTTGTTGATATGTAAACTTGACTTTAATTGTCATACTGTACGTATTTATTTGTGGGGAGATGTACTTCTAAGTTGCAGGACACGTATGGCGTTAAAGTTTTACCCGTGGCATATAAGACCACAGCTGTGGTGCAAGAGACTGGATGGGTTGGTGAGGAGGGTGTGACACTCCTTCTCGCATGCGCCCTCTTTGGAGTCACTGCCCAGTACGATAACCATGGTCTGTAGGGTCTGCTTCAGGTGTGTCACGTCAAATGTTGTTACTAGGGCAAACAAAGGGAAAAACAGCTAAATTAGAAAACAACGCAGTGTAGCATTATATCAAATAATCTAAATTACAGTTCTAACGATACTAGTATTTTAAGTTGTGTGATAGAGCTATATCATTATCGTTATAAAAAAAAGATATTTTGAAGTAGCATTACACTACTTATTGCCACCAGAAATTGTCTTGTAACACAAGCGGTGTCAAACCCTGGCGCGATTCCCGATAGAAGTCATAAGTTTAACCCACATTTCCAAAGACTTCCATTCAACGTCAGATGTAAATTAGAAAGCCCGACGTATCGGTTATATACATAAAGTTTACTTTAATCAATGCAAGGCCACATCTCTAACAACCTGCCAAATATTTATCAACCGCACATCTGCATGGTTTGTCTTAGGTTTCCGTACCACCAGCAGTTCGTGTCATATAAACTATACAACTATCCGCTAACACAAGGAAACATTATCGGTACATCACCTTAGATCAGTCAATTTATGCCAGTACGAAATCTGCATCACATTTGCCACCATGGCGACATAAAAGGTATCTGCTAAGTCCCTTCTTATTTAATCCTTTGTATAATGTACCGGTTTCCTACCGTAAATTCTGCCACTGCAGCCACACCACCAATGTACAGCGCTAGATTTTAATAGCGACTATGGTATTTCAGGGTCATTCATTCGGTTTTTACCTGAATTCACTACTAGTGAACCATGACCTCATGGAAACTCACTAACACTTCACTCCGTGACGTTTGCTTCTAGTAACTGGCTAAATATTTCGGACTAAGGAATATTTCCATTGCACGTAATTCCAATATTTATGCAAGTAATCACACAATTCTGAGAATTCATTCAAACGGGGCGCTATAGCCGAATGCGCATATGCCAAATATATTACAATATAAACTATTTAAGGCAGTAGGTCAATGGTGTTGTTGAACAAAGATGTGTTTTGATGACAGATCAGTTATATTCCTTGACTCATGTTTAGGTCATGCGAATTTAGTTCCATTGTCACAAAGAATATTTCCATGTTTAACTTATTAATCTAATATTAATTGGAGAAGAAAACCAATGACGTTTTAGTCCCACTTACTAGAAACTCAAATAGTTTTCAAACTGTTTATTTTATATATGCATGCTGAAACACTCTTTAAATTGAAAAGAGTTGTTTAAATAAACTTTAAGCAGGACAAGTCATCTACCATCACATTCAGATGGCATTCACTCTTTATAATTACCAAATGTATAACAGAAAACGTAAATCTTGATAGAATCAATGAACCTGAAAGTCGCACAAATAATTAATTGAATGGAAGATATTAAAAAAATATAATCGATACTGAAACTACTATAGAAAAAAGGCAATGTTTTGGGTGGAACAAATTCTAACAAGGAATGCACGTGAGTGGACGAACTACCAAAATTTAGTGAATAAAATTTAAATTAAAAACGCTATGGAGTCAATAAAAATTAGTCCTTGGCAGAAAGAAGGTCTCACTCTTTTCAGTTTCTATGAGCCACAACAATCTTCTTTAATACTGAAATGACACATATATGTACCACAATAATCTTATTTTTCACTGAAATGACATGAACTGCCACTATGTACCACAACAATCTTAGTTTTCACTGAAATGACAGGAACTGCCACTATGTATCACAACAATCTTAGTTTTCACTGAAATGACAGGAACTGCCACTATGTACCACAAACAATCTTAGTTTTCACTGAAATGACAGAAAATGCCAGTATGTACCAAAACCTTCTTAGTACTGAAATGACACGAACACGACAATCTTCTTTTTTTAACAGAAAAAAAGATATGTATTGCCTTTTAACGACACCAACATAAAAAATTGTTGTACAAATTTATTTCATTTTGGGATACCTGTAACTAATAGAATTAAGACAACTTTATTAATTACAGTGTGTGTTCATTTATTTATTGTGTTAAAAAGAAATAGCTTTCAGAAATGTGATCAAGAAGATGTGAAGAAATATATGTATTTACTATCGGTCTATTTTGATATACAAAGGTACACGCAAACGTCAGGCGATTGTTATCCAGGGCAAAAATGGCCCGTATGAGTATCGTCCAGTCCATTGTACTGTGAGTTACAGGTTAGTAAGTGTTTCTGACATAAAATGACACTTTTCCGTATGATGAAAGTGGGGGTGGGGTGGGGTGGGGTGGGGTGGAGGTATCTTTGTAAACCCTCTCGATATTATTGAAAATGTTATTTGACAAAAAATTTGACAGCTTATCCCTTTTTTCTTCAAATTTAATTTTTAAGATGCCCTGATTCCGGCCTTTTATATCAAGTCAAGTTTACATTTAGTAAACACCGAATTATTTGTACAAGCTGGCTAACATGAAGGCCAGACAGATAACGTAGCCACAGCTTATATACTTACAAAGAGTGGTCAGCATATTGTTACTGCCATCAAATACAAGCATTTTCTCTGGTGCACAGAAAACAAAAGGAAGGCAGGCAAGTATTATCACGGCTAGCTTCATGGTTCTGCTTCGTTCCTGGAAGTCTCAAATTCTCATATATATATATATATATATATATATATATATATATATATATATATATATATATATATATATATATATATATATATATATATATATATATATATATATTCCCACCCTCCTTGATTTGTCTGAAGCATTTGACACAATAGACCATGATATATTACTTCACCGTCTTCAGCATGTATTTGGCATTCATGACACAGCCTTACTGTGGTACAAGTCCTACTTAGCCAACAGGACAAAAATGGTACCTGCAAATGGAATACACTCCAGCCCAGTTGATCTATGTTGTGGTGTTCCACAGGGGTCTGTTCTTGGATGTGTTCACTTCATTATATACACTCAGCCACTCTCAAGTGTCATATATCATCATCCAGTGTCTTACCACTTGTACGCTTATGACACCCAAACATACAAATCTAACCAGTAGAGAGGTGCATTTCTGATTTGAAATCATGGGTGGCATGTAACAAGCTCCAGATGAATGACGATAAAACTGAGACCATTCTGATTACAACACAAAGACTTTCTCATCCACATCCTTTACCTCAAATAATAATTATCAGCAACACCAACATTACTTTCACACAATCAGTACGAAACTTAAGTGTTACTCTGGACAGTACTCTCTCAATGCCCCAATATGTCAAGGCTGCATATTTTGAGCTGAGACACATCAGCTCCATTTGCAAATATCTTTCAGTTGATGCCACTAAATACTCCTGTGTTAATTAGTACTTTCAAGACTGGACTATTGTAACTCAGTTCTATAGGGCTCTTCTGAATATCAACTCCAGAAACTTCAAAAGTTCAGAACACAGCTGCTTGTATCGTCCTTAGAGTACCACGATCAGAGCACACCTCACAACTGCTCTGTACCCAACACTGGCTATCAATTCGATCCAGAGTCAAACACAGAATTTGTTCTCTGTGCTACATTTTACTCACGGACTCCAGTCGAACATATCTATCTGGCCTCACCCATGTGTACACACCAGTAAGGTACTTACGCTCCTCTTCTGACAATCGTATACTCATTATTCCCACTATGAAAACGAAGTCATCTGGACAACATTCTTTTGCATACCAGAGCCCAGCAACGTGGAACGAATTCCCCATTGAAGTTAGACACAAAGACACCGTTATCCTGTTCAAGAGTGCTCTTGAAACTGACCTTTTTTGACTGCAAGAACAAACTTAAGACCTAATGATGTTTCCTACACTAAATGTTTTCAACATTTTCTTTTGTTTTCTAATTTCATAGTTTTTTTTAGTCATATCATTATATATGTATATATTATTAACAATAAAAATTTGTCAATGCTATGACTTATAAACATAAATCCCCGTGCATGAAGGAATTGTATATATAGTGTGTTCGCTGAATCAGTGATATACCACGAGATGTATAAATTGTTCATTAAAAGGAAACGAGGCTTTTATACAACGAGTCGTATATCATTGCATTGATACAGAGTACATAATGTATATACATGTATATATTATTTATATCACATACAAACACATGTATTTGCTCTTTTGAACGGAGTTCAGATTTACTACAGGCAGCTGTATATTGAAATATTATAACACTGCCAACATAAATAAATAGCAACATCAGAAAACAAAAAATAAATATTATAGAAAATATGTTGTGTTAAATAAAAACGCCAGAAAGAAAAAAAAATAGGGGATTAAATCTGAATGAAAGATGCATTACTTAAAATCTATTGATGACCCTTACAAATAACAAGAAAATTAGATTATTTTTGGGGGGGAATTTTAAGATAGCTTATTAATATCTATAATAATATTCCACATATAAGAAACAAAACACTAAAATAAGGTAAGATTCAACAGGGGATATCTAATTTTAGGTTCGGTGGTGTTTGTAACTGGCAAACGAGTTTGTCTGGTTAATAAATTAATATCCATTCTATCATTTTTAACAATTTAATTGAATTGTATGGCTCATTTTAAGACTTTCAATTATTATTAGTATTGCGTTTTTTGTTGTGTTAAACAGTTTATTTCTTTATACTAAATATGTAAGCAGTCATTTATATTAAAAAGGACTAGATTCAGATGTTGAAATTAAATTACACAGATCGAGAAAATTAACACCTTTATCATATTTTTTTAAACTTTACAATCCTCAAAATTTTAAACACCTTACTTATCATAACAATAAACAGGTGTTATAAAATATAAAATTTATTTGTTGATTTATTAACCATAAGATTAAACACAAGGAGACCATTCTGTAATAAATGTATTAAAATATTTTAATAATAACTTTGTATGTGATTATGATTTTTAACGTAGGTTTAACAATGTATCAGTCATATCACCAAGATGTCTGCAGTGTGGCCGTTTATTGTGATGTCTAGCCCTTGGACATCATGCCGCAGACATGTAGCATGATGTTCCACCCAGTCACATTATCCTGACACCAGGCCGGCCAGTCCTAACATTAACCTCTTAATGCTGAGCGCCAAGCGAGGCAGCTGTTAGTACCATTTTGTAAGTCTTTGGTATGACTCGGCCGCGGATCGAACCCACGACCTCGCGCTTCCGCGCCAGACGCGCTAACCGCTAGGCCACCTGAGCGGTCTTAATAATAAGTAGTTAGATTATTACACAATGTAAGGCGAAATTATCACCACCAATCTTAATTTTATTAAAATATTAAAAATGCCTGAATGATTTAACGCAAAGATTCAAATTATTATGTGCATGAAAGAAAATGGAAATAAGTATTTTTAAAAAATGATTGACATCCCAGTGATATAATATTTTCAAAAAAAATGTTTCATGCAAAGGTAATTAATAAATCTGAACACAAAACAGTATTTTTAAATAATATATAACCATACAGAATAGATCATTTTTTTTATATCTATAATATATAGTTTCCTATAAATTTACTGCACCCATACACATCTAATGCGTATTTTTTAATTTATTATTTTTTTTTGTCAGAGACGAGTCGTAAAATTTTTCGTCCTTTTCCTTTAAAATGAGGTATAACGGTACCAATTGCGCAAGTCCAGGTGGGTGGAGCTTAAGGTGTAGGGAACATTGCATTAAGAAATAAACAACACAAGCTATGATTGGTGAATTATGTAAGAGTTGTACTTTCTGTTAGGCTTAAAAAAGTTTAGCCTCTTGGCAACATGTAAATATGCTAATTCCTATATAGATCATATTTTGTATTTTTTATGATTTTTTGAAAATGTGATGCACATGACTGAAAATAAGTATATTGTGACTAGATAACTCGTACCCCTGTCTAGTTCCAGCAGAGTTATCTCTCTTAAATGCAATGAAGTACCTGGTTCTATCATTGTCAAATTGACAATCTAATATTGTTCTCTATGACAGTGTGTGACATGCATGCTGAAGTAGGATATAAAGTATATTTATTTCACAAAACATTAGCATTGAGGTCTATGGAAAAACAATTGGTACCGTGATACCATGAGAAAGAAACGTCAGTTGTAATTTTGGTTTGTATCTTTCCGCCAAGCAAATCTGAAATCAAGTCTGAATGTTAAGAGCAACAAATTAGTTCTAACCACGTGGCTCCTTTACATTGTTAATTTACATGGCTAATTGAAGTCAGTCTAACACATCTCTCGTGGAAGTAATTTCAAATAAGCCCATTCTTTCACACAAAAAGTGTGTTAGTATGTGTTTTTGCAAAGCGTAAAATTGCCGAAGCTTAATGGGGCACTTCCGCTGTTAACTCTTCATTTTCGGAGGAACGTAGTTTTGCATATCGTAAAACTCTTAAATTCGGATGTAAGTAAATATTGCTTGTAGTTCGCAATGAATATAAGTTTTTTTTTTTAATTAAAAAAACTCCTCAAACAAAAGAGACACACAAAAAACACGTGAACTTGTGAAATTTGATGTGGTGCACTCCTCTCCGAGTGAATACACCAAACACATCAAAATGATCTGAATTCTATAAACACTTCCTGTGTTAATCGCTATCTGTCGGAAATAGCCGAGCAATTTCCCGATCGACAGCCGATGTTGTTTCTGATCTATTTGCCTTGCATCTAACCGAAACAGACCAAATCATAAACTGTCAAGTAAACTTCCGGTGACCTAATTGGATTACTCGCCATATTTAGGTGTGGAAGAATCTCTGGAATGACTCAGTGAACTAACAAAGGATAGAGTGCATTGGTTTGCAGAGCAGTTGCAAACTAAATTCCATTAAAACTATTAAGTTCAGTCATCAGAGAACACTTGGTGAGTAAAACATATCATAAATTATTGCTGATTTTGTAATCGTAGTTAAAAAACTGAAGCAGGTGCCCGCGATTGGAATCCTATTTCATTTGGACCGGTCACCTTTGGTCTTAACTCAGCCGTTCAACTCATTGTCAATTTTGTCTAATGCTGGGATAAATGAACTGCATGCTATCACCCATTGCGCTTGATTGGCCTTACACATTCTTTCAGCTTGAACTGCACAGTAATATGTGGTAATCCTGTACAAAAAATCATAAGAATACATTCCCTGGGTGATGAATAAATTCTTGATTCGGGTTATCTGCACGGGATTTAAATGAATTAAAGCCATAGTTATGTTTTAGAGTACAAGTACATTGCCAATCAGTAGCATCTTTTTCGATTTGGACAAACCCCAACATAAATGTAAAAAATCTGATTGGTAAGAGGACTCTCCGTTTACTTCCTGTATAGACCAACAGACCAATGTATTTAAAAAAATAAGGTGGAGAACAATTTGTTGGTCTACTTCCTGTAATGAACGGACTGGATATGCTTGCGTTTGATGAAAAGATAACATTTTCTGCAACATATCAGTCAGACTAGCTATTTGACCAGTTCAGTTTTCTTTTGGTGTTTAGAAACCTTGGAACACATTGAAAATACCAAAATGCCCTTCATTTATATTGTGTAAACTACAGTTACAGTTGAAGCTATGGTTGTGGAAGTGTAATTCTTAACTTTAATAATTTAATATTCACTATATAATTGGATAACACCTACTGATGAAGCGTGATGTAATAGTATATTGTTCATGCGTGAATTGGAAATTAAAAGGAAAATTTTAATATATATATAAAAAGTTTCATTGATTGTTGTTTTTCTTATTGTAATTATGAATAAAGAAAACTTTGTTAAAATGTCATACTTGCAACTGAAAGGATTTGGGTAAGGATTCTACCATCAGAATAGCCCAGAACAGCATGTCCTGGGGCAAAACACTTTGTTCCATTTGCCTCAGCACTAAAAAAAATAATCTCCTGTTTCTGTGCTGTAAGGCAAGTAACTGCCACATGTTCATTATTTTCTTCATCAAATTCAGTTCAGAAAAGTAAGTGAAAATCTGTAATGGGGAAATCGCTGTGTGAGTGGCAACATTAAGAAAACCTCGCTTTCTAAAAACAGACACACATTGGCTGTGTTGATTCAGTTCATTCTAAAAACAGACACACATTGGCTGTGTTGATTCAGTTCATTCTAAAAACAGACACACATTGGCTGTGTTGATTCAGTTCATTCTAAAAACAGACACACATTGGCTGTGTTGATTCAGTTCATTCTAAAAACAGACACACATTGGTTGTGTTGATTCAGTTCATTCTAAAAACAGACACACATTGGCTGTGTTGATTCAGCTCATTCTAAAAACAGACACACATTGGCTGTGTTGATTCAGTTCATTCTAAAAACAGACACACATTGGCTGTGTTGATTCAGTTCATTCTAAAAACAGACACACATTGGCTGTGTTGATTCAGTTCATTCATATACTGGCTGATTCTTCTGTGTAATTTTTTTAAAAAGTTTTGTTAAAGTTTTATTGGTGGTAAAGAAATTAAGATGAACAATATCATCTGAAAGATGTGCCACAGGGATTGTTTAAAACATCTTTAAAAATCTTTTCAACTGCCATTTCAGTAAACTTACAGAAAGAAAAAGAATTTTTTTGATTAACAGTAATTGATTAATCATTTGTACTAACTTGCTTTTACAATACTGTCATCTAGTTACTCACTTGACATTCATTACAGTGTATAGCTTCTAATGTTCTCTTTTAAGTCATATTTCCAAAATACACTGCATATGAATAATAATACTTTTTAAAATATTTTGTACCAGATGTGTTAATAATATCGATACAACTCAGAAACTTTTCTGATTGAAAATAAAGTACCAGTGCTGCTTAAAACCATTGTTAAATCCAATATGCATAATGGAAATAGAGAGTATACAAAACATATATAATATATTGCATGTCTTGCTTTGCTTCTTCCTCTTCAACTCTTACTTTTCCCTGTTCTATCCGAAGGAAAAGCCACTTCTCCCAAAAGTTTCAAGTCTAGCTTGGCCTCTGACATATCAGTAAATATAGTACCATTTTCAACTATCAGATCACTGAATGGTATCATTTTGACATTCCAATTTACATGTGTTAATATATTTGATATAAGTCATTTATATTTATTTTTATTTTTGTTTGTATATTAGATTTTAATTTGGCATTTTAAGTTTTAAGATTCGTTCATTGAAGGGGGGGGGGGTGACATTTACTTTACAGAATAAACACCAGGTGTTGACCTCATTTCTGACCTGGTTTCAGAGTTGTAAACAAGCTTTTAAAATCATTGGTTGGTTCCAAGGACATTTTGAAGCTTTGTATAAACATCTTTCTTTTTTAGTTGGGTCATATGGCCATTCACCACAATTAATTTTACTATATGTTCTCTACATATATTTCTCATCACTGACCTTTCCACAGTGTGACAATCAATACAAATCATATGAAAATCTAAAATACCCCCAAAGATGACTTCACTGTGAAATTCATGTCAAGGGTTGACCAGCATTTTTTTGAGTGGCTGCACTGTAAACAGAGCAGCATGTACACAGAACACTGATTTCACTTCCGGATCATCACTAAGGCCTAATTACACAGTGTGCACTGTCGCCAAAATACATACAGACAGCCACTCTCAGAGCTCCTATTCTCAAGAATAAACAATTAACTTTAAATCCATACCAAAGATGCATCAATTCTATCACCACCAAAAGGAGAGAGGAAAAAATATTCTAAAAAATAGACTAGAACTACATTCGTGGGTACTGAACTGGAAGTATTAATTGTGATGTGATTCCTGACAGGCCCAACTTTTTGGGGCAAATTTTAGTAAAACTTTTATATTTGAATGCTGCACCTATTTGAACTTTATAGATGAAGTCTTTTTGAATTTCCTTGCATACAAGACATGTGACACCTGCTGGAAAGTGTGTAGTGCTGGTTAGTGTTGTTCCGATTATCGATTGTGAACTCCATAGTCGATTGTGTAAAGGGAGACTACTTTTTAGGTGTGTGCAAAGCACAAAGGTTAGTAAAACTCCCAGCCACAAAAAGTTGACCTGAAATTTATTAATTCCCTTCACAATTACAAATATGTAACCTTATGATTCATAATTAGGAACATTTTCATTATTACTTAGTCAAATTGTTAAATTGTTGATTTAATACATTTAAATACATTTTGTTGATTTGTTTTAGTTAAATTGCAACATCTTTTGTAGTATTTATAAACAATGATAAACAAGAAAAACATGTCCTTCTATACTTTAAATTATGGACACATCACATGTAAACGAAGGAATTTTGGGTGATTGTAGCAGTATTTCAGTTACATATGACTGATCAGCCATAAAAAGTTGCATTCATTTAACAAAGTTGTAGAACAAAAGTAATACATAATGTAATATTATTGTCAGGTTAAAGTATACATGTTTTTAAAAGAGATTACTCCTGTACATTTCTAAACATATTGAACTCTTGATCAAAGATATAACTGTTTAACAAAAATTAAAATATGCTCGTAGTAACCGATTATAATCGATGATCAGTTGGTTAAGGGGAACCAATAATCGATTATGAATTGCAGATCCATGTGCTCTTGAGAAACCAAAACTAAGTTTGCTATATCTTCCTTAATTGTAGGACTTTTTCAATGCTGAACTGGAAGTATTAATTGTGATGTGATTCCATATGCTGTTTACGTGATATCTTAACGTAAAATTGTTCTCAGAGATTCAAGAAAGTAGTGACCCCATTCTTGTTTACATAAAAACAGGTATATAAACTAAACAGGTATATAAACTATGTTTTGGAGCGAGTTATTCAGTAGAAGTTTGAGTTTTTAGAGTACTAAGTTGTGTGTGTTTTTTTTTAGTTATTTTTAATTACCGTGTACTGGAAATTGTGTCAATTCATTTGCATCAAGAGGAATTAATTTGTTAGTTGTCTGGAAAAGAATATGTGCTCATAGATTTTCATTAACAAGAACTGACTTCATCAAGAGACTTCGTCTTCCATATTGGATACTTCACTGGAATTTGAACTTAGAATTATTTGAACTTAGAATTATTTGGACATTTTATTACCAGGACTTTTGCAATTTCTTTAGTGGATAATATTTTGAATTATTTTGGATTAATTTTGGAATTGATTCTTAAAACCATAAGTGTATTTTTCTTTTCTGAAAAAATATTTGTAGTCTATAAATTTTTTAAGTTTTACAAGCTTGTTATTTTCACTCTTTCTTTGTTACTGTTTTTTCGAGCCTAAGCACGTAACACATATACCAAGTAGAAATTCAGACATCTGTATAATTCAGTAAAGAACAAATCCAGACGTGGAAATGAAGATGAATACCAGCAAAATCTATGGTATTGTACCTTTTGCAGATGCAGAAGACTGCAGCCATAGTTACTTGTATTTGTTAGTGACGAAGGAAAGCTATTAACAACACCCAGTCCTATTTTTATTTTTTTAAAAAAACTTAGTTACACAATGTGATAAACTAGAGTGGTTTGAAATGTGCCTCAGTGATGATTCTGTGCTTATTTTATTTATTCCATCAGCACTTTCCTTCTCTGGTTAAATATCTCTGCATAAAAAGAGAAATGTCAAAGTTGTTCCCAGTGACAATTTAAAGAAAGATGCTATCAGGGTTTTATCTTGAGGGAGACCTCTCCATTTCTCAATGAAGAAGAAACAGCCATAGTTCAGTATTTACTTAAACTCCAATATCAGTCTTTCTTCCTGCTCTACTTTTGTATTTACTGAAATCAGCATCTTTAAAAGATGTCACCTCTAGTTGTATAGGCACTAATGTGTTAGTTATTTCTGAGCATATCCTGTTCCATATCTCTCAATAGATATCATTCTTTGCTTCCTTCGGAAGGTGCAAACAGGGTTTCTGTCATGGTGCCATTGAATTTCTCAACTCCAAACCCAAGACTATATGCAATTTTTAACCACTAAAATGTTGTCGCCAAATAATTGTCAAATGGTATCAGCTTGAATACATTGGGAAACTGATCTTTACGACCCTTCCAGCGCTCACAGATATTATCTTTTGTGAATACATTGGGAAACTGATCTTTACGACCCTTCCAGCGCTCACAGATATTATCTTTTGTGAATACATTGGGAAACTGATCTTTACGACCCTTCCAGCGCTCACAGATATTATCTTTTGTGAATACATTGGGAAACTGATCTTTACGACCCTTCCAGCGCTCACAGATATTATCTTTTGGATGTATCTGTTCCAAAATAGTATTTTTCACAAACATAAACTTACATTGTTGCATGAGTTGTTTGCTGACTACCATGCCAGATTTCTTATCTGTTTTTTAATGCTGTATTAGGTTTTTTAGTCCGTCAATGCCAAAGTCAGGTTTTGCAGACAGAGGTATTTAAATAAATATCGTTATTACAGGAAATCTTGTGCATTACTGTTCAAAGTGCATGAACTCGTACACATTTTGCACAATCTCTGGAATAAGCAATAGTCACCAATGAGAATTCACTGTAACTCATTTCACTGTGTGAACACTGGTAGTCTAGCTTTTAAATCGACCAAAGTAAACAAGATACAATTTAGCATAGAAACTTAACTAAAATGATGAGTAAAGTATTTCATTATAAAGGTGGAACACATTTGGAATGTATAGTACATTAGAACCTGTCTTAAAAGACCACCCCTTCTGCCAAAGAATGATGGTCTCTCATAACAGATCATAACGCTTTATAATCAAAATCTATGGGCATTGAGATTCTGGTCTCCCAAAACAGGTGGTCTTTCAAGGCAGGTTTTACTGTATATGCTGAACATACTGCTGCTGGGTTAAGATCAGTAGCATGTAATGGGGGAGGAGCTGATTATGAACCATGTTACTTTGTGGTAATTTGTGGATGGAAGATTAGTATGCTGAATAATTCTTGTTTTCACTAATTAAAACAAGTGCCTGTGACTGTGAATGCTGTTTCAGATGAATTATAATTTAACAGAATAACAAGGCAAATTAATAATAATTATTCATGACTGTTGAAGACTGAAATAACCTGCATATGATAAGTATAGTTGTGTATTGGTTTTCTGTCTCATGTATCAAGTTGTGTATAATTACAGCAAAAGTATCAATATATTGAAGTAATATTTCACCTTTAGTATTATGTCAACTGGTACTTTTTTAATTGCAAGATCATATACAAGTACATTATTTTTTAATCGTAATGGATAGCTATTTAACTGATTACATCATTGGTAATTAAATGACTTTATTCATCTTTTTAAATTTAAATTAACTTGAATGTTGTATTTATTGTCACTCTTGGGGAAATGATTTTCAATTTGTCAATGAATTTTTTTTTTTAATTGACATCTTTTCCTCCTCATATGTAAGTGGTGTTAATAATGTTTTATCACCATGTTATCTTTGAAATTTAGGTTTTATTAACAAAATGTACTAAAAGAACACATAAGAAAACACAATTAATAGTGCTGTTGAAGGAAAATCAGCTCTCTTATATTTTAGCCATACAAACATATTTGTCATATCTGATTGCATACACAGAGCAAAATTGGTTTAAAGTTAAATGGCCATGGGATTGGGAATCACTTGGGTGAAAAATGTATATCGCCTTGGGTGTTTAATCTCTGGTCTTTGTTAGTGTTTTAGCTACTGATGAGGACTTATTAATTATGTCAGAGGTTTCCACAAAATTTGTTGCCAGATAATAAAGTTATAAATAACACTAGGAAATTAAATAACACTAAAATGGAAACCATCCAGTGTATATAAAAAAAAACTTATTTTCTTGAACAAGACACAAATTTTTACAACTGACTGTAAATATTTGTCACCTCCTATTGACAAGGACAGATTACCTACCTGCCAGGTATGATGTCTTGTGACTTGCCCAAGTACTTTTGGCTGACCTCTCTGTTTTTACCTATCCCACATTGGTCCATCCTTCCATCATTTCATGGTCTCACACCTTGTTGGTGTCTGACACACTTGATAAAAGTGTAAAGTCCAGACACAAAATCTGATTCTGACAATGGGTGAATTTTTGGTGCAAAAAGATCGGTTCACAAAATTATGTTTTTATATCAGTATTTTGTAATGGGAGTAGAAAGTCCATATTAATTTGTATCCTTGTAGGGCTACATCTGTCTGCTTTTCTGTAATACCACCCATTTTGGTGTCTTAAATGACCATGACACTATAAAGCATAGAGGTAAGGTACTATGTACCTCCTGATGCACAAAGTGGCACCAAGGGTTAATGAGTAAGGTGTTTAAAAAAAATCTGCATGTGAATGTCATCAATGCAGGAATTAAGCCAGTTTAATATTTCACTTTTTCAGTGTTTAGTACAAAATTTTATTAATTATTTTCTTAAAGTATTGATGATTTTAAACCTTAACATGGCATCAGTATGAAATTGCAAAAGTTGAAAGGAATTTGTTGTTCTGTACAGTCATTGCAAATCATCATAGATGAATTTAATTTGATGATAATTAGATAATGTTGACAGCAGTTTCTTTAAACTACTTTTTTACCATTGAAAAAACACATGGTCATAAAAAAAACATTTGCTGAGTAAACATTATATTTTAAAGAAAGTCTGTTTCCAGTCTTTATCATGTTAAGTCCACAAAAGCATGCTTTGGGTATGTCCAGACAGCAGTAGGTCTGTATATATATATATATATATATATATATATATATATATATATATATATATATATATATATATATATATGAAATATCACTATGATCATTGATTCTTTTACCTTTAGTGTGGGATATATTCATCAAAACATGTGATAAAAAAATAATAGCCTTCAATCAAATTAATCATGATGAGTGACATATGGCATGAACTTGGTCAGTGGTGTACATGTAAATATTTGTCAGCTCCAAGTTTGTTGTGCCGATTGAGTTAAAGCTTGTGTTTTAGATGTTATCAATTAAATCTAATTTCATGGGCTGTACACATTTATAAGGTATATATTATAACCTTGATATCTGTATAAGTGCTTTATCTATAATATAGGAATGTGAGATTTTTTTTATTGTTGGCTGTGTCAGAATTCCTTTGCAGGTTATACAGAAATTGTTCAGGTGTGTATTTATCTTAGTTAATATGGTGAACAAATTTCAGTGTAACTTTTTTGTTTGTATGTTTGATTAGGATTTTTAATGTAGCTTTAACAATTTTTCAGTCATATCACTACGATGTCTGCAGTGAGGCAGTTTATAGTGATGTCTAGCACTGGGGCATCATGCCGCAGACGTGTAGCATCATGTCCCACCCAGTCACATTATCCTGACACCAGGCTGACCAGCCCTAACACTAACCTCTTAATGCTGAGCTTCAAGCGAGGCAGCTGTTAGTACCATTTTTGTAAGTCTTTGGTATGACTCAACGGGGAATCAAACCTACGACCTCTTGCTTCTGCGGTGTATGCTCTAACCACTAGGCCACCGGGGCGGTTTCAGTGTAACAAGTCAGCATTATAAGATCCAGAAGTTATTGATAGTGGACAGTTTTCTCATAAATTCTTTCAGTTGTCTTATTTATCATTATTATGGCACTCTTGGCAGTATTTCGAACTCGCCAATAAAATTCACACTAAGCCATGTCTATTTTAAGAAACTATTTAGTAACAGTATTCATATTTTGATAAATACCTCTGGTAAGTTCATACCCTATTTTATGGGCAATTTTTTTGGGTGGCAGGACTGTTGTTCTTATCATGAGATAATTACTCATTGTGTGTGTTATGCTAAAGGTGATATATATGTATATCTACATTGTGTACTTAATGTTTGTCTGTGATTGAGGGTAGAGTTTGCAATAGTGTTGCATCTGAATTTTCAATTTGTATTTATGGGATATAAATTGTTGAATTTGAATTAAATTGTTGATTTCACTTTCTTTTGATTATTTTAAGATCTAGAGTATATATATTCCACACAAATTCCAATTTATAAATAAAAAACATACATGGGCTTGTTGCTGCTAAGGTTCAACTGTGCTAATGTATTTTGTTTTTAAATTAATTTTTGAATGCTTTACTGACTGCTGAGATAATGTGAGCTTGCCCAGGCAGGAATCAAACCTGCAACCCTTGGATAATGAGTCAGATGTTCCAGTTACTGAGGTACCATGGTTCTAGGCCCGCATAACATTGGCTGCACTATACCTTTGATATTATGGGTATACTGCCATTGAAAGCTTGACATTTTCATATTATGGGTATAAAGCTTGACCTTTGAAATTATGGGTATAAAGCTTGACCTTTGAAATTATGGGTATAAAGCTTGACCTCTGAAATTATGGGTATAAAGCTTGATCTTTGATATTATGGGTATAAAGCTTGATTTTGTTGTTGTGGGGTTTAATGTAATTTTTCAGCACATGATAGGCTATACATGGCGTCCAGTGTTGGTGGAGGAAGACCCCTGGAAAGAACCACCGACCCATGAGAAGGTACTGGCAAGCTTTCTCACATAACTACATTAGCCGATCTTAGTCTTGAACAAACGCAGACGAAGGTGAAATGGCAGTGATATGTAATGGAAATCACTTCAGACCACTTGGTCACTCGGGGCCCTGATATGAAGCTTGACATTTGAAATTTTGGGTATAACACCATCGAAAGCTTGATGTTTGATATTATGGGTATAACACCATCTAAAGCTTGACCTGCAAGCTCAGCATCAAATTCTTAATACCTTTAATGTGTTTTGTTTTGCTCTATTTTTCTGAATTCAGCAGTATAAACAATGACACATGTACACTATGATTACAGCAAGCACTTTGGCATCAGCACCAGGGAGATGCATTTTCTCCTAATTGTTTGCCTAATTACCTGAATGTCAAAGCAATTAGAGGTTTTATTGGGTAGTATATTAAGTTTACATACTGGTTTCAAACTAGTGATGTAAATAAGTCAGTTAGGATCTTTGTTAATCTAACTATATACATAGCATGATAGAGAGAGTGGTAGGTACATATAAAACATTTTTCACTGGTTATGAAAGTACCCCCCCCCCCCCCTCCATCTTGCTTGCAGTATATAAATGCATTTTAATGAATGCTATTCATTCATTTTTTTTTTTGTACCATTAATTCATAGAGTTCATTTATAAACATGTGGTGATCATTTGATTTCACATTTACATATATTATAGCTGTGGATGGGGTGGGGTACAATACAGATGTCATGTTTAATTACAAGCTTTCACTTAGCAAAATGCACTATGTGACCACTGACGCTCACTTAAAATTTTACACAAGGCATCCGGATGTCATATGTTATTCTTAATGCCTGTAGTCATTCTTGTTTAAAAGTCTGTTTCCTTTGTGATACTAAACCATTTAATTTCTCAATAATTATTTCTGTACTTGTTGATTTATTCATATATTAATTGCTACACTTATATTTCTAATCATGCACACATGCATTTTCAGATGTACCAAGCAAATGTTCATTTAATTGTGACAATGTTTTAGGTGCATTTGTTCCATTAAATATATTTATTAATCTAAATTTTCCCACTAATTTGCATTGGTTTCTGTGAGTTTTTAAACTCTGAAATTAGTTCCAGTAAGTCATACCAAGGTTGATACAACATTAGATTCATGTAGGTCTCCCAAGAAAATATACATGAGAAATAAATGTACATACAGACCATAGCAATTGGGCAATTTGAAAATAGTGTTCTCACAAATCTGTAATGCTAGAGTTAAATGGCTCTTCTTCCCGCATCATTTGGATTCTGATGGATGAGCAGCCCATTTTAGACTGCATATGGATAATTGTTTTGTCAGTCAGGAAGAAAAAAAAAGCCCAATCTCAGTGGCCAGTCTATTGAATAGCCATGTTTGAATGGATTGCAAATTGCTGTGGTAGGGAAATGAGTAGGAAATACATGAGTCATTGACAGTAACAGAAAGAACAATAACAGAAGGAGTGACCTGGTTATATATATATATATATATATATATATATATATATGAGTAAGGGTTTAGTGTTCTCATTAGACTGATCAATAAAGCAGTTAATTTACCTTGCCCTTAGCAGTATGCAATAAACTTGAAAAATAACTGGCATGCCACTAATAAATCCAAATATAAAAATGCTGTATGGTTAACAATAATGTGGGAAAGAGAGGGGTTTGGTAAAAACTAAACAAATTAAGAGTGGAGAAGATCCAGTACAAAAACAACCTGGTTGGGTATGTTCCATGTGAAGAAAACCCAGTTTAAAAATAAAAAGACCTGGTTGGATAGTTCCCTTCATGTCTCTTGCTTGTTTCATAAGATTCTATAGATATCAGTGTCATGTTTTTTGCAAGTTTTGCTTAATAAATTTTGACCAGACTTGACTTTTAAATAATAAGTTCACAATTAAAGTTTTGATATTTGGCTCTTTCATCCTCCTTGTTTTTCTTAATCATTACTCTTAGAAATTTTAAAAAAATTTGCAGCAATGTGGGATTAGAAGTCCAAAAATTGCAATGTTGTATACACACTCAGGTTACCATGCTACTATTAGCACTACCAAAGATTTGAATCTCCGTTCCAATGCATGCATTTTTATTTTGAAGAGCTACCACTAGGACAGCACTCTGGTTGCCTGAATACTAATAATGTCAATGTGGAAAGGTCATGGGTTCAAGTCATGCCAAAGGCTTATAAAAATGTTAATATCAGTTGCCTCATGTTGGTGCTCAGTATTGATGTTAGTATTAGGACTGGTGATAGGATAATGTGACTGGGTGGGACAACATGTCTGTGGCATGATGGCCCAGTGCTAGACCTCACTTTAAATTGGTACACTGCAGACATCTTAGTGATACGATTAAAATATTGTTAAATCTACATTAAAATCCAAATCATACACACTCACTCCCAGTAGGTGAGAAATAATATACCTTTTAGGGTAGGCCTATAGAATGAGTGAGCATTTTTATTTGATTTAAAAGAAGAAAAATAAACCAGTGTTTGTGACCATTTTAACAAAAAAACTCCTAGCGCAGAGTTTACGGAGCATGAGGTAAAATCCTACTTCCAAGGTCTGTAGTGTCAAGGTCATGCATGATACACCAAAGTGGGTGGTATTATAAAAAAGGTAGACAGATTTAGCTCTACAAAGATATCAAATAATCTGGACATTTTAGTTGCACTACAAAGTACAGAGGGAAAAACCTAATTTTTCGGATCTGTTTCTTTTCCACCCAAAATAAGCCCATGGTCGGAAAAAAAGAACTCCACATTCTGCTCATGCGCTAGCAAACCAACCAATGGAAAACATTTCTTTTTAGCACAACTAGGCATTGTGCTAATTGAAATTTGCTTGGAAATTGATGTATTAGGATGTATTCAGAAATAGTCCCCAGAATGTGTTTCCTACTCGCATTTCAGGTGAAAACAGCAAAAACCTCCAGGGGTTAATGTGTTAAAGACACATTTTAAAATACTAAAGCCTCTGCTGTGAACAAAGATGTTTCTTAAAACAGTTATTCACTTAAAAGAGATTGTAGAACTATACATGTATATCAAAATTAAACCATGTTGTAAGAACTAAGAGGCTAGACTCCAAAGACAGATCACTCAGGTTATCTCCAGTAGTAATGACCTTTCAGTGTAGGTTTTCTTACAGTACAGGAATATTGCCCCTCAGATTTATCAGTACAGTAAAACCTGTCTTGAAAGACCACCTGTATTGAGAGACCATATTCTCAATACACAAATATAATGATGATACATGTATAGTGTTATGACTTGTTATGAGGGACCACCTGTCTTGAGAGACCGTAATTTTATGGCAGAAGATGTAGTCTTTCATGACAGGTTCTACTGTATTTGGATATACATATATATCTGTTAGAAACTTGTAGAATTCCTCAAAATTTGACATACAGTACAACTGAATCAGATTCATATTGAAGATAGAATGGGTTTTCAGATTTCAGGCTGGACAGATAGACAGAGCATCTGTTCCATGCAGCTGGCCCAATGTACTTATTGTGTGTTACTGTGACATGCTTTATTCATGCTCATTGGCATTACTATACAACAGTATACAGACTGCACTGGTGTAGTTATAGCCATTTCCTCCTCAAATTTGTCATACATGTATTAAATACATGATCTCTAGTTAAAAGCCTATGCCAATGGAAGTGTGGTAGAGGTGTAACACCACTGATTTGATTTGTGGTAGAGGTGTAACACCACTGATTTGATTTGTGGTAGAGGTGTAACACCACTGATTTGATTTGTGGTAGAGGTGTAACACCACTGATTTGATTTGTGGTAGAGGTGTAACACCACTGATTTGATTTGTGGTAGAGGTGTAACACCACTGATTTGATTTGTGGTAGAGGTGTAACACCACTGATTTGATTTGTGGTAGAGGTGTAACACCACTGATTTGATTTGTGGTAGAGGTGTAACACCACTGATTTGATACTATAATTTGAACACAACTCAAGTTTGACTCTTTCAACCAGACACAACATTTTTCTTCAACACAAAATCTGCTGAGATTAAATGAATATTATGTACTTCTACTTTGAAAGAAAAAAGTGGATCAGTATATGTGTGTGTGAATTGGATTTTTATTGTACCTTTAAAAAAATTAAATCATATCACGATGTTGTTATGCAGAATGGTAATTTATAGTGCTTGTCAGGTTCTCCTGCGGGTTATGAGCGTTATTCGTATAATATTGTATAAGCCCCACTTGTCAAAAGTGTTACGTCCCACTTTGTCAAGGGGTGTACAACATATAATAATAATAACTATAACCCACTCCCCTTTGATACTCGTTATCTAAGAGATGACTGCCCTCAATATAATTGCCCGGTTCGAGTATAATAAAGGTAGCAAACTGAGCAGGTATATTGAACAAACAACTCCGAGCCCCCATAAAGATAAATAGGCAATTTAATCAAATACATACACAGTTATGAAACTTCCTTTCATTAGGAATACACACGGTTTAGAAATACGTTTACCGAATTACAAGATTTGAAATAGAATTAAACAAATTATCCGTTCTGTTACTGATACTTAAAAATCATCATAGGATCGAGTGGTACAATCGAAGTCAATGTGTTATTCGATTTTCATAACCTGTTATCCTCAGTCCTTGTTCACTGTTTAATCAATATCGTTTTAAGAAATTGTCTCGTCCAATTTCATGATACTTTGCACTCGTGATCGCTTGATCCCGGAATTGTCCACTGTATCATGCGTACAATGCAATTTCCGTTTCTCCCAATTCTGTTTCCAAAGTTTACATCGTTATTCCCGTAAATTCACGATCTTCCTAAAAAGCTATTTTCTTTCAAAAGAAAATTAAAACAGCCTAAGTCTCTCATTACAATGGTTACAGTTGAGACTGTCCATTATTCCTGGTTCGAACAATCAGCTATTTCTATCAGTGATAACAATTTTACAGCTAGTAATTAACTACACATGTCCTCAAATGAATGTAGTTAAACCAATTGTTAATTCGTTTTGCCTTGACCTAATACATTAACGTACTACATAGCGAGGCATTGAATTATGGCTCTGCCTGAATTTTCCACAATAAATAAGTCATATACTCTGTCGCTAAATCCTCTTATGAAATCAAAATTTGGTGAATTCACATGTATTCTTGTAAATCCCTTACTAACATAATACCGGTACATTAAATTCTTAGAACACAATCATTATTCAAACAATATGATAAGTTCAAGAACTAACGTAACACTTCCTATTCATACTCAGCATAGTGTTTTTACGACATAAATTAACACCACATCATTCTTAACTAAGAATTAAGGTAAGAATTCCAATTCATAATTCAAAAGCACATTATTATACAAATGTATCAAATGAATTTATGCAAACCTGTAAACTAGGCAAACATAAAATAGCAGCATACATGGCACTGCGACAGTACCCTCTGTGTGTTTTTTGTGTGTCATTCAACCGTTGGTTTGGTGGTTTTTCCCCTGGTCCCCAAATTAACGGATGCACTTCTCTAAAATAACATCCGGAGCCTTATTAAATAGTTCTACCTCTGTCCTCTCACAGGAAAAAATTCAGACTAACTTTAAATTTCACTAGTGCGATATTATGTTCTAAGAGCTTCGGGTGAAAACACACCTCTTTTTTAACCGTGACCAATCAGAATCAAATGTATTTTCACCTGCTTTCCTCTAAAGTCGCTTACGTCTTTCTTGCACGATGTGTCTCATAAATCTAACTAATGGCTATCTGGCCACAACTAATGGTTGATTAATAGATCGGCTGAAAATTGGCATTTCACATAGATGTCTAGCACTGAAGAATGTCACAGATGTATAGCACCATGTCCCATCCAGTCACATTATCCTGACACCAGGCCAACCAGTCCTATCACTAACCTGCTCAGCATCAAGTGAGGCAGCTGTTAGAACCATTTTTTTAGAAGTCTTTGGTATGACTCAGTGGGCTGTTTGAACCCATGACCTCTTGTATCTGAGGTGGACGCTTTAACCAGAGCAGTCTTAACACATTAACCCCTGGAGGTTTTTGCTGTTTTGGCATGAAATGCGAGTAGGAAACATATTTTGGGGACTATTTCTAAATACATCGTAATCCATCAATTTCCAAACAATAATCTGTTAGACAAATGGTTACTAATGATACAGAAATTGTTTTTCATTGGTTAGTTTATTGGCGCATAAGCAGAAGGGCAAAAAATCGGACTTTTTTTTTTTTTTTTTTTGCTTAACGGACCCGTAATTCTCGTATGTAGAAGAATCTTTATTCAAAATGTCCACCTTATCCTACTTTTTGCACAGGTTCAGCTGTCTGTGTGCGTCTCAGACCGGTCTGCCATAGATCTCAAGTCATAAAGTCTAAAATCTGGACACAAATTCGGAACCCGACCATGGGCAATTTTTGGGTGAAAAAAAAAACGGGTCCAAAAACTTCGGTTTTTCCCTCTGTATTTTGTAATACAATTAAAATGTCCAGATTACTTGCTATCATTGTAGAGCTACATCTGTCTACTTTTCAATGATACCACCCACTTTAGTGTATCGTGTATGACCTTGACGCTACAGACCATGGAAGTAGGCTACTACCTCATACCCCGTAAAGTCGTCGCTAGGGGTTAATGTGTTAATCAGTATATATTTTTCAAAGAACAAATCAATAGGAGTAGCAATTCTAAGCTTTGAGGTTAGCATGTAGCATGGAGTATGTTAAAATTCTATCATCGGATAATCCAGTGTTTGCTAAGCTCTTGAATCCAATTACATGTATATTGGATTTAAAGAAACATACTTGTCTTGCTGTGCCGTAAAGTATCGGATCATTTTCTTTTGTATTTTTCATATGCTTTAGGTTTATTTCTTCTGATGGCATATTAACAAGAAATAAAAAAGCATCACCATTATCAACACATTATTGAAGTCAGTTCTTGATTCATTGTTCTCCTACATTATCTGATATATAGAATCTATTTCTCTTGGATGGCTAATAAAGTGCCATCATTTGCATGCATCATTGGCTTATCATAACATTTTGACCAAAAGACTTACAAAAATGGTACTAACAGCTGTCTCGCTTGGTGCTCAGCATTAAGAGGTTAGTGTTAGGACTGGTCAGCCTGGTGTCAGGACAAGGTGACTGGTAGAGACATTATGCTACTTGTCTGCAGCATGATGCCCCAGTGTTAGTGCACTATAAACCGTTACACTGCAGATGATATGACTGAATTTTTTTAAAAAGTGACATTAATAATCCAAAACAGACACACACACATTAAGTATTTTTGCAGATTCCTCGCTTCATTATAATAACCAGAAAACAATACATTCTTTAAATGTAGGTAAATCTTTTATTAATGTAGGCAAATATATATTTATTTTGTTACATATATTTGATTTGTCATTTTTTTTTTTGTTTTAATTGTTTGTTTGTCAGATTCAAATATGACATTTTAAGTTTAAGATTCATTCATTGGGAGATGACCTGTACTCTACAAATAAACACCAGATGTTGACCTCATTTCTGACCTAGCTTCAGAGTTGTAAACAAGCTTTTAAAATGATTGGTCGATTCCAAGGACATTATGGAGCTTTGTTGTAAACATCTTTCTATTTTTAGTTGGGTCATACGGTGTGCATGAGATTTTTTGCACGTAAATTTGTTCTAAAGATTCTAGAAGATCATGTGACCCCTTCTTTGTTTACGTAAAAACAGGTATATAAATTATGTTTTGGAGCGAACTATTTAGTAGAAGTTGGGCTGTTAGAATATTAACTTGTATTGTTTTGAGTTATTTTAAATTACCTTGTACTGGAAATTATTTCAATTCGTTTGGATCAAAGAGGATTTTGTTATTTATCTGGAAAACAATTGTGCTCATCGAATTTCATAAGACCAGTACTGACTTCATCACGTGACATCATCTTCCATCTTGGATGCTTCACCAAGATTCAAACTGGGAATTATTTCGACATTTTATTACCAGGACTTTTGCAATTTCACTAGTGGATTATATTTTGAATTATTTTTGGATTAATTTTGGGAATTGGTTCTTAAAACCATCAGTTTATTTTTCTTTTCTGGAAAATATTTGTGCTCAATAAATTGTTTATTAAGTTTTTACAAGCTTGTTATTTTCACTCTTTCTATGTTATTATTTCGAGCCTAAGCACATAACAATTTATAAATAAGACTTTTTAAAATATATACACCTGTTAACATAATGGTGAGTCTATGGCTGGTGATATCATTAATGAAAAATACCAGGTGATGATCATTTGCATGCATTTTTGACAACTTTCCTTATAAAAATGTAGGATGAAAGACTGAAAGTACATTGGGTGTAAAACAAATTAAATTTAAATGACTTTTTTTATTGTATAGGAGGAAGATAATAACCATGAGAGCCCAGTGGTACATCACACTTGTGGTTACTTGTTTTTTAAAGATATCCTTTGCTCAAGGTAAGATTTTTTTATCAGTTCATTTTATCAATGCTGTGGAATTTGTCTTCAAAGAATTAATTTTGTTTATTATATGTAGGTCCATAGGATATAAATTTAAAGAGTTAAGACAATACTATCTGGATTTGGCATAATACAGCTTGAAATCAGAACATATCTCAACTCCAGATAAATATTTCCTTCTTTGGTAAGAAAATGATGCTATTGTTCATGGAGTTAAATCTTAAACAGGTTACACAGTACCAGTGATGCATGATTTATGCCAATTTGAATTTCTGGCTTTCATTTTAACACTGTTTATAATGAAGTTTATTCAGTTTGTGTCACTGTGTTTGTTTTTTTGCCATCACTGGCACTATGTGTTGTCACTCTAGTGCAGCTTATGTACCAAATTTGGTTGAAAATTGCACATAAATAATCATTGTTGAAAACTTGTAATTTGCTTTATTATTTCTTTAATTTACATTATGTTGGATTAATGTCAATTGAGTATCACCTGTATTTAAGAGTTTTGAATTAACATTTTACATACAGGTAATAGCAAAAAGCTTGGTGCAGAAAAGTATGGCTCATCTCCATTTTTTTGCGATCAAACTTTTGTCTCCGACATGTATTTATCACCTGCTCAGAATTTCACCCAGTCCCAAGTCAGCTGCTAAATTTAATGTTGGTGATTTAATTGCATTGTGATTTTGTGCGCAACATATATACCAGCTTTTTATTTTCTGATGTTTCAACATTTGATTTTGCATTAAGTGTACTTTATACTTTGGTAATCAAAGTTGTATAGAAATACAAGTACATGTACATGTAATGTGCTAAAAGTAACCAAAAGATTTGTAAATAAACAAAGGTTTCAGGATTCAGGTGTGGCAATTATGACACCCTACCTGTAAGTTTGTTGACATGTTTCAGAGGAAGTACAGGTATCCAACCTATGCTATGGGGTCAAGACCTGTGGTCAGTGCATAGCCACAGCTGCAGAGTGTGCTTGGTGTTCAGATGAGGTAACTAATTTTTGGTTACACAATTTTGGTTTTGTTCTTGGGTTTAGTGGACTGCTGAAGTGTGGGAAGACATAGAACAAATTTTTTTGCTGTATGCTTCCCAATGTAGAGAAGATAAACATATATTATCCTCAGCATCATGTGATCAAATTTTGCATGATTATGCCAGTATTTAACTATTATTCACAGCCCCATGTGATAAAATCTAGCATGATTATGTCTGTATTAATATCAGCCCCATATGATAAAATTTAGCATGATTATGCCTGTATTAATATCAGCCCCATGTGATAAAATCTAGCATGATTATGTCTGTATTAATATCAGCCCTTTGTGATCAAATTTAGCATGATTATGCCAGTATTTACCTCTAGTCCCATATGATAAATTTTAGCATGATTATGCCTATATTAACCTCAGCCCCATATGATAAATTTTAGCATGATTATTCCAGTATTAACCTCTAGTCCCATATGATAAACTTTAGCATGATTATGCCTGTATTAACATCAGCCCTTTGTAATCAAATTTAGCATGATTATGCCAGTAATAACCTCATCATCATGTGATGAATTTAGCTTGATTATTCCAGTTTTAATCTCAGCCCCATATGATAACATTTATCGTGATTATGCCAGTATTAACCTCAGCCCCATATGATAAAATTGAGCATGATTAAGTCTATATCAGTACTTCAATTTTTATTATTATACCTGTATCAATACTTAATCTTTTATATTTTACCTGAATCCATACATAATTTAGGTGAATTTTAACAAATAAGCATGCTTTTATTTAACGATTTAACTGTTTCAGTTTAGCATTATTGACAAGAAAAAATTTGCTGTCTAATGTTTAGTTATGAAGAAAATTGTCATTTACTTCCCCAGCTCCAATTAGTCATGGTGAATATATTAACTTTGCATAATGTTGTAAATGTTCAGATACCTTTATACTAATCCAAACATCTGTTCTCTATAACCTGGGACTTTGGGTCAGGAAAACATTAATTGAAATTTTCCATGCAGTTGAATATTAATCTCCTTGTGGGGAATCCAGATATCATGCTATGTTGGCATTATCGCTTTCTTAAATCTTTGAAAACATCAGTTTTATATGGTAATTAGTTTTCACACATTACTGCCATGTCAGGGTCTGTGTTGTTTTCTTTGCTGATTCTCACAAACTGCACACCATGATAAACTCTGCCTTGATAACTGACAAGTGACAGTTGCCATAAACATCTACAGTACAGCAGAACCTGTCTTGAAAGTCCACCCCTTCTGCCCAAAAATAATGATCTTTCAAGACAGGTGGTCTGTCATAACACTATATAATCAATAAATCTGTGCATAGAGATCCTGGTCTCTCAAAACAGGTGGACTCTCATAAAAGTGATTTGTCAAGACAGGTTTTACTGTACATGGTTTATTTAGGTGGGGGTGAAAGACAGTGGGGCAGACTCTGATTTTTGTTGCAGTTTGCAAGAAAGGGTGGGTGGGATGCTGGCAGTTTCGTGTTGTCGTTTCAGTGTACAATTACATTTTTGATAGTTGCCTGATTAAATCGATCTTATCTGTCAAGTAAGCACATAATTTCTCACAGAAATGGTAGCATGTATTAGGACAATAGTTGGTCGACTTTTCATGTTTAAAATAAAATGGGATATGTTACATTCTTAATGATTAGAATGAAACAGAAAAAACAAATAAAACAATTTAACTTTTGCAAGACATTTTAATATTTATCAATTGGTTATATTGTTGCTACCTGTGGGTATCAATATGTATTAAGAAAATATCTTTGATCAAAACAACTTTACAGTATATATGATTTCTTTTTAAAATTCATGACTTCCTTGATGTCAGTTCCAAATGAATGTACATTAACTGTTATTTTTATTGATAAGATGATTGATATATCTAGCTTGCAGTTTTGTAAATATTAAGCAAATATGAGCCTAGCTTTAATATTTTCTATAGGAATAAATGGGATCTACACATGTCCCCGCTTTATAATTATTAGGGTGCACTGAAATTATGGATCACTGTGTAAGGAACTAACCTTCCCAAGAAGAGAACATAGAACCCTGCATGATTTAACAATATATCAAATATTTATTACCCCACAAAATTACAGTTTTAGGATTTAAAAAAAAGGTTTTAGGAAAGAAAATAACACTTAATAATAATTGGCAACTGCTAAATAGTCAGATCCAAATACTGAAAATTCCTTAAAATATTAAAACTGAAGCTGTTAAATGTCTAGACTGTCTTAATTATTGCTCCAGTTCCTTCATTATCAGTTGGACTGGGAGACTGCTTATTGTTATACTATTTATCATTTTATTATACTGTGTATGATTATTGTTATACTTTGTATCATTGAACTCTGTGACTGTTGATAGTATACTATGTATCATTGTATTATACCATGTGTGATTTATTATTATACTTTGTATCATTGAACTCTGACTGTTTATAGTAATACTATGTATCATTGTATTATACTGTGTATCATTTATTGTTATACTTCGTATCATTTTATCATTTTCTAATTCCAGTCATTTGATAAGATTAACAGACAACGGTGTGATCTATTTTTAAACCTGAATGAGTCTTGTACTCGTAAAAATCTGTTCTACCCCAGTAATGAACTGACAAACCAAAGGGTGAGTGCAATCTTGAAATTTGTATTGTTTGATTCAGCTTTTTCATTTTATCAAAGAACTTGATACCTGTTCAGGTGTTTATAGAAAATCAACTCATATGTATGTGAGATAGAATTGACTTGATCATCAGCTGTTGATCTTGAGAGCATTGTAAATTTCTAAGTAGCTTAGAGATAATTTTGAATAATGCACAAATACAGACTAAATAGCAGGTTTTGTAATTATAGGGGAAACCAATGTTTATAAGTAACACATTTGAAAATATATGTTAATGTATTTTAATTTGTTTTGGCATGAAACATGCTCATACATCATCTGCTTACCAAAAGGAAGTTAGAAGGGAG
Organism: Unio delphinus; assembly: GCA_029339505.1. Classification (NCBI taxonomy): domain Eukaryota; kingdom Metazoa; phylum Mollusca; class Bivalvia; order Unionida; family Unionidae; genus Unio; species Unio delphinus. Next base: position 3,793,526 of record JAQISU010000177.1, on the reverse strand, counting down.
TAGTCTGCTCTTGCATAAAGGGATTGGTGCAAGACCCTAGCATCCAGAAGCCATTTTCTTTTGGCATCTACTTCCATCAGGCTTCAGCCCAACTTTCTACAAGACATTCACACTAGTCTTTAACCATGAAGTACCTGTGATTGATAAGAGATATATCATGGACTGGAATATTAAAACTTTCCCCTGTGTGTATTGGACTGAATATGAAAACATTCCCCTGTATGTATGGGACTGAATATGAAAACATTCTCCTGTGTGTATGGGACTGAATATGAAAACATTCCCCTGTATATATGGGACTGAATATGAAAACATTCCCCAGTGTGTATGGGACTGAATATGAAAACATTCCCCAGTGTGTATGGGACTGAATATCAAAACATTCCCCAGTGTGTATGGGACTGAATATGAAAACATTCCCCAGTATGTATGGGACTGAATATGAAAACATTCCCCTGTGTGTATGGGACTGAATATGAAAACATTTCCCAGTGTGTATGGGCATGAACATCACAAATTTCCCTTTTTGTATTGTCCAGAAGTCCTTTCTTGACATGCAGCTGCTTGTTGACAATGTCATAGTGAATGGTTTCATGCTCTCTGTGTTCTCAGTATTATAGCAAATGGTGGAATGTAAGCAGTATTGCATTTCGTTTAAGTACTTAACTGGGCAGTTCAATAGTCATGCTCCACTGACATATCTACATTTATTAATTGCCATGGCGATATATAAATTGACTGTTAAACTCAGACACCTCATGAAATCCAGTGTCCCAAGGCCCTTTCCTTATCTCTTAAGGCACACTAGAAGAAAAAACTTCCTATAATTCGTTTTCCTTAGTGAAGGTTAAGTTTTTGAGAACTATCAATGACAAAACATAGAGACATGGACTGGCTTTGTTTTTGAGAACTACCAATGACAAAACATAGAGACATGGACTGGTTTTGCAATATGTTTTCTCTTCTGCTGTGTTCTGCTGAATAATGATATCAGGATTTCGTCACTGTTTTCTGATATCCCTTGGGGAGAAAGACATAAACACACTGCCATAACAACCCATGGGCCTTACAAATTATCCCAATCACAGTGACCGTCCCTTACTGTTGAGGGCTCTTTTTACAGACATACATAGAGACCCATACAGTGCCAGCATTCTCTAATTTCTGTGGCAGAAAAGTTACACACTGCCTATGAAAGGGCAGTAGAGATTGTTTACAACACAAACTGGTTTGAAATTGATTTTCGAGTTTTCATAGTTCCTGAAGCCTAAAACATTTCCAGCACATTAGATCATCCAGGTTAGAATGGAGATCCAGAGATCACATTAGATCATCCAGGTTAGAATGGAGATCCAGAGATCACATTAGATCATCCAGGTTAGAATGGAGATCCAGAGATCACATTAGATCATCCAGGTTAGAATGGAGATCCAGAGATCACATTAGATCATCCAGGTTGGAATGGAGATCCAGAGATCACATCTCTGTGCCGTTCCAGAGAAGCAGCCATCCAAAACCTCCAGATGTGTAGCTTCATAGAGTCATCTATGGTATCTTTGATCCATGTTTGCCTTCCTCAAGAACATGCCTTAAAAAGTTATCTTTTTTGTGTTTTTTTATTTACTCCTGCTTGAGTTATCAGCCCAGGAATTTCTTAGACTCCATAATCTTAATGCATATCTCATTTTTGGTTACTTATTCATGAGACCTGTGTATCCCTGTAACAGCCGAAATTGTGCCTTCCAGACCCTCTTATTCATGAGATGCCTGCAGATAATCATTCCAGTGATGGTTGAAATTTTGCCATCTGGACCAATTTATCCATTTCAGAATACATGAGGCCTCAACTGGGTTGGGTATGTTACTGCAGAATCAGAAACAAAGACCTTCATGGGCACCAGATCAGATCCATAAATTTTCAAGGTGTATTTTTTGTCATGGAAACTAAACTTTGTACATGTGTTATTCTCTTTATCTCTACTTAAATAGGTTTAAATGCTTGATGCGTTGAAACAGATTAGTTCTTTTTCTTGGAACTTAATACCTTTTCTTCATTCATGATCACTCATTTGTAGAACTTGTTAGTCCCTCTGGTGTTTTTTTTTTTCTTTTGACATCATGTCACATTGTTCATTCAATAGCATTTGTTTGAAATTAGGACATTTTTTAAAATTTGAAAATTCTATAAATTGTCCACTACATGCCTGTAAGCTTATTACTTGAATTGACACTTTGTAATAGTTATGTGTATTTTGTCCAGGATGAGCCAGTGAGGGATGGAACTGGTGAGCATGATGCCATTCAAATTCAGCCACAACAAGTCTACATCAAGATCAGGCCCAGTGAGTACTTTATAACTACCTGCTTGTCCATTGGGTCCAACTGTAATCTGCAGAGTATCCCAAATAATCTGCATAGACCTGAATCTGCAGTTGCCTAATGTAATGGCAGATCTGGGTCTATACAGTTTATTCAGGATACTCTGTAGAAAAATACATATATCTTGATTGGTAGGGGAGCATTTCTTTTTATCAAGGATACTGTCCCATTTGATTATGTAATACTAATGAAAAACTGTGTTTGTAATTTGGATTTTTAATGCAATTTGAACATTTTTTTCAGTCATATCTCTACGATGTCTGTAGTGTGACAGTTTATAGTGATGTCTAGCACTGGGACATCATGCCGCAGATATGTAGCATGATGTCCCCACCCAGTCACATTAGCCTTACACCAGCCTGACCAGTGCTAACACTCACCTCTTAATGCTGAACACCAAGCAAGGCAGATAGTAACATGTAAAAAAAAATTTATTTGAGTTTAAATTATTAAAGAGACAGTGTACATGCCTCGGTTTCTTGCATGTTTTTTATTTTCAATATGTTTGGGATAGACAACCAGAAATAAAATTAAAAACACACATGTATGTCTCACAATGATGCATCTATTATGCAGACACCCCACATACATTCCGGTTGAAGTTTCGCCAGGCAGAAAACTATCCTGTGGATCTGTATTACCTGATGGACCTGTCCAATTCCATGGAGGATGATAAAGATAAACTTGCCAGTCTGGGAAACCTCATTGGTAAGCTGTTACTTGATACAGTGTTTTCTTAGTCACTGTCTGTCATTGTAAATAATAGCAATGTAAAATAGGCATGTATCATTGTTGTGAGCTGTTTAAATTTGACGAATATTCAGAATACAATTTTTATGAATTATTATTGGCAATATACCACTCTCTTGATAATCCATGCACACTGGGTCCCATAAAAAGAACGCACTATAAGCAAGGGTGCAATTTATAGAGGGCCCACCATAACAATATGAAATGATGAAATCCTCATTTGACATTGAGAAACTCATGAATGACAGGGTTTGTGAACTAGTCTGTTTAATGACTGAATACTTGTTTTAGAATCAAGAGAGTGGTGCATGTACATTGTAGAGTTACATAATTTAACTAGGGATTAAGTTAATGACTAATTAATAAATTGTTAAAATGTCCTGCCTGTCTCATTTTTGTCAGTGTATGCAGATCTCAGTGTCTGGCATAGAGTTATCATGACTGATTTTTTAAAACAATGTTATCGCATGCTGTGACTTTTAAAACAATGTTATCGCATGCTGTGACTTTTAAAACAATGTTATCACATGCTGTGACTGACAGTACTGACTGTAAGTTGTCTATTTTAACAAACTAGCGAGGCAGACTGTATCCATGTATCATTACACCACCTGTATCCATCAAAAAGATAAGCAGACTATCCTTCTGTTTCAATGTTGTTAATATCAATCATTGATTAAAGTCATCAGGAATATGGGACTACACTGTATGAAAAAAATGGGTCAGATGTTCGAAAAATTAACTTTCAAGACTTTTTAATTTGTCGGTACATGAATAGCAACAGTTCCATCTTTAGTATTGGGGGAGAAATGGGTGAGCAAATGAAAAATTAAAAACTGGCATATACTGGTGTCTAGTTAGTCCTAAATGAAATTAATGCTGATTTAGTCCATATAGCTGTTACATTGGCCATCGTTAAAAATCTTATTACTGCTGCTCCTGACACCAAGAAAATATCACCATGGGGTTTGGGGGAGCCAAGTGGCCGAGTGGTCTAAAGCGCTTGCCGTTACGGATCACTGCCATCTCTCCTCTGTCTGCATGGGTTCGAGTCTAAGATTCGGCTAATGTAGTTATGTGAGAAAGCTTGCCAGTAGCTTCTCATGGGTCGGTAGTTCTTTCTGGGGTTTTTCCTGGCTTCTTCCTCCACCAATAATACTGGTTGCCATGTATAGCTTATCGTGTGCTAAAAAATGGTGTTAAACCCTAATACAACAACATCACCATGGGGTTTGCACCAGAAGAGCTTTTTTGATGCCTACATAGTCCTTGCATAAAAGGTTGTACAAGAGCTTGTCCGATCAATAATTATAAAGAAATAAAAATTGTCCTAATGAACTTGCTTAGCATATCACTGGAGAACCCTCTAAATTCGTGTTTTGTTGTGTCTCTAAATTCGTGTTTTGTTGTGTCTCTAAATTCGTGTTTTGTTGTGTCTCTAAATTCGTGTTTTGTTGTGTCTCTAAATTCGTGTTTTGTTGTGTCTCTAAATTCGTGTTTTGTTGTGTCTCTAAATTCGTGTTTTGTTGTGTCTCTAAATTCGTGTTTTGTTGTGTCTCTAAATTCGTGTTTTGTTGTGTCTCTAAATTCGTGTTTTGTTGTGTCTCTAAATTCGTGTTTTGTTGTGTCTCTAAATTCGTGTTTTGTTGTGTCCATAGACTTTGTGTTTGGTTTATAACACATAGGGTACCGGTATGCTGTATGATACTATTTTATAGAATCAGTAACTTGTTGAAGGGATGCATTTTGCTTAAGGGCAAGACCATTATTGCAAAAAGATGGTTATGTGACCAAATATATCCTGCTTTAATTTGTTGTTTAAAGTTCATTGTTCGGTACTGTTTATGTTAGAATCATGAAACTTAACCACTAGATACAATTGCGTCCTTTTCACTAAAATGTAACTGATCTACATGTTATGCATTTACTAAAATAGGTTTAGGTTAGGTATTTGTGTAAAACTCATGACCACTGAGATCTTTACATACTGTAAACATCCTGGCCTTCACAAAAGCCCATTTCAGACTAGTGCAGATGAATGTGGGAATATATATGTTTATTCATTGGCAAAATGTCTATATCAATGACTGCAATAATTACATTTTGATAGGTTACTCTCACCAAGGTGATTATGTATTATTGTACATGTAAATGATTAGGTATTGTAAGAGTGGACTTCATTTGACATAAAATCTCAGTGTAGTGGCTAATGATGGTAATTACTGATGCATGGAGTGGACTTCATTTAACATAAAATCTCAGTGTAGTGGCTAATGATGGTAATTACTGATGCATGGAGTGGACTTCATTTAACATAAAATCTCAGTGTAGTGGCTAATGATGGTAATTACTGATGCATGAACTATATGCTTGTGATAGTAGCCATACTGGCTGTTGCTCCAACATTACTCAAAACATGTGACTTCCATCAGATACAATTTTTATTTTCAGGGTTGGACAATGATAACTTCAGAAGCAGATTGTATGATTTGTGATTTGAACCATAAGAAAACAAGATTATTGTCTACCTTTTGTCTACTCATTGTAGCATCTCTGCTTTTATAGCACAGAAAAGATTTTTTAAATTATAGTTTCATGTTTTTTTAAATACCCATTTATTGGACCAAAATCTCATAGGTCAAGATTACTTTACATTGAATTCATTTACCTCTGGAAACTTTGTAATTGCTAATGGAGTTACATGCTACTGAAAACTTTGTTTGTAATTGCTAATGGAGTTACATGCTACTGAAAACTTTGTAATTGCTAATGGAGTTACATGCTACTGAAAACTTTGTAATTGCTAATGGAGTTACATGCTACTGAAAACTTTGTAATTGCTAATGGAGTTACATGCTACTGAAAACTTTGTAATTGCTAATGGAGTTACATGCTACTGAAAACTTTGTAATTGCTAATGGAGTTACATGCTACTGAAAACTTTGTAATTGCTAATGGAGTTACATGCTACTGAAAACTTTGTTGCACTATGTGATCAGTGATTTTTTTTTTATAGCTCAAAACATGCAGGCGATCACGAAGAATTTTCGACTAGGTTTTGGGTCTTTTGTTGATAAGGTGGTCATGCCATACGTCAGTACAGTGAAAGAAAAGTAAGTAATATTTCAGCTATTTCTTTTGTATTTAGTTATATGGACATTAGAAACAATAACAATTTAGCAAGTTTGGTTGGTCTTTTGAAACAATAACAAAGTCACTATTTGTTTGGTTGTTTGGAACAAATACAACTCTACAGATCACCATATTTTGAAAAATATGTTGAACAAAAATAGAAATTGAAATAAATATGTAATGGTCTTTTGAAGCAAAACAATGTTTTAAAACAATAACAATGTAGTTAGTCATATGGTCTAAACAGTTTAGCTAGTCATTGTCTAAACAGTGTAGTTAGTCATATGGTCTAAACAGTGTAGATAGTTTAGCTAGTCATATGGTCTAAACAGTGTAGTTAGTCATATGGTCTAAACAGTGTAGTTAGTCATATGGTCTAAACAGTGTAGTTAGTCATATGGTCTAAACAGTGTAGTTAGTTATATGGTCTAAACAGTGTAGATAGTCATATGGTCTAAACAGTGTAGAAAGTCATATGGTCTAAACAGTGTAGTTATTCATATGGTCTAAACAGTGTAGTTAGTCATATGGTCTAAACAATGTAGATAGTTTAGCTAGTCATATGGTCTAAACAGTGTAGTTAGTCATATGGTCTAAACAGTTTAGCAAGTCATATGGTCTAAACAGTGTAGATAGTCATATGGTCTAAACAGTGTAGATAGTCATATGGTCTAAACAGTGTAGATAGTTTAGTTAGTCATATGGTCTAAACAGTGTAGTTAGTCATATGGTCTAAACAGTGTAGATGGTCATATGGTCTAAACAGTGTAGATAGTCATATGGTCTAAACAGTGTAGTTAGTCATATGGTCTAAACAGTGTAGTTAGTCATATGGTCTAAACAGTGTAGATAGTCATATGGTCTAAACAGTGTAGTTAGTCATATGGTCTAAACAGTGTAGTTAGTCATATGGTCTAAACAGTGTAGTTAGTCATATGGTCTAAACAGTGTAGTTAGTCATATGGTCTAAACAGTGTAGATAGTCATATGGTCTAAACAGTGTAGATAGTCATATGGTCTAAACAGTGTAGTTAGTCATATGGTCTAAACAGTGTAGTTAGTCATATGGTCTAAACAGTGTAGATAGTCATATGATCTAAACAGTGTAGATAGTTTAGCTAGTCATATGGTCTAAACAGTGTAGTTAGTCATATGGTCTAAACAGTGTAGATGGTCATATGGACTAAACAGTGTAGATAGTCGTATGGTCTAAACAGTGTAGTTAGTCATATGGTCTAAACAGTGTAGTTAGTCATATGGTCTAAACAGTGTAGTTAGTCATATGGTCTAAACAGTGTAGTTAGTCATATGGTCTAAACAGTGTAGTTAGTCATATGGTCTAAACAGTGTAGAAAGTCATATGGTCTAAACAGTGTAGTTAGTCATATGGTCTAAACAGTGTAGTCATATGGTCTAAACAGTGTAGATAGTCATATGGTCTAAACAGTGTAGATAGTTTAGCTAGTCATATGGTCTAAACAGTGTAGTTAGTCATATGGTCTAAACAGTGTAGATGGTCATATGGTCTAAACAGTGTAGTTAGTCATATGGTCTAAACAGTATAGTCATATGGTCTAAACAGTGTAGTTAGTCATATGGTCTAAACAGTGTAGTTAGTGATATGGTCTAAACAGTGTAGATAATCATATGGTCTAAACAGTGTAGATAGTCATATGGTCTAAACAGTGTAGATAGTCATATCGTCTAAACAGTGTAGATAGTCATATGGTCTAAACAGTGTAGTTAGTCATATGGTCTAAACAGTGTAGTTAGTCATATGGTCTAAACAGTGTAGATAGTCATATGGTCTAAACAGTGTAGTTAGTCATATGGTCTAAACAGTGTAGTCAGTCATATGGTCTAAACAGTGTAGATAGTCATATCGTCTAAACAGTGTAGATAGTCATATGGTCTAAACAGTGTAGATAGTCATATGGTCTAAACAGTGTAGATAGTCATATCGTCTAAACAGTGTAGATAGTCATATGGTCTAAACAGTGTAGATAGTCATATGGTCTAAACAGTGTAGTTAGTCATATGGTGTAAACAGTGTAGATAGTCATATGGTCTAAACAGTGTAGTTAATGATATGGTCTAAACAGTGTAGATAGTCATATGGTCTAAACAGTGTAGATAGTCATATGGTCTAAACAGTGTAGATAGTCATATCGTCTAAACAGTGTAGTCATATGGTCTAAACAGTGTAGTTAGTCATATCGTCTAAACAGTGTAGTTAGTCATATAGTGTTTTCAAGCAGTAAGAAATAGTCATGTTGGTCATTTTCTTTTTGAAAGAAATTACAATACAGTTAGTAATATGGTCTTTGTAAATAATAATAAAATATACGTAGCCAATACAAATGTAATGTTCTAAATGGTGCTTACAACATAGAACAGTGTATGGTGATATGCAAAACTTTGTTATGCATTTTTGAACTGTAAACATACGAAAGTGCAATACATTTTGTCAATCTGAGTGACATTTTTTATTGTTTTTTTAATACACGGCTCACAGACCTGTTTATAACATGAAGGCAGGCATGGATCCCTTTTTTCTTATAGAAAATCTCCCATTTTGTTGAACATTAGTATAATCACAATCAAAATTGGTAAATGAAACCTTGATACATTGCTTGTCTTATGGCCAGAAGTGGTGGCAAGTACCTTGAAATATATTTTACAAAATTTCCTGTAAACCGACTGTTTTATTTCTCGTTGACTTTCAGAAGTATTGGTGGCATTGTTACAGTCAATTAATACATAGTATTATCATGTTTATTAGTCTTTGGTTTCAAATCATGGGGATAGAATTAGAAAAGTTAAAAAGCATGCAAACATTACCTGCATAAGAGCTAGTGATCATGGTTGTGCAATAAGTCAGCTCATTTCAGTTGGATATTTGAACATGGAGAACACTGAGTACATGTAAGTTAATTAAAGTATCAGATGTTTATCAATTCATTCAGAAATGTGATCAATGATAGCAAAGGAACCAAGCAAATGACAGGTAAATGAAAAACTGTTTTCACATGCAGGATTCATCATAGAGAACAGACTTTCAAAGGTTATATTCATACTGGCTTATCAAGGTTTGATTTGGATCTGGATTTAATATTAGATTCAGTGGTGTTTTGTCATGGTACTAGACTAATTTTACAAGAGTACCTCATGTTTTAAATTGGTGTCTAACAAGCAATATATGTTCAAGATGAAAGTGATTCTAAGCTTTTTAAATAGTTTGAACGGTCGGGACAGAAGAATATAAAGTAAAATCAGATTCTTGAGAGGGAAAACAGCAACAATTACATTTAGCGGACATCATGAGAGATGATTTGAGCATGTCTCATGGTTGGGAGAGATGATTGATAGCTGTTGCCATGTGAAATTGAAAACTGTTGAGGATTATGTCCAGTTGAGAGATAGATGAGGCCATGAGCTGCATAGGGTTTGCTGTTTGTGAAACTCTTCTGGAGGTAATTAACGTCTGAGTGTAGTTTTAAAAAGTTTTTTTTATTAACATAATGTTTTCTTTTGTTGCATCAGTTTTAAATCACAGTTCTGAACTTTTTAAATACATGTTTTCCAACTTGACAAACTTGCTGAAAATTTAAACAAAACAATTGGCTGCCCTATGAGGTCTTGTTAGTGCTGGCAGGTCTGCTGTTTTGTGTGAGTTATCAAGGGAGAGATGTACAGTTAAACTTTAATGGACAAAATTACTTAGTATTTCCATGGTGATATATCAGCCAGCCATTTTAGTTTTTTATAGGTAAAAGCCATTCGAAAACGTGTCGTGTTGTAAAAACTAATTTCAATGAATTTGATCTATCATTGCCTTTCTTGATTGAGTGAATTGTTGTGTTTGAGTCAGAAATGCTATATCATTATTGTGAGATATCTGCCTTCTCATGGAAAAGTGCATTGATATTTTGTAGTTTTCTTCTCTAAATTTAGAATTTTAATTGATGCTTCTTCATATTGCAACATTTAGTACACTAGAATTTCATTTTTAGAAATCTCTTTGGTATGTATGTGCAAAGTAAATGGCATACCACTATTATAGCCTAGTTAATATATAAGTATAATATATAAGAAATATCTTTGTTTACCATGCATTACTTTAATTCAGTAGATAGCTTAGCTTATTTTTCTTTTCTTGAGAGTTTAAACTGAGCATTAAATATTCAATAATGTTAATGTTAATATTCATTAATTACCGAAAGATTTTTATGTCCAGTTGTTTTCATTTGTGGTAAGGGAGTTGTACTGAAAAATATTAGGAATAGCCTCTTTGTGTATTTTTTTTATAAACTGAAGAATTGCACTTCGTACAAACTAAGGTTACATTTCACTACTTGTGTTACACTCAAATAACCATTTATTAGACATTGTTCATCCATTCGGTGGTTGGTTTAATTTTGTTTTCAGTGCAAATTGATAAATACAACTCCCCTATGTAGAAAATCACTAAGTAATACAAATGTATTTTCTCTTTGTCTTGGTTAGGTTGGAGAGCCCTTGCAAAAATTGTGAAGCACCTTATTCATTTAAGAACCAGCTTCCTCTTGATAAAGACACTTCCAAATTTGAGGTAAGACTTTTTTCATCATATATGGGGATTAAATTAATAAATTCACAAAACTACATTTATGTTTAATTTTTAGTCAGCAGAAAGAATGAGTTTGATATGGCATAGGAAAGTTGATGCTATCATGCCGACACGTATATATAAACCATATCAAATGAAATGTTTCCTTTGAGTAAGAACTATGCACATATGTGGCTTTGCATTTATTATGTCCCCTCTCTATTAGTCTTTGTAAATACTTATAGCGATGTATAAATGAAATTCAAAATGAATTGGGTTTTGTAAAAAGTTGGATTCACTGCATCGTGAAGTATTACAGACCTGTTTACCCATCCTTATTTTACCGTATTTGTACGGAATAAAGCTCATTCTTACGGTCGTATGGTCATTGGTCTTAAAATAAGGATTGAGGTTGCATTTATTTATTTTTTTAAAAAAATAATTTTTTAATGGTTTTTTTATTCTGGTTAATTTTGTTGTATCGTCTCTTCGGTCTGCGTCCATGTCTGTAGTCTGCACCACATCACTGATTTTAACATTCTCAACATCCGGTTGTTTAAACGAAGAAAATGCCACCGACAAGAAAGTTTCAGCACGAATCTGATGATAAAAATGAAATGTCTAAACATAGAAAGCAGCATTTTCTACCAGTTCATAATACTCTGTGACCATGCCTTAAACCATCGTCTAAAGGAGAGCATTTTGTGCTCTGCACTGTTTGCAACTTAGATTTTTCATGTGCACATGGTGGAATGAATGACTAACTGTTCACGGCATGTGGAATCGGAAAATCATGCGAAATTGGCATTGTTAGTGAAGGGAAATAGAAGTATTTTGTCAATGATGAAGGGAAAGGAAGTCAGTGATCAACACATATTTCAAAAGCCGATAACACGTGCTGAGGCGATTCTATGTGAGCTGATTGTAAATATGAATTTGTCATTGAGCACAGCCGACAAGTTAACGGAAGCATTGAAAAATATGTTCCCAGATTAAAAAATTGCACAAGGTATTTAGAAACAATCTCTCTCTCAGGATGTTGTGCAATAGTAAATAATGGTAATTATAGTGTATTGAAGTGTCAACTATTTGTGCGCAGTTTCACAGGTGTTGTGTTACGATGTTAGAAACACTGAACAAAAATACGGACTGCCTTCTAAAAATACGGACTGACATTGCTTAAAATACTGACAAGAAAATGTATGGGTAAACAGGTCTGGTATTATGAATCTAAATATGTGTTATTGAATTATATACAATTAAATGGGAATGTAATAAATATTTAATTGCAAGGTTTTAATCGGCAGTTCAACCTGTTAGATGAGTGGAGAAATATAACCAGTTTGTTTAGGTCTTGAATACATGCTATGTACTTTTATTTAATGACTGTTATGTGGAATATCTATTAATAATTCATGAATTGTACCTATGAGTCAAACTTTAGACATTGGTCAATAAGTATTAAATCTATTTCTCCAAGAAAAATCGCTTTTTGTGTTTTAATTGCTTTATTGTGTGCATCTATTTTTGTGGATTTAATTTGGTAAAACAGCCTACAGATTTAAAGATCTCTATAATAATACATTTATAGTAATGACAATATTTCCTTTTTAAAAATTCTATTTTTAGTACTGATGAAACCTATGTGTTTTGCAAAAGCATGAAAATCAATGATCACAAAAAGTAAATGACTTTACAGAGAGTGACACACATTGAAAAGGAAATATTTACCGTACATTTGGCAAAAAATCAAAACTATCCAGAATAATTACAAGGTACTTGAGAAGAAAACAAATGAACAAATTTCATGTCTAGTTGGCTATCAAGTTTGGATGCAAGGTCAAAGCAATTTGGCTCGTTACTGTCTGATGGGAATTAATTATTTACTTCATTAGGAGATGTTTAAATTACATATGGTGTTACATTTTTATCATTTTTTTTAGTCATTGTGGATTTCATATATGAATGTATTGACATTACATGGGAAGCTTGTGGGTAGAACTACTAATACACCTATTACTACCACCACCACTACTTTTGTAATACTACTCATAATTAAAGACTGACAGGAAATAAACTGATGCACTGCTGATTAAACAGCATTTATTGACAAAAGTTTTATAATTTAATATGATCTTACCATGTGTTAAAATTTGCAGTATTCAATATTTCTTGTTTTGACCATATTCTTTATAAGTCTGTTTGTGATTTTATTCATCAGCCAGTATTTTGAAGGACTGGACACCAACATATTTATTGACAGGGAACTTGTACATCAGGATGTGTATGTTGTTCTTATTGACACATTTGATTGATATGTTGCATGTAATTCATATTGGTGAATTCCTGAAAGTGTCACAAGGAATCCTTTGATGTTTATTGATCATTTATAAGTGATAATGGGTGGTTCTTTGATGACCTAATTTAGCATGCAGAATAATCAATACTATTCCATTGACTCCAGACAATGCTTGCCAAGTTTTGACACACTTTAACATGGCCATAGGACCTGATTATACATTAAGGATATATACTGCAGATTCAGTTTGAGAGGTTGAGGGGAAAATTGTTTTAGCCATCCAGAGGTTGCTGCTATCAACATTTCCATACATGCTGAAAAATATCATTTAAAGCAATTTGTGTTATTTGCTGATGGTTCATTTCTGTTTCAGACCTATGTGAGAAGGGCCAACATCTCAGGTAACCTGGATGCCCCTGAGGGAGGCTTTGATGCCATCATGCAGACCATCATGTGTCAGGTATCACACTGCAGTTTGTACCTCTAATTATCCATGATTATTTCAGTCTGTTGTACATGAGTATGTTTCAAGATAAACAAAATCAAAAGATTTTACCTTACTTTGGGAAGAAAAGCCTTAAATATACACAGACCTGGCAACCCTTACAATTTTGTCATGTCGTACAGAAATGACCCTTAAAATATGGGCTTACTAAATAAAAGCACAAATTTCAGTAATATTATTGTTTGTATTAAAATACAGATACTGGCTTGTCTGTGTTTGAATCAGATCCGGTTTTCATATTAGATTCAGTGGACCAGACTAACTTTACAGGAGTACTCAGACATTTTAAACTGTATGTATTTTGTGATGAAAAACATCTGTATGATCCAGCTGTCGTCTTTTTTGTTGAAGAAAGACACAATAAGCCTCTAAAAAAGGTTAATAGTGCAGAAGAATAAAATGGAATATTCCGATTGGGGGGGAGCAGGAAGGGCAACAGCTACATATAGTGGACACATCATGTGTTGATTTCAACATGTCTCATGGTGGAAAGGATGACTGCAGTCACCGTAGCTCATGTAAAAATTAACTAAGGATTAAAACAAACTGACAGATAGATAGCGAGTAGTAATTGAGCTTTGTAGGATTTGAAACTGCAGTTTGTAAAACTTTACTTGAAGTAATTAAGGTCCTGGTAAAATTTCCAAACTTTTTTTCAAACACACTTTTTACATCAATCATGGATCACACTTCTGAACTGTTAAATACATGTTTTCCATCTTGACTATAGCAGTACATGATATTTTGTTTCACCTTTCTGAAAACTGGTCTAACTTATGGAAAAAATCTGGTGCATTACTGAGATGGTCTTGTTAAGATTGGCAGGTCTGCATACAGTCAGAAATTGTATTCATTCTTTGTTTTATAGCTTAATAAATTTTATGAAACTTTTTTACTACCATTACTTACTATGCTAAGATTTATTGGAGTTTTTTGGGGAAAATGTTTTTTATTGATTTATTATTGGTTACCATTTACATTCGCTTGTAAGTCATGCCCAACTGCAGACAACATATATACTCTAATCTGCATTTGCATAATGCATCTGATTGTCCATGTTGTTTGTTCTACTGTTTAATCCTAACAAACAGGATAGATATTGCTGGGTTGATCATTATGTGATTGTTGATCTGGATATTTGCAATTGGATCCGACGTGTGTGTATATGGTACTAGAAACAACTTAAGATTTGTCTGTCATAAAACCAACCATGCCATATGCCACGATTTTCCATCATTGACATATAAGATATGCTATTTAGAATCAGGATATTTCACACACATCATCAAAGTCATAAGTAAATTACCTGATTTGGTTTTCTGTTCATTAAAACTGTTTTGACAGTTTTTGGCAGACCGGTCTAGTGGTCTAATGGTTAGAGCATTCACCTCAGATGTGGGATGTCGTGGCTTTGAACCCTGGCCAAGTCATATCAAATGTAAAAATGGTACTATCATCTGTTTCACTTGGTGCTCAGCATTAATAGGTTAGTGTTAGGAGTGGCCGGCCTGTGTCAGGATAATAGGATTGGGTGGGACATGATGCATACATGCCAACCATTACACTTTTGGAGTAATCATTGTGCTTTTTTTCACTAAGTTATGCGTAAACGTTTATGGATTACGCTTTTTTGGTATATCTACCTTCCAAAAAAATCAATTATTTGTTTTCTCGTTTTTATTAACTTTACATCAATCCCACAGACCGTATTTTAGAAGAGACTGCTTTTACGTAAGTACATTATAAGAGTAAGCTTGTCCGTGGACATTTTATTTGGCGCTAAAAGTCATAAGATGGATTCTAGTCAATGTGTATAAAGCTAAAAGTGCTACATATAAAAACTCGAAACAGTAAAGGATGTGAAAAGATGAGAGGGGCAAAAAAATCATTGTTTATTGAAATTTTAGCATGTTATATTTGGATTTGGATTACGCTTTTTCTGTCTGGATTACGCTTTTTGACCACTTGGATTACACCTTTACCTTGTCAGGGGTTGGCATGTATGATGATGCTACATATCTGCAGCATAATGCCCAGTGCTAGATATCACTATAAACTGCCACACTGCAGATATCAGAGTGATATTGCTGAGAAATTGTTAAAGATACATTAAAAATCCAAATCTCTCTCTCCCACCTCCCCAGTTTTTGGCACATTGTTCTTGCAAAATTAAGGATTAACCAGGAAATGACATTAAATAGGCTTAATATACTGAAATTTAAATGACCCTATTAGTTCTTCAGAACAATATAGAGATTATTCACTGTTTTTGCACATTTTGTAACTTTTTAAAATACTTTTTTTGCAAAATCCTTTTTAACATAATTAATAAAACTGCTTCAGTGAGAGAAATAAAATTTAATTTTCATGTTTGTATACTTATGTATATACCACAGCTGCTAACTGTCCCATTTTTTTCTCATTTTTCCCTATTTTTGACATGAATACAAGTGTAGTTTTTTTGGGCAAAAATGGTTTTTTTTATTAAAAAATTAATTAAAAATTGTATATAATAATACAGTTCTACAATATGATTGGTTCATTAAAAATTGAGGCTACCAAGTTTGTCGTTATCAGCCATATTGGATTTTGCAAATAGTTGTCGCTGTATCTCGTCTTCGTAATATTCAGTTTCTAATCCTGTTGAATAGGAAAGTGTAATACTCAGAATTTTAACCAAGAAAAAAAGAGAAGGAAAGAACTGGAAGGACAATTGTGCCATCTTGTGTAGATTTGTGAAACCATATAGTAAAGGAGAAACTTGACGGTTTGCAAATTGTATGATGTGATTTCGCTATTGGTAATGGAGACACATTAAATATAACAGCATGAAAAAGCTAATAAACATAAGTTTCCTGCTTCATTACAAATAGCTGAACTTACAACATAATTAAATACCAGAGAGAACCTTAATGTAATTCAATCAAAATTTAATTAAATTTCTTTTAGAAATAAACCTTCCTCTTTCGGCTACTAGTGTTGCTGCCGATTAATTTGACACACATTTTCCGATATTACAATCGCAAAGGATAACTCTTATGCTTGAATGAAAACAGTTCAATAAGAAAATCACAGAATTGAGATCATCAGTGAAAGTTGGTACATTGGAATCGATGACTGAAAGAGAGAAAAAGCAAGGTGTGGAAAAGGCTCCTATAAACAACCCTTGTCTGAGTGTGTTGCCCTCTTGATCCTTCTGAATGAGCATGGTGCCCATCCAGAAGGTACAAATGTGCAACACCTGCATCTCTGACATTAAATAATTATGTAAGGCACTGTCCCACTTTAATGATAGTTGTATATAGTTACATATGCATTAAAATTTAAAAAATCAGTATTTGTTCCTGAAAATCACTATTTTTTCAGTATTTTTGCACTTGCGGATTTGCAGCTATGATATACCATTATTTCTTTTCAATGTTTAATTTAATATGGAATGTTTGATCTTAAGAAGGAGTTTTACAAAGCATGTTTTTTTTTAACAAGGTTTCTGAAAATAATTACTTATGAAAATGAATATTATAATCTATATTAATTTATTTTTATACCATTTTATTATCATATATATATATATATATATATATATATATATATATATATATATATATATATATATATTACTCCCTTATAAGTAAAGTGCAGCTGTAGATAGAAGAGACCCTGATTTGCCATTGCATACAGCACCAGCAGTAGTTCAGGGTCTGTGTTTGTTCTATTGATTAATCCTAACAATCTGTATAGACCTAAATCTACCAGCAAATTATATGATGGCAGCTACGGGTCTGTGTCTGCCAGCAAATTATATGATGGCAGCTACGGGTCTGTGTCTGCCAGCAAATTATATGATGGCAGCTACGGGTCTGTGGAGTTTTCAGAAGGACTGGACGTAATGTGAGTATAGACAGTACATTAAAATATGACTAGGCTGGTGTTTAAATTACTCGTAAAATAATTGCAGGTTTTTCTTAGTTGATATACTTTGATTAAATGACCATTAGATTTTTTTTTTTACATTTCATGAATGCATTTCTATTCTTGTTTTATCATTAATGTCAAATCTGTTGAATACTATAGCAAATAGGTTGGAGAAATGTATCCAGGAAGCTACTGGTATACTCGACTGATGCTGGATTTCACATTGCTGGCGATGGAAAGGTTGGTCACAACAACCTGGAAGTGTACCCAAATGTATCTCCATAGACCTTATTCGCTGTTGTTTTGCTTGTGTGTATAGCTTAATATCTTTTGCATCTAATTTAGACTATAATCTCTTTCAGCTCATGCTGTCTTTTCATATTACTTGTTTTAGAAATGATATATGGCTTTGTTGCCTGTAACTTGTCTACCAAATGGTCTCATTTCATTGTCTTGCTTAATGAAAAAATTTTGTCCAGTCGAAAGTCCAATGAACAATTTTAGAATCAGCACTCTGAAATGAATTTTTGGTCAAGGGTCTCAAGTTTTAAGCTGTTGTGGCTTTTAAGCACAAGAACACAAATAAATGAATAAATGAAATTTTATCTTCGAAGCCAGTCTGTGGATATGAATGAAATTTTATCCTTGGATCCAGTCTGGATATATATGAAGAATAATTTGAATGATACTAGTTCAATAATGGTTTTTTTTTTCTGATCCATAATATTAATTACAGATTTATCAACACTTTATGCTTAAATCTTCACATTGTCTAAGAACATTCAGTGATTTTCTATCATATCAGATTCAAGGTGAGAAACCATGTAAAAGAAATTTGTATTACGCTTGCAAGTATCTGTTAACTCAGATGTTGGAGACAGTTTTGTTACCAGAATGAATATGTTGGAGAATGTTTAAGAATATAGGAGATGGTTTCAGTAGAAGGCATATTTGAAAATTGGGAAATAAAAGAATTTGAGAGGCTATTCACTGAATTCTTGCCCATATTTTTTTTTTATTAGATCTGTGTTTGATTGATATTAAATAAACTCATAAATTTAACTAGAAATTGGAAATAACTTTTGTAAATAAATCACAATGCAGCATGTGGTTTTTTGCTGTAGCTGCTTCTCATGAATGGATTGTCATTTGACATGAAGGTGTTTACTAATGGCTTTTTATGTGCTCTCTTTGTCCCTGAATAAAAATGTCTTTGAAACATGTAAATGGTACCAATCGGATATGTATCTTAGAGACATGTAAACTCAAACTTAAGAAAAGAGTATTGTTACCCGATTTGTTATGTTGAAATTTCAGATTAGTATCATATGGTTTAAATAGTAAACCATGAAGAAAGTCGTCCCTGGGATTTCCTGAAAATTATTTTTAACTAGGAAAAAATGAGGTCAACTAGGAAAATATGAGGAAGTCTTGTCATAGTAAAGAACTTGATCAATTTAGATACTGCTAGTAATTGATACTATTACTCACAGTAAAAGAATCGTTCAAAATATTTGCTTTGCAAAAAGTAATAAGAGTAATAACTGAATTTACTTTGTTAAATCCAGTTTTCCCATGGAATTATCCATTTTGACAACATTATGTGATATGCTTAGACCTGTGTAATGGTTTGTCTCCATTCAAAAAGCAGTTTTTAATTGTAGGTAGAAATTTACTATAACAGGGTTAAATAAAGTGAAGGACTTTGCACAAGGCAAGTAATAAATTTTAGTAAACAATTGAAAAATATGCATTAACTGGAAATATGCATTAACTTGAAATATGCATTAACTGGAAATATGCGTTAACTTGAAATATGCATTAACTGGAAATATGCATTAACTTGAAATATGCATTAACTGGAAATATGCATTAACTGGAAATATGCATTAACTTGAAATATGCATTAACTGGAAATATGCGTTAACTTGAAATATGCATTAACTGGAAATATGCATTAACTGGAAATATGCATTAACTGGAAATATGCATTAACTTGAAATATGCATTAACTTGAAATATGCATTAACTGGAAATATGCATTAACTAGAAGCATGTTTAATAAATGTCTAACACTTGTTTGTTTCTGTCTGTTATCTTTGGTGCAGTACATAAGTTTCTTGCTGTATTTATAGCCATTCAAAGAGAATTCCTGTATTTCATGTTCTTATAGTTTAGTATAGTTTAGCATAATGCATGCTATGTAGGTCTTCTGATTGTGCTTTCAATTTTTCATCCATCAAAGAACAATAATGTTGGCTTGAATGCTGTGTTTAGATGTTTTGATTCCTATCCCCCAAAGATTGAGCCTCATTGTAAATTCCTGAGGGTTTGGGCAGACTCTGGGATGTTTTGAGCCTCATTGTAAATTCCTGAGGGTTTGGGCAGACTCGGGGATGTTTTGAGCCTCATTGTAAATTCCTGAGGGTTTGGGCAGACTCTGGGATGTTTTGAGCCTCATTGTAAATTCCTGAGGGTTTGGACAGAAAAGGGATGTTTTTATTCTTTTCCCCCATTGACTTAGCTTCATAAGGACAGAGTCAGGGATACATTTTTGCTGCACTCAGACATTTGTCATGGAGTATAATACTAAAAAGAAATTTTTATGGGTTTTAGAGATGGAGTATAATACTATATAGAGATCTCATGAGTTTTAGTTATGGAGTATACTACTACATAGATTTCATCAGGCTTAGAGATGGAGTATAAAACTCTATAGAGATTGCATCATTTTTAGTTATGGAGTATACTACTACATAGATTTCATCGGGTTTAGAGATGGAGTATACTACTATATAGAGATCTCATGAGTTTTAGTTATGGAGTATACTACTACATAGATTTCATCAGGCTTAGAGATGGAGTATAAAACTCTATAGAGATTGCATCATTTTTAGTTATGGAGTATACTACTACATAGATTTCATCGGGTTTAGAGATGGAGTATACTACTATATAGAGATCTCATGAGTTTTAGTTTTGGAGTATACTACTATATAGAGATCTCATGAGTTTCACATATGGAGGATTGTAATTCTATGGAGCTCTTATGAGGTTTAGATATGGAGTATAAAACTAAATGGAGATTTCACAAGTTTTTTATATGGAGTGTAATATAAATGGAGATCTGATGAATTTCAGATTATAATCAGGTTCTGTGTTCAGGGTTGAGGAAGGTGTGTCAGTCATCATCCTGCAGTGTATATGTGATATCACAGAGGCTGATAAGTAGTTTTCATATTGTGGCCAGGCTAAAAACTCTAGTTAGTATTATTATCCCATCCCCACTCCCTGCTTTCCCATTTCACAAGGAATGGATACAAATTTAGAAACTTGTATATACATCTACAGACAATTATCGCTCATAACCCCAGTTTTAAAGTTTCTTAAACAATGTAGGAATAGTTGTGCAGCAAAAGAAAAACCTCACAAAATTCTGTCATCATTCTGTGTTCAGTAGAGTCCTTAAACGTTTGCCCCCACTCTTCGTCTGCATGACCAGAGGATGGGTCAAATTCCAAAGAAATTACAAATATGACATAATTATGTGTTATGTGATTATGAGATGGAATCTTGTTTGCACACTTATAAAGAAGAGTCTACATAGCATAAATACCTTGAAACCTTGTGTAATTTGACCATGTATGGGTCCAAATAATACACTTAATTACTTACTAATCTTTTTTAATATGGCCATGATGGGGATTGATTATTAGGTCAGATTCCAGGTGTCACTTAGCGTGAATGCTTAGTCACATATCAATAGCAAAAAGGCTTGTTATATAGACATAGTTTTCAATCCACAACACCTGAAGGGTCAGATTAGGCAGGTTTCATTGTATTTCAAATAGTTTCTGTCACTGATGTGTTTCAGCTGTCAAAATTTGTCATTACCTAGCCACATAATACAAGATTAGTGACACTGAGTATCACACAGTTTCAATACGAAACAGAATTGCATTATGATATTTATGGTCACAACGACCCAGTGTTCATTAAATGTGCAGTTTGTCCCATCAGTCGAACATGGCAGATTGTAATTGTAAATCTGTTTGTAGACGATTCTAAATGTATCGGAATGTAATGTATATAAATTTTAATTGTGATCTGTGATATTTACTATTCTAACTACATATACCTATTTATCAGATTTCATGAAGCATGTGATTGCGCTTTAAATCACTCCAGAATAATTTTAATAGGTCAGCTTTGCTGAGGTTTGGCACTCAGGACAATTTTGACAGTCTGTTTTTTGATAGCTGAAATGCAGAGTTTCTAATTCATATAAATGTGAAGTTTTCAGGTTTTTCAGTACAGCCAGCCAGCCAACATATGCCTACTCTCCATGCTTGGCATAGTTTTCATTTGATTGAAAACACTCATATCCTCAAAAACCACTGGCTTACTAGACTGGCTACTTAATCTGTTTTCTGCTTTGCTTTGCTGGATCTTTAGGACCAAATTGGCTGGAGAAACCAGTCACGAAAACTGCTGCTTTTTTCTACTGATGCTGGCTTCCATTTTGCAGGCGATGGAAAGGTCAGTAAATAGTATGTTCTTATTGAACCCGTAAAGGTATAAGCAATATTTGTATCAAGAATCAAAAGGGATTGGTGATTATTCTGAAAATCATTTAGCTTCATATCCCCTTAAATAACCAACGATGGGAAATTGTAGGGTGAAGATAGGGCAGCTGAAGAAGGCAACATGATGTTTAACAGTTTAGGAAGTTAATGCATCATTTACCCATGTTTGCTGTTAGTGTCATATTAAAGGACAGAGCCAAGTTCCTAGGGTCATTAAACTTTGTTATAAAGTTTTAAAAAAAATAATATTTAGAACATTTTACGTTTGTTACAAACTATATCAACCTAGATATGCCAGTGCATTATGCTACAGCAGATCTGTGTCTTTGCAGTTTGTTGTTAGACCTTTAAGTGAGTCAGTATGGTAGACCATTGGTATGACATTACTTCTTAAAGCAGTATGGTAGACCATTAGTATGACATTACTTCTTAAATCAGTATGGTAGACCATTGGTATGACATTACTTTTTAAGTCAGTATGGTAGACCATTAGTATGACTACTTTTTAAGTCAGTATCATAGACCATTGGTATGACATTACTTAATCAGTATGGTAGACCATTGGTATGACATTACTTAATCAGTATGGTAGACCATTGGTATGACATTACTTAAGTCAGTATGCTGCAGCACTGAGAACTTTGCACTGTAAGATGATATGATTATTATTCAAAAATGAATTGTTTTAGTGAGTTTTAATAAAATTAAGAACAGTTCCGTACAAGAAAATGATAATAACTGCAAAGAAAAATGTACAACACTTTGTGTATGATTCCAGACCTCATTCATTGGGCCTAGCTGACTTTCCAAGTTGGAAATTTAATGTGAGCTAAATAAATGTATCATTGTGAGGAAATTCACTCACCAAAATACCCGCTTCTTAGAATATCTGACAAGAGGAATTGGTACAAATTTGGCAAAAGCTCTAACAGCCAGTATTTATGACCAGTTGCCAATGGAGCTGTTTTTTTGTTACGAAATAACTTATTTATGGGGAAATGTATTAACAATGTGGCACTAGAAAGCATGCACTAACAATACAATTTTGTATCTGTGTTGTTTGCATAGATTTATGTTGTCTCTGCACTTAGTCCCCATGAACTGACCAGTCAGCATAAACTAACTGGTCCCCATGAACTGACTGATCAGCATAAACTGACATCCCCATGAACTAACTGATCAACATAAACTTGACTGGTCTTCATGAACTGACTAATCTACATAAACTGACTGGTCCCCATG
Organism: Unio delphinus; assembly: GCA_029339505.1. Lineage (NCBI taxonomy): Eukaryota > Metazoa > Mollusca > Bivalvia > Unionida > Unionidae > Unio > Unio delphinus. Next base: position 3,770,130 of record JAQISU010000177.1, on the reverse strand, counting down.
AACTGACTGATCAACATAAACAGACTGGTCCAAATGAACTAACTGATTAACATGAGCTGACTGGTCCCCATTAACTGACTAAAGTAAGATGCCAAAAAAAGGAAACTACTTCTATGATACATTACCTACTGTGAGCACAATTCTGTTTGAAATTTATGACTGCAAGTCACATATAAATGTTCAGACATTTGATTAGATAAAGTGCATTAAGCAGTTATAATTTTGTGGTTCATGTGAGTTTGTGGTTTGTTATAACAAGATAGACAATATTAATCTGATGATATACCCGTCCATATATATTTGACCTATGTTTAAATTCTTAGGCTAGCCATTTCCATCAGATTTATAAAGTGATTTTAGAACTGTACATTTATTACAAATATTACCTACAATTACAGAGGCAAATGTGTTGTTAGTCAGACTATGACTGGTTTAAAAATGTTTTCCAGAGAAGTAAAATTGTCTGATTTATGGCCAGAATTTTTTATAGGATAAGAAGAAAAAATCCAGATTTTTCTGTAAGTTTATTTTTTGAAAAATTGAATGCTGGTAAAGTAGAAGAAAATGGGATTTTACCATCCCTGAAGTATAGGTTAATTACAGTTTTAAAATTAACATTTTGAAGCTTTTTGAATATTTCAATGTGACTATATTTAAAAACATGTTAGAAACAGTAACTTGGTGTATATAAGTATTTTATAATTACAGGAAGTGGTTATAAAACCATTTTTATTCTACATAAAATCTCAGTAGATTTCTGTAGCGAGTGTATAAAGTGGTTTTATAATATGGGTGACCTTTCTGAGGGGGATCACACAGATTTGAACAATAGTTAGAAAAAAAATAGATTATACTAATTTTTAAATATCTAATATTTTCATGTAATCAGGAATAGAATCATTGTGATAAACCTTTTATCATTGTTATTTAAAATAATAATGAATAATGATCAGTTATGTTGAAAATAAAATCAGGGCGCAAACATTAGTTTATGACTAGTACCTACTAAAAGATGTGAACTCTTGATGGAAAGTATCTAGCAGCAGAGAGGGTGAATCAGACAACATTTTTAGACAAGTTTTCACTAAAATCACGCTTAAAAACAATGAAACCAATGACATCAGGCCCCAATGTGTGTGTGAATCTGATATCGTTTCATGGATTAGGATCAAATCAAAAAAACAACATTTTCAATGAAATCAGGTCCAAAAAAATCAATGAAATTAATGAAATCCTCCATTGATTTTTGGGAAAAAGGGACTACAACGTCGTTGTCACTCACCCTCTCTGCTGCTAGAACTTTCAGTTCTGGGTTAACCGAATATTTGATCCAGTCCGATACGATATCGTGTTCGAGGGTCATGTAAATCACTACGACGAAAATCACTACGACTTTACAAACAGACTAATTTGTAAAACCTCCTCTTGTAAATCAATCAGATTATTAGACTGGTCAGTGAGTTTGAAATTAATTCTGGTTAATGAATTATTATGACACCGCATATAGACTGGATTCACCGGGGACTCAATTATTAAAAACCCTGGAGGAGCTATTGGTGCAAATGAATACAAAATATACCCCTGCTGAGCTTGATTTGATCGTTCTAGATTAATTTGATAGCTTCCTTCGATAACATCACATACTAAATTGAGCGCAATCACCGATGAAATATTCACATTGAACGGAGCGATATGCCTGCCACCACCATCTGGGTCATTATTATGGGTCAGGATAGTTGTTTCCGGTGATGTTGCTTTTTTCCATTTGTCATGGATTTTTTTGAAACCTTCATCGATGGTGTCACTGAGAGATTTTTGTAGTTCTAAGATATTATATCCTGGTAGTTTTAATGTGGGGATATCTTCTACGCGTATATTATACTTCGTTGCAAATATTGTTTTCGATAGGGGGATATCGTCATCTAATATACCCTGAATAATTTGTGAATGAAATGTTTCCATGTCATTGATGATTTTGTTACATGTTTCTACAACGCTGATAAATTCGTCTCGGGTGAGAGTACCGGATTTAAGGGATATTAACAACAACGAAATATCGTTATTGAACGCTCTGAAATTTTCAGTGGTTTTACTCTGTAGAAGTGTGTGGTATCTTTTATTAGTGACGGTATCTATCGTTTCAAGAAAAAAATTCAATTTGTCATAATCTCTATAACTCTTTTCTGGATTATCAGATTTTATCCTGTCTGTGATATAATCGGTTTTTTGTGGTTCTGGTAAATCAACGGTTTCTCCCCGGGGTGGTAATTCAGGCCATCCTAGTACGGTTCTAATAGAACTTTGATAGATATCTACGACATAACCCTCTGTGCTTATTTCAATGGCAGATGATAGTGTTGGTTCATGAACTGTTATAGCTATTTTTGACTCTACTCCAGTAATCGATTTTATTCTACGTGCGAATTCATTATTGATTTGTTCGATTTGGTATGATCCGGTTGGTATGGAAACAACATTCCAGTCTGGGGTACCGTCTGGTTTATTCTTATTTGCAAATACCAGGGAATTATTCGGTTGTTGACCACCAAATGATTTTGACCTAATATTTGGCCAACTGTGATACACTCGTAATTTTGCTAGCGCTATCTCCTTCACTGGGACCGGAGAGGGGAAATTCACACTGAATTCTGGATTCGTTGAGGTTATTGAGATCATGCTTGTTTGTACTGGGTTTGTGTTCTCCACTATTTGTTGAAGTAATTCCATCTGTGTTGTCATTGTTATTATACTCATGTTTTTGTATTTCTAATTTTGACATCGCAGAATCATATATATCTACCATCGCTGAAAACTCACTCTCTGATATAATTGTATCATCGAGCGATGACGATATCAATGAGGATAATTGCGAGTATGCAGTGGACACAACATGAAATTGAATTATGTAGTCTTGTAGTTTCCGTTGGCTGCATGATGATATTTTTTTTGTGATTATTGAAATAATTCCAGCGATTGTTGTTGCCGCAGAAATGCAAATTGGAACAGCTATCGGGGCCATCATTGTCACTGAAGACAGTATAATACCGGCTCCGGTGATTACACCACTCACTGAATACACAGTAACATCAATTGCGGTAATTCTCCTGCGATATTTTTTAATTTTCAATTCATACTCCTCAGACAGGGTTTTGAGTCTAGTTTGATATTCTCTGACCTGATCATAGCGATATTGCGATGATGAAATCATTTTTTATTTTAACAACGCTAGCGTTTTCAATTGTGAAATCCTTTCAATTTATTTACTTAAATCCGCTACGAATTCCACATACCATGATACCGGAGCTCTAGCCAAATGTTTATCAGTAGATGTTATAGTGAACTTTTCAGTTGTACCCTTGTCGATGATCGTTGAAATCGTATTATTGACCCCGGATGAACTCGACGATGATATATTAAATTGAACCGTTGTCACTAGTGTTAATCGATAAATACCTTTAACGGTTGCAGTGATATCTAATTTGTTGTTTGAAGGTGTCCACGCAAATGATCCGTGTTGGATTGTTGGAATTTTTGTTTTTTCAATGATTGTTATCATCCTCGAAAAATCACCTTTGACGGCTTCGATGAAGGTTTTCGTCTCATCGATGGATTTTTTAATATCAGGGAGTTTTATTTCAATTTTATCTAACGGGGTTCCAATAAATTTATCAATGATATTTTTACGAAAAACTGAAAACTGTTTTCCGTTTTCTTCAATTTTAGATTCAAGTGTTGTTAGTACAAACACAGAATTTTTTAATTCATCGTTGAGAGTTTTTAATCGATCTGTAATCGTCGAAACGAGTACACCCGGTTTGAGTTTACCCTGATCGGAAAATAACGCAACGGTGTTCTCGATTGCGTTTTGTTGTTTAACTAAAATATCATCCAGAGAAATATTACTAGATTTCAATTTACCCTGTTTGTCTTGAAATACAACTATTTCATTAGGATCAACACTTGTTAAATTTAACATCTCAGCGATTTCATCTTCAATTATTTTTTTTACATCCTTGATAGAATCAGGTGGTGCAGTGCCATCGGGTTTGGGTTTCAAAGATCTCCCCCAAATATCAATCATGTTATTGTAAAACTCTTTCTCTCTCTAAAAAGCGATTGCTGGTGTAGTCATTTACGACAATATGAGGTGGTTTTCTAGATGCTGAAATAGCATCAAGGACATTTAATACTTCACTGCCGCATATTGGTGGGTCATTGATTTGTTGTGTTGGTAGCGTAGAATACCAAGTCTTCATTGGAAATTGTTTTATGAACGCATAAACTCTTTTGGTGGGGCTAATCCATATGAATCAAAATAGACAATCCCACGTGGATCAATAGCGTATGCAACCCAGTGAGTTCCAGGTCCGGTGCTGTTATCGAGATTAATAATACCTGTTTCAGTTTTGTTTGGTTGATGTGGTAATTGATCTTTCATAAAAACACCTCTGAAATTTTAAATCACTAGTTTTTTAGCCGCATCCATTAAATCAAAATTGGACATGGGAACCATCGAAGATTTGGGAACCATAGGTTCCTCAATTAATAAACCGTTCCTGGTAGTCTCAGGCCTGATCCGTGAACGGATCTCCCGCTGTACCATGAATACGGGGTCCCTGGTAGTCTTAGACCCTTTCCGCTGTACCACGAATACGGGGTTCCTGGTAGTCTTAGACCCAATCCGTGAACGGATCGTCCCTTTTTTTTATATCCCTTCCCAGTTGCCTTCTTAAGTGCCATTCCTGCTGCAGTACCAACTGCTCCTAACGCAGCCGCTTTAGCCACCGCTGGGGCTGCTGCTGCAATCAATGCTGGAATCGCAGCTAACAACGGAAATATACCGCCTGTTTTAATCATATTTTTGATAGCCGCCGCAGAAAGAGTAATCTGAACACCTTTTTTGGCTGCAAGTGCATCATTGAAATGTTTTATTTGACGAGTTGTCAGCGATAATTTATTTGCACCACCAGTCATTTGATTAGGTTTCAACGTGATTGTGGTTCCACATTTTTTAGCCGATTCTGATTGCAATTTTTTGATTTGACCAGGAGTTAACGCAACACTAATAACACTATATGACATTATACATAATAGATTGATTCTAATGGAAAAATCCTTCGGATTTTCAATTACATGTTTTCTACTGGGGCATCTACCACTCTCATTCTTCCTCCAACACCTTCGAGTAGCATTGATTTATCACTGAGAATGACAGCAACCGCTCTATAATCAGCAACACCACCACGAGTCACATTAGCTCTAAAGTGTATATCAACAACTGACTGTCTTGTCAAATCGAGATGTTCCAGTGAGAAGTAATAGATCGGATACAGATTTTTAAAATCATATTGTGATATTTGCAAACCAGTATCCACATTTTGATCGCGTGCCATAAATGACAACAGACGATGATAAACTCGTGCAATATGATTTTCTGTGTAATTAAGTTGTATATCCTCGGATGGTTCCTGCTGGCCGTTTATTCTCAGTGAGACGTCTTTCACACCTAATTGATCAAATATCATATGACTTTGTTGTTGATTACTAACTCGTGCGTTATCCTGTAACGCTACGAATATATGACGTGGCGCAGAAACGCCTTGTTTTGATGCTAGGTTCCAAGTGAATAACCCGTTGATATTTGATTGCTTCACATCTGTACTCACGGTTAGCCAACTCAACAACGACTTTCCTCCTTGATCCATAAATGATAGTAATCGTTCTTCTGCGGTGATTGCTGGAGTCAACACTGGCATCCACAATGATATTTTTGTTAAATCGACTCTACCGGCATCAGCATTGGGGGCTGCAGCATCTGCTGGAATCCTCCAAATTGCATCATTATCATCACTTTTTCGTACAAGCGATACTGTATGCTTCGCCCCGTAGATAACTTTTCTGACGTTTCTACAGAATCCAAATATGTGATGCAGTGGAATCGCGCATGAAAATGATTTACGCTCTCCTTGCAACATTGCGTTTCGTGTTGCAGCTCCTAGATTGAAATTAGCATCGTTGTTTATAATCATATTCTCGACCTCAGCATTAGTATTATCACGTTTTTTTGGTTGTCTTATAATAAATGGATTTCCTCCAGCGGTATTCTTACCATCTTTTGCAAACATCATAGAAGGTCCTGCTGATCTTGAATAATCATCGGAATATCTCGCTAACCCGATTATTGTTGTAGCCACATCAACATCACGATCTATGGACTCAATTTCTTTTCCATCAATGAGATATCTAGCACTCTCAAATAGCGCCATAATACCATTATTGACAAAACTGACTTGAGTACCAGCTGGATATGGTGCTGGTACAGTAGGAGTATCAGCAGCTGTTACAATTTCTCCTTCTACTTCAATAAATGCTTCACAGGGTAAAAAGTATTTACTGGTATCATGGACTTGAAGATCAATTCTTGCTCGACTATTTGAGTTTATGGCATGATAGGCGTAATATTGATAATCGCGTACAGAATCATTCTTGGGGACTGGGGCATCTATATCAAATGCTGGATCAGGTGACCTTTTGAACATTTTATTCTATTTATCAGAGTCTAAATCGTAAAATCGTAAACGATTTTCCATTTTCATCGTGAAAAACGCTAGCGTAAAAATCCATAGGATTTCATCGACGTGGGTTTTTAAAGCCACTTCCCGCTATCATGTTTGCAATATTGCTTTGGTCCCCTTGATTTACCATCGACGCTAGTTTTTCATCTACTGCGTTATTTATAATTTTACTAACACTTGCAGGCATTTCTTCTGTAGACGGTAACGGTTTCTTTTTTCGTGATTTTACTAATGATGTTATTTTATCCTTCGCAGTTGAAAACGCTTTCCCGGCAAGATCTCCAACAGTACTAATACCCTTATCACGAATAACATCAATGGCTTTCATTGATAATTGTTTAGCTAACGGCATCACTTTTGGGGCCATTCTTGAAAAGAATCCTAAAATGGTATTGCCGAGGCCATCTCCATAGTATGCTTTATAAACTGGAAACCGTGAATTAACTACATAGACGAGGGTTGGTTTATCATGATTGTAGTGTACGATCATTATTATAAAAACAATAGTGTTTTCAATTGTTATTTAATCATTATGATACCCATTTGCTAACTCGTCAATGAAATCTCGATATGTTTTGATATCCATGATACCGCCGGCAAATAACCGTCTACAGATATCAGCTGCTTCATTAATTATTTCCGGTGAATTATTTCCAGCTCGGAATCCTCCTACAAGAACATCTAATCGTGATATATCATTGATAACACTATCAGGACAAGTGTTTCCAATCCTTGGATTTTGCAGTCCACTTCCGCTATAACCAGCTGCTTCATCTAGTTTTTCGAAAATGAAAGAGAGTCTTTAATAGAATTCTGAATTCTTTTGATGAGTGCATACTTCTTGGGTAGCATATATTTGTTAGTGCTAACCCCGTATTCAATATCCTGAAAATCAGACACAATTTGATCAGGATTTAACCCATCTGATAGTTTGATATCCTGATTTTTCAATTTTGCTATTTCAACTATGATGCTATTCATGTTTTCAGAATTCATTATTCTATAAGAATGACATATCTCTAATTGGAAATTATGACTCATTAGACATAGCTAAATTGAACTTTTTGCCCCGTCTTTTTTGAAATAGCCGTTTTGGTTATCCCCTCTGCAACTTTTCGTACAGAAGATCGACAAATATTGAAATACTTACCGGCTTCATTCATTGATTGAAAAATCATTTCTTCGTTCAAAGATTTCACAGGTCTCGCTTTATTTGAACAAGTGCCAGTCTTCCCCTTTTTCAAATTCTCACTTTGTGTGATAGCTTGTAGATTTGATACAGAATTATTCTTTCGATTAGAATCCTTGTGATCAATAACAGAATCACCCTCGATCAATCCATAAAAACATTCAAATGCGAAACGATGATTGAGATAAGTTTTCTTTTCTTTTCCTCCGCCAACAGTAAACATCAAGTACCCTTGATTATTCACAACACCAACTGGTTTCTTTAGTCTACGGTTTCTGACAGTACCATCACTGGATGCTTCATAATTTGTAATCACTGGATGCTGTCTGAATTCTTGGTTCATATATACTATTCTATTGTTTGTCTAATTCAGTGTTTGGTTCAATAATTACATCACTGGAGAATCTTTCGATGTAGTCTTGCGGAGTTCTTATGATTTTGTCAGTGACGTTATCAGGGTCAAAGACTTTTTCAGGGTCATAATTTCTGATGGATTGTCCATTTTTTATTCTTTTATCATAATAACGCTTCAATTCCCTATATCGCTTACCACCACAATCAATACACAATTGTGATCTTCCCTTGACCCCAACCCCACATCGAATACAGGGTAACGGACCAAGACTTCCACGTCGAAAACTTTGCATATGATACCTACAGTACTCATTTTTTCTGCATGATTTGTTACACGGGGTTACATTTCCCATCATGAGCCATTTGCATTGGTTCATTATACATAAATCTTTCATTTAAATGCTTGTTTTATATATAGCATGAAGGAGTTCAAGAGATTGACTTCAAAAAATGCTAAATTCAATACCGATAGAGAGTTCAAGAGATTATTGAAAATCAATCCTAGATTTAATCTCGATAGACCCAAAAAACGTCCAATAGACGGAAACATGAAGGAGTTTAAGAGATTATTGAAAATTAATCCTAGATTTAATCGCGATAGACCCAAAAAACGTAACAAACGTCCAAGAGACGGAAACATGAAAGAGTTTAAGAGATTATTAAAAATCAATCCTAGATTTAATATCGATAAACCCAAAAAACGTAACAAACGTCCAATAGACGGAAATATGAAAGAGTTTAAGAGATTATTGAAAATCAATCCTAGATTTAATCGCGATAGACCCAAAAAACGTAACAAACGTCCAAAAGACGGAAACATGAGATCACCATGGAAGGATGCTCAATTCAATCTTGATATAGTTTCTAATACACCCAAGAATAAAATTCTTGATAAACCCATCAGAGACTGTTTTAATGAATTCAAGCGTGATGGAGCATCTTATTGTTGGTCAACATTTCGAATTGATGGTGTTGTTGACGCTACCATGAATGATGAAAAAGCAGCAGTGATAATCTCAAATGTTGGGGAAAAAAGTCATTTTTTCCGAATCAAATTCATTATCCGTGAGGATGGAAAATGGATTATTAGGGATAAATTTGAACCCATTCTCAGGGGCAAAAAAACTGTCACCGTGAATCAGGATTCCAAACCAGGAATTTTGACTGGAATTGATAAACCCTACTACGAAAGATCTTATCCTGTCACAGCAGTTGTTTACGGGATCTATCCGCTCAATGAAAAACCTGATATTTCAAAACTAGCACCCATGAAATATTCGACAGGGCTAAATTGTGTAGCAGAACGAATAATAGAACACTTCACAAATGCGTCCCGGGGAAATAAACTAACTGATCTAAGACGAAAAAAAATAACCGAGTGGGAGTTCACGGTAAAAGAGCATGGAGCAACAATTCAGGATATAACTAAATTAGAAAAATCATTAAGATTTCCAATATCGGTAAGGACAATCACCGGAGAAGTATTATACGAATCGAAATATAAATCACAGGGAACCCCCATTGAAATTATTGATCATAACGCACACGCGTGGTCATCTGCAGTAACAATATTCCCACGGGATAGAACCGTAAGATATCTATCCCAAACCGGAGAGATTTTTTCAGAGCAGAAATTATTTGATGCTATTTACCATTTGAGTAAAAACGATCCTGTGTCAGTGTGGCTATTTCATAGTAATTCAGACGAAGAATGCAAATTTGATCAGTTTGTAAGGCCTAACGGAGAATTATACCGTACTGAAGAGCTGCAGAATCAAATGAAACAACTAGCTAGTGAGTTTTCTGGGGACGGAGAAGACAACGATCAATTATTAGCAAACTGTTTCACAGTACCATCCATTGCAGCACATTTTGCTAGAAAGAAAAACGCGTGGAAACCAACACGAAGTGAGTTTTTATCAGATGTCAAATTGTCCTGTCTTGAATACAGCCACGGCGGATTATGGAACACAAAATACACCGCTGATACCGTTATTTCAGTTGATATGATTGCGTGTTATCCAGGAAGTTTTCTTGGGTATGGAGAGTGTGAGAAATATTTCAAACGATTTGGACACCCCACACACGAAATGACCCGTGTTGCTATTAATGGACCACTTCCTGATTTTGATTTAACCGGATTCGCTTGTGTAGTATCATTTGAAATGGCTACAGGACTTCATCCGTGTAGTTATCTTTGGATTGGTAAACACATGTCTGAAAAACACTGGATGCCAATAGTGTTATTACGGTATATGCTTGATTGTAAGATGTTAAAATCATTAATTGTCAGTGAAGCAATTATATCCTATCGAGCACAGAAATCAGTCTGGTTACCCCAACCTGATCTAGAAAAAATAATTAGCGAAGAGCGAAAACTGTTTCCTGATTTTAATGAACAACAAATCATGGATTGGTCCCAACAGTTATTTGAAATCAGAAACAATGAAGCAAAAAATCTTGGACGAAGAATAATCGGTAAATTTACCCAAGGTGGCAAAGATGATAATACGAAATATTCTTCACGATTGATTATAGACAATGCTGAATACGATTTTGTAATCACGGATTTAACGAATAGGGGCCTATATGTCAATCGTAAGGACGCATTTCTGTCCGATGGAACCAAATTAGGTACAATTGTTACTTACAATGATGGATACCATCCGCAGTACACACATTTGAGAGCTTCTATGCTCGGTTATGCTTCTATCAATCTGTTTTCAATGATCAATAGATTTCCTACCACCGCAGTTAGAGTTGCCACTGATTCATTTTACATAAATAGCAAAATGGCTGATTTTAAGGCTACTGGCAACGAGAAATGGGGATCATGGAGAATTAAGAAAGAAATGATTCATGATTATATTCAATCAGCAGATGTTACCATTGAAAATAATTACTTAGAAAGCAATCAGTGTTCAGAATTTTCTAGTGCACCACCGATTTCTGATCCAATCTGTAGATATAAAACAGTTTATTTAAACGGCTGTGGCGGGTCAGGAAAAACAACCCGGGTAATTGAGTTATTCCGTAGAAACGCTAGCGTTTCCAATCCAAACATGATTGTACTAACACCGACTCACAGACTTGCAAGAGAAATGATACAGAGAGGGGTAAATGCCTGCACTTATCATAGTTTCTTTAGATGGAAGGGAGATAAATGGACTCCTGAGCGCATGGGAGAGAAATTTATTCCTGAATTCATCATGTGGGATGAAATAGACACAGTGTCAGAAGATGTCTTAAAAATATTTCTTGAGTGGTTGTTATTAAAAAATACAAAAGTCGTCATGTGCGGTGATCACGGGCAACCACCACCATTTGTCGGTGCATCTCCCCATGAATGGCTAAAGGGTTTTGTAGACTATTATGAAGAAATTGATACTGATCATAGATCACTTGATAATGAATTAAAAGAATTGAAGAAACTAATTAGATTACAACCGGATAGAATCCAGTGTGAAATAACCCGTGAAATAATTTCGGAAACTCCCATGAATGAGTTTTGGGAAGCGTGGAGACCAAACGATTTGATCATTGCAAGTAGAAAAATAGTCAGGGACACACTTCAGATGAAGTTATTTGAATTGCATAAACAAAAATTTGCAACACTTCCAGTGCCCCTCTGTTATAGGCCATCGGATACACGAAAACAGAACATCGAAGTTGATATTCCAGGACAGAGTGAAAAACAAATTCTCGTATTAAATGATATTGTGCTGGTTGATATCAATGTCGTTGAAGATGCATTGCGTGCTAATAAATCCCCATGGACGCTAGGATACGCAGCGACGATACATTCTTCACAGGGATTGACTATATTGGATACAATTGTTTGGATGGTAGATAATCGCATAGAATGGTCGAATTTAGTCTATCTTTCAGTATCCAGAGTACGAAAAATAAATCAGCTTCGAAGAATTGTCCTGACAGAGTCAGGCGATGATGAAATCATTGGCGATGATAATGACACCACAATAGATGATATTATTGATAAAAAACTCTCCGGTTACAAACAACAAGACAAAAAAAAACAACGAGAATTTGATATTGATGCTGAATTAATAATTACTCTGAAGCAACAACAGAATAATCACTGCGCGAGTTGCAATTGTATAATGCGTTGGCAGTATTCGGATAAGGATCCTCGCCAATTCACCGTAGACAGAAAAAATAACAATCTCGGTCATGTCAGAAATAATGTGATGTTGACTTGTCTTGAGTGCAATAGACGCAAGGGTGCTAGTTAAGACCATGGGGTGGCAATTGAGTATCCTCGGGTATCACTTGTAATTGTTGTCTAGTAAAACCCCGTTGAGGGGCAGTTGAATCCAGTTTATAGATTGGAGGTCTGCCCGTAGATCGTGTTATACTAGATATCTTGTGTGCAGTAACACTCCAAATAGGATCAGTAGCCCTTTTTGTGCCACCCTCAAGCTCTCCTGGTTCATATAAATACCTCACAATGACATTACTACCAAGAATTGGTTGGGAAACGCTAAAATCCTTTTGTGGTTTTTCAGGTATCGACTTCTTTTTAATCACGTTGATAGGTTTCATGTTGATGGTTCTAGTAATCTCGTTATTCAGTGCGGTAACTACACCTGGTAATCTCTTAACCCATTCACGGGATCTTTTTTCTTGGATGAATTCTTTTGCGTATTGATATCCAAATAACCGTTCAGCAAGAATCCGATTAAATCGTTCTACAATGGCCTGATCACGATGCAGTGCAGTATGCCCTCGTCTGATAGCGACATTGTGATATTTCATTGTAGATAACACTGCACCCTGAAATTCCTTGCCCGGGTCAACTTGTAACAGATTTGGCCAGTGCAGAGGACTCCTTCGATAAATCCTTTCAAATGCAGAAGCCACTTCAGTGGCTGATTTTGTTTTTAACGGTTCTGCTTCTTTGTATCGACTTGCAATATCAACTACAGTTAACGCATATTTGTAACCACGATCATGTGGCAGAAATAATATATCAGCCTGATGAACTTCATTGGGTCCGGTTACATCAAAATGCGAGAATTGAATTTGTTTAGGCGGTGATAGATAAATTTGCCATAGTGCCTGTTTGGATAACCAATGAGCCGCAGTGGTTTTTTTCACTTTTGCGGCGCTAGCGAGTTTACTGATTGCAGCGTTCCCCCTCCAGTATCCTCTTGGGGAATAATAAATAGATTCCATGTTGCTATTAATTACCAGCACCTAACATCATTTGCTTTTCATTGCCGATTTTATCAAAAATGAAGCCAATTTTTCTTTGAAGGATTTATCAGGAATAGCATTCAACGCATGAATTAATTTCACATCTGCTAGATGCCTGTGTTGCAAATTGCTGCTTTTATAAGCAACATCATGAAGGTGACAGGCCTTATCAATAGCGTTTATTGGTTCCTCACCGGGTCGGGGCTGATTTTGATCATTGAGTCTGATATCAAGTCTTGTTCCCGGTCCACAATAACTATACCCTGGAAGGTGTTTTTCTCCGGGGTATTTCCCCCATGGGGTTCCAGGGAGTTTTGCTAATTTGGCAGCGATATCACCTCCTCGTTTTTTTTTAAAGGTTCCTTGGGTTCCTTGGGTTTAGAAACAAATCTAAATTTCTTTGTACTACACTGTACGCATTTACCAGAAAGCGCTGATCGGTTATTTTTAGTTGTAATCGTCATCAAGTCATCTGTGCCAGTACGCGCCTTACACTTCACGCAATATAGATCCATAATTTATGTATAGAGATATGAATATAATTGATTTTTCAGCGACTAAAACAAGAGAACCAGTGAAGCATCATGCAGCGCTACCAAACTCTATCCGCGCAATTATAATCGGGCCATCTGGATCCGGTAAAACGCAATTGTTGCTCAATTTAATAATGAGATGGATGAAGTGGGATAAGCTGTATTTAATTGCCCCTAGCGTAGATGATCAACGATGCTATGAAGTGCTAAAAGATTTTAATGAAAACGCTTCAGAGATTGCCAGCGAGGATGTTATTGAATTTATAACCGATATTGACGAGGCGCCATCCGTGAATGACCTCGATGGAAGTATCAACAATTTAGTTGTATACGACGATGTCATGTTAGATAAACAAAAAAAACCAGCTAGAATATTTTCCCGAGGCAGGCACAAAAACACTGATGTGATCTATGTCACTCAACGCTACACTCAGATTCCAAAAGTGATTCGCGATAATTGTAATGTGTTGTGTGTGTTTAATGGAGTTGATACACATACGCTACGAAATATTTGGCAGACATGGTGCTCCGATATGGACTTCAATCAATTTAGAAATTTCTTTAGTCATGCTCAGTCTGCCCCACACGGATTTGTAACAATAAATTTACATGACCCTCGAACACGATATCGTATCGGACTGGATCAAATATTCGGTTAACCCAGAACTGAAAGTTCTAGCAGCAGAGAGGGTGAGTGACAACGACGTTGTAGTCCCTTTTTCCCAAAAATCGATGGAGGATTTCATTAATTTCATTGATTTTTTTGGACCTGATTTCATTGAAAATGTTGTTTTTTTTATTTGATCCTAATCCATGAAACGATATCAGATTCACACACAGATTGGGGCCTGATGTCATTGGTTTCATTGTTTTTAAGCGTGATTTTAGTGAAAACTTGTCTAAAAATGTTGTCTGATTCACCCTCTCTGCTGCTTATCTTCATATCAGGAACACTCTGGATAATAAAGTTGTGTATTGGGACCAACACAGTGGTATTAGGATGATGAGGAATAAAGGATGATGAAGCGACACAGTGGTATTGAGATAATGAGGAACACAGTGGTATTGAGATAATGGGGAACACAGTGGTATTGAGATAATGGGGAACACAGTGGTATTAGGATGATGGGGAACACAGTGGTATTAGGATGATGGGGAACATAGTGATATTAGGATGATGGGGAACACAGTGGTATTAGGATAATGGGGAACACTGGTATTGAGATAATGGGGAACACAGTGGTATTGAGATAATGGGGAACACAGTGGTATTAGGATGATGGGGAACACAGTGGTATTAGGATGATGGGGAACACAGTGGTATTAGGATAATGGGGAACACTGGTATTGAGATAATGGGGAACACAGTGGTATTGAGATAATGGGGAACACAGTGCTATTGAGATAATGGGGAACACAGTGGTATTGAGATAATGGGGAACACAGTGGTATTGAGATAATGGGGAACACAGTGGTATTGAGATAGTGGGGAACACAGTGGTATTGAGATAATGGGGAACACAGTGGTATTGAGATAATGGGGAACACAGTGGTATTGAGATAATGGGGAACACAGTGGTATTGAGATAATGGGGAACACAGTGGTATTGAGATAATGGGGAACACAGTGGTATTGAGATAATGGGGAACACAGTGGTATTGAGATAATGGGGAACACAGTGGTATTGAGATAATGGGGAACACAGTGGTATTGAGATAATGGGGAACACAGTGGTATTGAGATAATGGGGAACACAGTGGTATTGAGATAATGGGGAACACAGTGGTATTATTCTTCCATTGCTTCGAGGAAATTTCTTGTTGATTAAAATCTAGTAATTCATAACATGTTGTTCCCGTGCTATAAGACCATTTGGAGGAGAGGTGATATGCATCATTTTAAATATGACACCATCTTATATTAGTCAACTTGACACCATCATATATTAGTCAACATGACACCATCTTATATTAGTCAACATTATAAGTAATGTTGTGCAAATTGTTTTACACTACATCATGATAAGAAATATTTTGTTAAATCATACCGTAAGAACTGAAATTTAGTGAAAATTACAAAAAGTAACAATTTTTTAATTGCAAAATTTGCTTAGTATAAGGGCATCAGTAGACATTGTTTTGTTATAGAAAGGGCTATGTTATACTCAGGTTTTGTGTAGTAAGGGACTACTGTATATAATCATAAGTCAGATTCAACTGCATACAACATTGACCTGATCTGCATAATGCGCCAGAAGATCAGGGTCAGTCTTGTTTGTTTTACTGATTACTCCTTACAAACTGCAACGACCCTTATCTGCCAGAGTGTTTTACAATGGCAGATCTGGATCTGTGCAGTGGACATTTTGATTTTACTTATAAACAATTACATATGATAAATATTTATCTAACATTAACTTACAAGAAAGGCCTTGAGAAGGATGGCCCAAATAAGATTCTAATTCTTTGTGAAGCAGTGTGACTGCACATCAACTAATCCAGTAACACAAAGTTTTCGTACTTTATTTCAGCTTGGAGGGATTGTAAAGCCAAATGATGGCTATTGTCATCTTAGTCCAGCAGGCAAATACACAGAGGCTGAAAACCAGGTATTACTAATATACTATTGTATACCCTATGTATGTTCATTGAAAGAACTTGTGTAATGTTATCATTGTAACTCTGTCTAAATACATTTTTGTGCATGGTATTTAGTGATAACTTTTTTATTTGTAACCATTTTAAAAGTGCCAGTGACGAAGTTTCTACGGGATGATGACAAACAACTTTTCACCTCGATCCAATATAAATTTGCCTCTCAGATGATGTGAAAATATTGCACAAGTTTTTAAAAATAAATTTATAAAATTACCAATACCAAAATCTTTTCACACAATTGTAGTTAAATACACAATTAACAGTTTAAAATTGTTGCAATGGTAGTAAAAATTTCTTTTGTTCTTCATAATATTTCACTAATACATCTTAATATGACTGCACCAGTGGCCAAGTGGTTAGGGCATCCACTTTCTGATGCATGATGTTGCAGATTTGAACTCTGGCAGAGTCATACCAGAGACTTACAAAAATGGTACTAACAGCTGCCTCACTTAGCGCTCAACCTTATGAGGTTATTGTTAGGACTGGTCGGCCTGGTGTCAGGATAATGTGACTGGGTGGGACACCATGGTTCATGTCTGCAATATGATGCCCCAGTGCTAGACATCACTAATAACTGCCACAATGCAGACATTTAAGCAGTATGACTGAAAAATTGTTAATTGTTACATTAAAAATACAATCACACACACACACACATAAATCAATTGGTATGCAGTTTTATGTTTATGAGACTTGAATAATGATATTGAGGATTTATACACTGATTGCACGCATTGTTTTCCTATCACAAACTGCACTAGAGCAAATACCCCTTTATGATATAGTTGGAGTTGTCTTTTTGTTGTTGAAGCAAGTAAAATTATAAAGGTAACAGTGTATTTCTTTAGGATTAAGTTCATGTAATTTAATAAAATATTTTATAGGAATACTGAATATTCATGTAAAATAATGCTAGTGGATTATAAATAGAGTTGTAACATTTCAATCTTTTTCTTCAAAAGGATTATCCATCCATTAGTCAGATTGCTATGAAAGTGAGAGAAAAGAATATTAATGTTATTTTTGCGGTGACGGATGACCAAGTTCAAGTCTACCGCAAGCTTAGTCAGTACATTGAGGGCTCCGAGGCAGAGTTGCTAGCCAACGATTCCAGTAACATTGTGGAAGTCATCCGCAGAAACTATGAGGTAATGAAGAAAATGATATTGCATCAGTTACAGAAACTTGTCAGGTTCATTTATGACCAGGAATATCACAAAAACAATAGTCCTGCATCTTTTTGTGCACTACTGTCTGTTTGTTTATAATTATGTTATTTGTAAGATATTTACAATCTAGTCTTTGAATCATTGAAATGTAAATGTAAGTAGAACATAGACTTTTATCATTCCAAAATAATGCAGTCTGATTAAAGTAACTTGAAAATATTTTTGAATGAAAAATTCATAATTAACAATCATTTAAAATGTCAGTGCTTTGAATAAATTTAAAATAGCTAGTAATTTAGACATTATTATTAATAATAATATTATTATTATATGAAGATCAGAAAAAATATATAAATATACATTTGGAATAAATAATAATTAAAATATTCAGATGACATTATTGTTTTAACTGAAAAATTAATATAACATTTTTAGAATCAATATTGTACAAAAATGGCTGATTTAATTAAATCATAATTTAAAAATAACAAAATTAAATCAGATTTTGAAATAATCAACACAGTAAAACCTGTTATGAGAGACCACCCCTTCTGCCAAAGCAAAATCGGTCTCTCAGGATATGTGGTCGCTCATAAGAGGTGTGTGAAAATGGACTGGTTTTCAGGGTCACTAGTTAGCATTGTTGAAAAATAAATAATACCCATACTCACTGTACATGTATCATATCCTTTATTCATAAATCTTGTTAAATATTCCATGCATTCCTTTTAAAATAACTTTTATATAATGAAGATATACATCTATCAAAAAAAGCACATTAGCTATGACATATATATCTTACTCTATGCACTTAATCCCTTTTCTTGAAAAAAAAATCCATTATACTCGTTCGTTGACATTTTTTTACTCAGCTGATTGGTCTGAACATGTATCTCCATTTCTGACAAAAGAAGCAATAGTTGGGGATTGTCATGTTGTAAAGCATATTTTTTAATCTGCTTAAATTAAATGTTCTATGACTGTTGAATGCGAAATAACCAATGTTTAAGCTGGCTGCTATTTTGCAAGATTTCTCCCCTTTTTCACTTCTTTCAATTACATTAATTCTTTCTTGTTAGAATTTTTCTTTTTTTATCAGAGTTTCTGCTACTATTAGTGTTAACATAATAATGACTTGATGTATTTCAACTTTGAGCAGGTATTTGTGAAATATAGAATAAATTTAGTGTATCCCCGCTATAATGCAGTCTTGGCATGGCTCCCAGAATTTCTTGTATTCATTTGCACAAGACTTTTTCATCTTCAGAGTACATGAAATAGTATGTTAAGAATGTATTATAATTTTGGGGAAGAGATTGCGCATGGAGAAGAGATCTCCTATGAATTCGACTATAATATGATCATGGCTTGGTTCCTGAAATTTTAAATACATGCACCTGTATTTTTCTCGTAATGGAAATTTTTAAAAATTTAGGTATGAGAAATAGTGTGTAAAACGTTTATTATCATTTTGGGGGTGAGATCATGGAGTAGCTTTTTAAATTTAGCAGTTTCACCAGGTTTTTTAAGTGTTATGCCAAAATAAACATTATGTGGTCATTGTCGTTGTTTTCAGTTCTGTATACAACCATTGCCATTGGCCAACGTGTGTTTCTTCTTTAACTGCACACACAACCAAGCAGCAGACAATGCGGTGGTGATAAAAACTTTTCACCGTTTAATAAACATCAAAAACGAAATCCACCAACATTTTCTTCGCTTGATGTTGTTATTGGATGCAATCAGTTGACCAGTAAATAATGTCCGCATTACTAGCTGGAAATTGAGAGGGTATGAAATTGTACATGCATTCAGCTTAAAAACGTTTATGACAGTTACTTGTGACCATTGCAGGCCTACTGCACTTAGTTCTCTGGTTTTACCTGTGTATGAGGGTTTGCTTATGAAATTGTTATTAATTTCCTTTTTTTATTTTTATTTAAAAATATATTTTATTGTTACGGAAAAGCAAGTTCACAAATGAAAGTCGTTCTCTGCACTTGGTGCAAAAAAGTTTATTATGATTTTGGGGTAGAGATTGTGTATGAATTCTAATATAGTGTGATATAGTATGAGAAATAGTGTGTAAAATGCTTGGCTTCTGAAATGTATCAATTTCACAAGGTTCTTGAATTGTTATGCCTAAATAAACATGATTGGAAATGTTACTTTTTATTGATCCATGAGTAAGGCCAGTAAATCGTCTTTGTGATTGTCTTCAATTAATTTTTTATACAATTGTTGCTCAAACAATAGCTGATATGTGTTTCTTCTTTAACTGCATACACAGCCAAGAAGCAGACAATGCAGTGGTTGATACAAGATTCTCACAATTTAATAAACATCAAAAAATGAAAGCCGCCAACATGTTTTCTGGGCTTGGCAGTGTTATTAGACAGAATCATTTGATCATTAAATAATGTCAACTTTGTTGAAATTGTACATGTGTACAGCTTTAAAATACTTTATATAATTGGCTCGTGACCATTTCAGACTCACTGCATTTAGTTCTTGGATTTCTATTTTATATTAAAAAAAATTTTTACTGTTATGGAAAATTAAATTTACAATTTGTATAGATACTGTTCATAGATCATAGAATGTAATGAAACGTGCTTCGTCTTTCTTAACCTAATTTTATGTTAATTTTTCCCATTGAATTCAGACACATAATGACCTGTGGCAAAAAATTTGAATAGTTTAAATACGTTTGCAATTTTTGCAATGGAATTACAGGTATTATGGATTAGCTGCATGCCAAGACGGTACTATATCAGACTGTAAATAAACAGTGATAATACTCTGTTCATGCTTTATATTGGACATTGAAATCAGACACAGTGATCTTGGACAAAATTATTGAATATTTTAAATCTCTGCAATTTTTCAATGGAATTACATGCATAATGATAATAATAATAATAATAATAATAATGTTTAGATTATATATGCCATTTAAACATTGATCAAATTGCGGGCATGCCCTGATCTGATGTTGATTGACTTTGTCCCAACACTGATGTTGGGTGAGTTGCTTCAAATGAATAAGTGACATGTACACCAGATGTAGTAGTCAAGGAGTGCTACCTTACCTCTGATGTAATTAACCCAGATTAGCAGTAAGTAAACATATCAGTGTTACCTGACCTCTGGCATAAGACGTAATAAAGCCAAATTAGCAGTTGGTAAATATAGCAGTGTTACCTTACCTCTGATATACTCTGAACATAATTATTAGATTAGCAATAGATAAATATAGGCATGTTACCTTACCTTTGATATAATAAAGACAAATTAATAGCAGTTAAACATAGCTGTGTTACCATACTCTGACATAATTAAGACAGATTTTACCTTTGACATAATTAAGACAGATTTTACCTTTGACATAATTAAGACAGGTTTTACCTTTGACATAATTAAGACAGATTTTACCTTTGACATAATTAAGACAGATTTTACCTTTGACATAATTAAGACAGATTTTACCTTTGACATAATTAAGACAGATTTTACCTTTGACATAATTAAGACAGATTAGCAATAGGTAAATATAGCAGTGCTATCTTACCTGTCACATAATAAAGCCAGATTAGTAACAGGTAAATTAAACAGAATTGTCAAACAGTGAACAATGTTGTTAGGTAAAATTTCTTAATCTGTAAGTCATGTTTATTCGACACTATTGAGTGGAGCTGACTTTATCAGGTACATGAGGGTGGATTGCATCTATATAAATAATCTTTCAGCAGTCAGAGATCATATGCCCATAAACCATTTATTACTTTTTGAAGACTCTTCTAGAATACTTACATATGCTTATTGATTTCATAATTCTCACCCCTATACTCAACATATTTTTCATTTATAAGACAAGTCTAACTACAAACAGGACAGACCTTGATCGGCTGGTGCATAATATACCATTATATCAGGGTATGTCACTTGTTCTACTGATTACTTCTGACTGCGTAAACCAAGATCTGGCAGTGTAATATATGTCAGGTCTGTGTCTGTGCAGTTTGTAGTTAGACATAACTTGTGGGTTAGTGTTTATAGTATAGTATGGGGGTTATGGATGTTGTTTAGAGGAAAAAACATGTTAACATCAATGTCGAAAATATTCTGAGTATCTGTTACTGTTTTTATTCTTCTCCAGAAAATTACATCCAAGGTGGAGCTCAACACACAGTATGCAGAGAACATTACAGTCAGTTTTAAAAGCAGTTGTAAAGGGTAAGATTTACTTAATTCTGTAATACTATGGATTTTTTTAATAATGTTGATAACCTTATAGATATTCTGTATATTATATATTTCATAGGAATCATTCAGTTTTCAAGAACAAACTTGTCTTTTCTGGAAAGAACAACTTTCTCAGAAAACAGCAGAATCACATTTGTTCAAGTTTAGCATGTATTTTATATATGCTGCATATTTACCTTTCTATCCAGTCTTTGAAAGTGTATGGACAATGTGAATGCTTAGAGTTTTGTCAAAATGATCCATGGAATTAATGTAAAATTTTATTGTGTGTATTTTTAACTACCAGCTTTATGGACAATTCATGTGTTACTATAGATTTGTTATCGGTTTTCAACTTTTCTATTTTTGTTGATCAAATTAGCTGCTTATTTTGAATCTGTAGAAAATTGATGCATATTTGTGACTTTGACTTGCTGAATTAATTATTGTGTTATTGTTTCTTTTCAGTAGCACACTTACAGAGACAAACTCCTGTGAGGGCTTGGCCATTGGTGACAATGTAAGTATATGTGTATACTTATGTAACAATGAAGGCCTCTTTGGTCTCTTGCTAAGTTTTTACCAGAAAGACCTCTTATAACATTAAGTTTAACCTAAAAGAAAATAATACTAATCTGACATTCAGTTTTTCCTTCATGGTGGCCATCTTTAAATGCTACTTCTTTTGAATGGATGATCATTATTATATAGGGTTTTTACTAGTAGACTTCTAATGATGTCTTGTTGGTCCTGAATGAAAATGGTGATGATCCTGCATCATGTTATAGCTCAGAAATAACTGTACTGGTTTTAACACTTGGCAGTTAAAATGACAACTGGAAATTGACTATCTCACTTGAGCATTAATCCCATCATTACCGCTCCAGTGGCCTATTGGTTAGAGTATCTGCTGCGGAAGCGGGAGGTCATGGGTTCAATCCCTCTCTGAGTCATACTAAAGACTTACAAAATGATACTAACTGCTGCCTCACTTGGCGCTCAACATTAAGAGCCTAGTGTTAGGACTGGTCAGCCTGGTGTCAGGATAATGTGACTGGGTGGGACATCATGCTACATATCTGTGGCATAATGCCCCAGTGCTAGACATCACTCTAAACTGCCTCACTGCAGACATTATAGCGATATGACTGAAATTTTTTTAAAGCTATGTTAAAAATCCAAATCAAACAAACAAATAATCAAACAAACATTAATCCCATCAAGGGACTCTCATATTATCAGAGTTGTTACCATTATGCTAACTCACTACGCTTTGACCAAATTACATTTTTCACCAGGAGCTTATTCCATATGATTCAAGAGAATTGAAACAGTGATTGCAATTGAATAGAAAAAAAGTTGATTTCACTCTAGTGTGTCAATTGACATTAAATCAGTTTTGTTATAATAAGTTCTAAAAGTGTTACAGCTATCAAATTGATGATAATGATTGTAATGATAATGGTGATGATGATTAACATAAAATCCAGTGTCCATCTTAACAGTCTTGTTATCACTTCTTCTCATGAATGAATGATAATATCACAGGGTTCCTACGATCTTTGAAGGTCTTTTGACAGTTTGGGAAAAATGAGGTAGCATTTTCAAGGCCTTGAAAGTTTGGGAAAATTGAGCAGATGGCCGTGAGGTCTTTAAAAGTCTTTGAAAATTAAAATAAACCCAGACATTTGCATAATCACAGATAAAATTGTCCAAGGATGTTAGATATGGATGTAGTTGAGTTTTGCTGGTTTCTTTTTTTTTTTTTTTGATGACCCTTTCAGTTTCATTGCTGATGCAATAACAAAGAGCATTTAAATTTCATTATTGAACAATATTATAGTATTTTGCTTTCATTGTTTTCTCATATAACATAACTTGTATTCAAAATGTTAGCGAAAATAGGTCTTGGAAATCTATGTTTGTGGTCTTTGAAAGTTTGGGAAAAGTCTTTGAGAATTATTGGTGAACTCTTTATCAGCATGGGGTTTTCACAGAGAGACTTCTTGTCAGGTCTAATTGATCTTAAATGAAAATGGTACAGTTCCATCTTCTAATATGGCCGCCAGAATGGCCATCTTGAAATCACTACTTCTTAGATGGCTTGTCATATAAATATTGTGCTTTTACCAAAGGATTTCTTATATCTAGTTGGTAATAAATGGAAAATCAATCCAGTATGGCCACCATGAAGCAATCATGATTTTTTTTCTTAATTGTTACTCCTTCACAATGGAAAGTCATATTAACATCATGTTGCCAACACAATACTGGTTATGACTTCTTGTTGGTCCAAAATGCAATTGGTGCCAATCTGATATACAATATTTTCACATCAGCTAATATGAAAATCTTGTTATAGTTGAAGAAATTCAGAGGTGGTTTAAACACTCAGCCAGGAAATTAATTTCAACCAGTATAGCATCTGTGCTTTCAGTGACTCTTGTAAAAGTTATTGCCCTTGTAGACTTATGGTTGAATGCAGTGTATTACAGAATTTTATGAATGCGGCTTATTATAGTTATTAGTGGATTGCTTTGAAATTTAGTACATATTATGGTCATCATCAGAAAATTTACATTTTGACAAAGCATTTTACTTGCACTTTTTTCATAAGAGTTATGCACCTTTTTAACTATAGATTCTTCACTATTTTGTGGTAGACATGTAATGCAGAATGGTCAGGGGTGTATTTATGTGAGCAAATAGCTCAGTTTTTCTAGTTCTTTGCATTCGTTGCTGCTCTGTTCCATCTTCTTTTCAGCATCTACTCTTGTCTGAAACTGTAAATAAGGATTGCTTTATAGACAAACAGATTTTAGGCATAGTTGTAAAATGTAAGTACGGTGATACATAATTATGTGAGAGAATGCCATATAGGCATAGTTGTAAAATGTAAGTACGGTGATACATAATTATGTGAGAGAATGCCATATAGGCATAGTTGTAAAATGTAAGTACGGTGATACATAATTATGTGAGAGAATGCCATATAGGCATAGTTGTAAAATGTAAGTACGGTGATACAAAATTATGTGAGAGAATGCCATATTGGCATAGTTGTAAAATGTAAGTACGGTGATACATAATTATGTGAGAGAATGCCATATAGGCATAGTTGTAAAATGTAAGTACGGTGATACATAATTATGTGAGAGAATGCCATATAGGCATAGTTGTAAAATGTAAGTACGGTGATACATAATTATGTGAGAGAATGCCATATAGGCATAGTTGTAAAATGTAAGTACGGTGATACATAATTATGTGAGAGAATGCCATATAGGCATAGTTGTAAAATGTAAGTACGGTGATACATAATTATGTGAGAGAATGCCATATAGGCATAGTTGTAAAATGTAAGTACGGTGATACATAATTATGTGAGAGAATGCCATATAGGCATAGTTGTAAAATGTAAGTACGGTGATACATAATTATGTGAGAGAATGCCATATAGGCATAGTTGTAAAATGTAAGCATGGTGATACATAATTATGTGAGAGAATGCCATATAGGCATAGTTGTGAAATGTAAGTACGGTGACACATAATTATGTGAGAGAATGCCATATAGGCATAGTTGTAAAATGTAAGCACGGTGATACATAATTATGTGAGAGAATGCCATATAGGCATAGTTGTAAAATGTAAGCACGGTGACACATAATTGTGAGAGAATGCCATATAGGCATAGTTGTAAAATGTAAGTACGGTGATACATAATTATGTGAGAGAATGCCATATAGGCATAGTTGTAAAATGTAAGTACGGTGATACATAATTATGTGAGAGAATGCCATATAGGCATAGTTGTAAAATGTAAGTACGGTGATACATAATTATGTGAGAGAATGCCATATAGGCATAGTTGTAAAATGTAAGTACGGTGATACATAATTATGTGAGAGAATGCCATATAGGCATAGTTGTAAAATGTAAGCATGGTGATACATAATTATGTGAGAGAATGCCATATAGGCATAGTTGTAAAATGTAAGTACGGTGACACATAATTATGTGAGAGAATGCCATATAGGCATAGTTGTAAAATGTAAGTACGGTGATACATAATTATGTGAGAGAATGCCATATAGGCATAGTTGTAAAATGTAAGTACGGTGATACATAATTATGTGAGAGAATGCCATATAGGCATAGTTGTAAAATGTAAGTACGGTGATACATAATTATGTGAGAGAATGCCATATAGAGCATAGTTGTAAAATGTAAGTACGGTGACACATAATTATGTGAGAGAATGCCATATAGGCATAGTTGTAAAATGTAAGTACGGTGACACATAATTATGTGAGAGAATGCCATATAGGCATAGTTGTAAAATGTAAGTACGGTGACACATAATTATGTGAGAGAATGCCATATAGAGCATAGTTGTAAAATGTAAGTACGGTGACACATAATTATGTGAGAGAATGCCATATAGGGATAGTTGTAAAATGTAAGTACGGTGACACATAAATATGTGAGAGAATGCCATATAGGCATAGTTGTAAAATGTACGTACGGTGATACATAATTATGTGAGAGAATGCCATATAGGCATAGTTGTAAAATGTAAGTATGGTGACACATAATTATGTGAGAGAATGCCATATAGGCATAGTTGTAAAATGTAAGTACGGTGATACATAATTATGTGAGAGAATGCCATATAGAGCATAGTTGTAAAATGTAAGTACGGTGACACATAATTATGTGAGAGAATGCCATATAGGGATAGTTGTAAAATGTAAGTACGGTGATACATAATTATGTGAGAGAATGCCATATAGAGCATA
The DNA here is from genome assembly GCA_029339505.1 of Unio delphinus. Classification (NCBI taxonomy): domain Eukaryota; kingdom Metazoa; phylum Mollusca; class Bivalvia; order Unionida; family Unionidae; genus Unio; species Unio delphinus. The sequence continues at coordinate 3,743,386 of JAQISU010000177.1, read as the reverse complement.
GTTGTAAAATGTAAGTACGGTGATACAAAATTATGTGAGAGAATGCCATATAGGCATAGTTGTAAAATGTAAGTACGGTGACACATAATTATGTGAGAGAATGCCATATAGGCATAGTTGTAAAATGTAAGTACGGTGACACATAATTATGTGAGAGAATGCCATATAGGCATAGTTGTAAAATGTAAGTACGATGATACATAATTATGTGAGAGAATGCCATATAGGCATAGTTGTAAAATGTAAGTACGGTGATACATAATTATGTGAGAGAATGCCATATAGGCATAGTTTATAAAATGTAAGTACGGTGATACATAATTATGTGAGAGAATGCCATATAGGCATAGTTGTAAAATGTAAGTACGGTGACACATAATTATGTGAGAAAATGCCATATAGGCATAGTTGTAAAATGTAAGTACGGTGATACATAATTATGTGAGAGAATGCCATATAGAGCATAGCTGTAAAATGCAAGTACGGTGACATAATTATGTGAGAGAATGCCATATAGGGATAGTTGTAAAATGTAAGTACGGTGATACATAATTATGTGAGAGAATGCCATATAGGGATAGTTGTAAAATGTAAGTACGGTGACACATAATTATGTGAGAGAATGCCATATAGAGCATAGTTGTAAAATGTAAGTGCGGTGACACATAATTATGTCAGAGAATGCCATATAGGCATAGTTGTAAAATGTAAGTACGGTGATACATAATTATGTGAGAGAATGCCATATAGAGCATAGTTGTAAAATGTAAGTACGGTGACACATAATTATGTGAGAGAATGCCATATAGGGATAGTTGTAAAATGTAAGTACGGTGATACATAATTATGTGAGAGAATGCCATATAGAGCATAGTTGTAAAATGTAAGTACGGTGATACATAATTATGTGAGAGAATGCCATATAGGCATAGTTGTAAAATGTAAGTACGGTGACACATAATTATGTGAGAGAATGCCATATAGGCATAGTTGTAAAATGTAAGTACGGTGACACATAATTATGTGAGAGAATGCCATATAGGCATAGTTGTAAAATGTAAGTACGATGATACATAATTATGTGAGAGAATGCCATATAGGCATAGTTGTAAAATGTAAGTACGGTGATACATAATTATGTGAGAGAATGCCATATAGGCATAGTTGTAAAATGTAAGTACGGTGATACATAATTATGTGAGAGAATGCCATATAGGCATAGTTGTAAAATGTAAGTACGGTGACACATAATTATGTGAGAAAATGCCATATAGGCATAGTTGTAAAATGTAAGTACGGTGATACATAATTATGTGAGAGAATGCCATATAGAGCATAGTTGTAAAATGTAAGTACGGTGACATAATTATGTGAGAGAATGCCATATAGGGATAGTTGTAAAATGTAAGTACGGTGATACATAATTATGTGAGAGAATGCCATATAGAGCATAGTTGTAAAATGTAAGTACGGTGATACATAATTATGTGAGAGAATGCCATATAGGCATAGTTGTAAAATGTAAGTACGGTGATACATAATTATGTGAGAGAATGCCATATAGGCATAGTTGTGAAATGTAAGTACGGTGACACATAATTATGTGAGAGAATGCCATATAGGCATAGTTGTAAAATGTAAGTACGGTGATACATAATTATGTGAGAGAATGCCATATAGAGCATAGTTGCAAAATGTAAGTACGGTGACACATAATTATGTGTGAGAATGCCATATAGGGATAGTTGTAAAATGTAAGTACGGTGATACATAATTATGTGAGAGAATGCCATATAGAGCATAGTTGTAAAATGTAAGTACGGTGATACATAATTATGTGAGAGAATGCCATATAGGCATAGTTGTAAAATGTAAGTACGGTGACACATAATTATGTGAGAGAATGCCATATAGGCATAGTTGTAAAATGTAAGTACGGTGACACATAATTATGTGAGAGAATGCCATATAGGCATAGTTGTAAAATGTAAGTACGATGATACATAATTATGTGAGAGAATGCCATATAGGCATAGTTGTAAAATGTAAGTACGGTGATACATAATTATGTGAGAGAATGCCATATAGGCATAGTTGTAAAATGTAAATACGGTGATACATAATTATGTGAGAGAATGCCATATAGGCATAGTTGTAAAATGTAAGTACGGTGACACATAATTATGTGAGAAAATGCCATATAGGCATAGTTGTAAAATGTAAGTACGGTGATACATAATTATGTGAGAGAATGCCATATAGAGCATAGTTGTAAAATGTAAGTACGGTGACATAATTATGTGAGAGAATGCCATATAGGGATAGTTGTAAAATGTAAGTACGGTGATACATAATTATGTGAGAGAATGCCATATAGAGCATAGTTGTAAAATGTAAGTACGGTGACACATAATTATGTGAGAGAATGCCATATAGAGCATAGTTGTAAAATGTAAGTACGGTGACACATAATTATGTGAGAGAATGCCATATAGGCATAGTTGTAAAATGTAAGTACGGTGATACATAATTATGTGAGAGAATGCCATATAGAGCATAGTTGTAAAATGTAAGTACGGTGACACATAATTATGTGAGAGAATGCCATATAGGGATAGTTGTAAAATGTAAGTACGGTGATACATAATTATGTGAGAGAATGCCATATAGAGCATAGTTGTAAAATGTAAGTACGGTGATACATAATTATGTGAGAGAATGCCATATAGGCATAGTTGTAAAATGTAAGTACGGTGACACATAATTATGTGAGAGAATGCCATATAGGCATAGTTGTAAAATGTAAGTACGGTGACACAATTATGTGAGAGAATGCCATATAGGCATAGTTGTAAAATGTAAGTACGATGATACATAATTATGTGAGAGAATGCCATATAGGCATAGTTGTAAAATGTAAGTACGGTGATACATAATTATGTGAGAGAATGCCATATAGGCATAGTTGTAAAATGTAAGTACGGTGATACATAATTATGTGAGAGAATGCCATATAGGCATAGTTGTAAAATGTAAGTACGGTGACACATAATTATGTGAGAAAATGCCATATAGGCATAGTTGTAAAATGTAAGTACGGTGATACATAATTATGTGAGAGAATGCCATATAGAGCATAGTTGTAAAATGTAAGTACGGTGACATAATTATGTGAGAGAATGCCATATAGGGATAGTTGTAAAATGTAAGTACGGTGATACATAATTATGTGAGAGAATGCCATATAGAGCATAGTTGTAAAATGTAAGTACGGTGATACATAATTATGTGAGAGAATGCCATATAGGCATAGTTGTAAAATGTAAGTACGGTGATACATAATTATGTGAGAGAATGCCATATAGGCATAGTTGTGAAATGTAAGTACGGTGACACATAATTATGTGAGAGAATGCCATATAGGCATAGTTGTAAAATGTAAGTACGGTGATACATAATTATGTGAGAGAATGCCATATAGAGCATAGTTGCAAAATGTAAGTACGGTGACACATAATTATGTGTGAGAATGCCATATAGGGATAGTTGTAAAATGTAAGTACGGTGATACATAATTATGTGAGAGAATGCCATATAGAGCATAGTTGTAAAATGTAAGTACGGTGATACATAATTATGTGAGAGAATGCCATATAGGCATAGTTGTAAAATGTAAGTACGGTGACACATAATTATGTGAGAGAATGCCATATAGGCATAGTTGTAAAATGTAAGTACGGTGATACATAATTATGTGAGAGAATGCCATATAGAGCATAGTTGTAAAATGTAAGTACGGTGACACATAATTATGTGAGAGAATGCCATATAGGCATAGTTGTAAAATGTAAGTACGGTGACACATAATTATGTGAGAGAATGCCATATAGGCATAGTTGTAAAATGTAAGTACGATGATACATAATTATGTGAGAGAATGCCATATAGGCATAGTTGTAAAATGTAAGTACGGTGATACATAATTATGTGAGAGAATGCCATATAGGCATAGTTGTAAAATGTAAGTACGGTGATACATAATTATGTGAGATAATGCCATATAGGCATAGTTGTAAAATGTAAGTACGGTGATACATAATTATGTGAGAGAATGCCATATAGGCATAGTTGTAAAATGTAAGTACGGTGATATATAATTATGTGAGAGAATGCCATATAGGCATAGTTGTAAAATGTAAGTACGGTGATACATAATTATGTGAGAGAATGCCATATAGGCATAGTTGTAAAATGTAAGTACGGTGATACATAATTATGTGAGAGAATGCCATATAGGCATAGTTGTAAAATGTAAGTACGGTGACACATAATTATGTGAGAAAATGCCATATAGGCATAGTTGTAAAATGTAAGTACGGTGATACATAATTATGTGAGAGAATGCCATATAGAGCATAGTTGTAAAATGTAAGTACGGTGACATAATTATGTGAGAGAATGCCATATAGGGATAGTTGTAAAATGTAAGTACGGTGATACATAATTATGTGAGAGAATGCCATATAGAGCATAGTTGTAAAATGTAAGTACGGTGATACATAATTATGTGAGAGAATGCCATATAGGCATAGTTGTAAAATGTAAGTACGGTGATACACAATTATGTGAGAGAATGCCATATAGGCATAGTTGTGAAATGTAAGTACGGTGACACATAATTATGTGAGAGAATGCCATATAGGCATAGTTGTAAAATGTAAGTACGGTGATACATAATTATGTGAGAGAATGCCATATAGAGCATAGTTGCAAAATGTAAGTACGGTGACACATAATTATGTGTGAGAATGCCATATAGGGATAGTTGTAAAATGTAAGTACGGTGATACATAATTATGTGAGAGAATGCCATATAGAGCATAGTTGTAAAATGTAAGTACGGTGATACATAATTATGTGAGAGAATGCCATATAGGCATAGTTGTAAAATGTAAGTACGGTGACACATAATTATGTGAGAGAATGCCATATAGGCATAGTTGTAAAATGTAAGTACGGTGATACATAATTATGTGAGAGAATGCCATATAGAGCATAGTTGTAAAATGTAAGTACGGTGACACATAATTATGTGAGAGAATGCCATATAGGCATAGTTGTAAAATGTAAGTACGGTGACACATAATTATGTGAGAGAATGCCATATAGGCATAGTTGTAAAATGTAAGTACGATGATACATAATTATGTGAGAGAATGCCATATAGGGATAGTTGTAAAATGTAAGTACGGTGATACATAATTATGTGAGAGAATGCCATATAGAGCATAGTTGTAAAATGTAAGTACGGTGATACATAATTATGTGAGAGAATGCCATATAGGCATAGTTGTAAAATGTAAGTACGGTGACACATAATTATGTGAGAGAATGCCATATAGGCATAGTTGTAAAATGTAAGTACGGTGACACAATTATGTGAGAGAATGCCATATAGGCATAGTTGTAAAATGTAAGTACGATGATACATAATTATGTGAGAGAATGCCATATAGGCATAGTTGTAAAATGTAAGTACGGTGATACATAATTATGTGAGAGAATGCCATATAGGCATAGTTGTAAAATGTAAGTACGGTGATACATAATTATGTGAGAGAATGCCATATAGGCATAGTTGTAAAATGTAAGTACGGTGACACATAATTATGTGAGAAAATGCCATATAGGCATAGTTGTAAAATGTAAGTACGGTGATACATAATTATGTGAGAGAATGCCATATAGAGCATAGTTGTAAAATGTAAGTACGGTGACATAATTATGTGAGAGAATGCCATATAGGGATAGTTGTAAAATGTAAGTACGGTGATACATAATTATGTGAGAGAATGCCATATAGAGCATAGTTGTAAAATGTAAGTACGGTGATACATAATTATGTGAGAGAATGCCATATAGGCATAGTTGTAAAATGTAAGTACGGTGATACATAATTATGTGAGAGAATGCCATATAGGCATAGTTGTGAAATGTAAGTACGGTGACACATAATTATGTGAGAGAATGCCATATAGGCATAGTTGTAAAATGTAAGTACGGTGATACATAATTATGTGAGAGAATGCCATATAGAGCATAGTTGCAAAATGTAAGTACGGTGACACATAATTATGTGTGAGAATGCCATATAGGGATAGTTGTAAAATGTAAGTACGGTGATACATAATTATGTGAGAGAATGCCATATAGAGCATAGTTGTAAAATGTAAGTACGGTGATACATAATTATGTGAGAGAATGCCATATAGGCATAGTTGTAAAATGTAAGTACGGTGACACATAATTATGTGAGAGAATGCCATATAGGCATAGTTGTAAAATGTAAGTACGGTGATACATAATTATGTGAGAGAATGCCATATAGAGCATAGTTGTAAAATGTAAGTACGGTGACACATAATTATGTGAGAGAATGCCATATAGGCATAGTTGTAAAATGTAAGTACGGTGACACATAATTATGTGAGAGAATGCCATATAGGCATAGTTGTAAAATGTAAGTACGATGATACATAATTATGTGAGAGAATGCCATATAGGCATAGTTGTAAAATGTAAGTACGGTGATACATAATTATGTGAGAGAATGCCATATAGGCATAGTTGTAAAATGTAAGTACGGTGATACATAATTATGTGAGATAATGCCATATAGGCATAGTTGTAAAATGTAAGTACGGTGATACATAATTATGTGAGAGAATGCCATATAGGCATAGTTGTAAAATGTAAGTACGGTGATATATAATTATGTGAGAGAATGCCATATAGGCATAGTTGTAAAATGTAAGTACGGTGATACATAATTATGTGAGAGAATGCCATATAGGCATAGTTGTAAAATGTAAGTACGGTGATACATAATTATGTGAGAGAATGCCATATAGGCATAGTTGTAAAATGTAAGTACGGTGACACATAATTATGTGAGAAAATGCCATATAGGCATAGTTGTAAAATGTAAGTACGGTGATACATAATTATGTGAGAGAATGCCATATAGAGCATAGTTGTAAAATGTAAGTACGGTGACATAATTATGTGAGAGAATGCCATATAGGGATAGTTGTAAAATGTAAGTACGGTGATACATAATTATGTGAGAGAATGCCATATAGAGCATAGTTGTAAAATGTAAGTACGGTGATACATAATTATGTGAGAGAATGCCATATAGGCATAGTTGTAAAATGTAAGTACGGTGATACACAATTATGTGAGAGAATGCCATATAGGCATAGTTGTGAAATGTAAGTACGGTGACACATAATTATGTGAGAGAATGCCATATAGGCATAGTTGTAAAATGTAAGTACGGTGATACATAATTATGTGAGAGAATGCCATATAGAGCATAGTTGCAAAATGTAAGTACGGTGACACATAATTATGTGTGAGAATGCCATATAGGGATAGTTGTAAAATGTAAGTACGGTGATACATAATTATGTGAGAGAATGCCATATAGAGCATAGTTGTAAAATGTAAGTACGGTGATACATAATTATGTGAGAGAATGCCATATAGGCATAGTTGTAAAATGTAAGTACGGTGACACATAATTATGTGAGAGAATGCCATATAGGCATAGTTGTAAAATGTAAGTACGGTGATACATAATTATGTGAGAGAATGCCATATAGAGCATAGTTGTAAAATGTAAGTACGGTGACACATAATTATGTGAGAGAATGCCATATAGGCATAGTTGTAAAATGTAAGTACGGTGACACATAATTATGTGAGAGAATGCCATATAGGCATAGTTGTAAAATGTAAGTACGATGATACATAATTATGTGAGAGAATGCCATATAGGCATAGTTGTAAAATGTAAGTACGGTGATACATAATTATGTGAGAGAATGCCATATAGGCATAGTTGTAAAATGTAAGTACGGTGATACATAATTATGTGAGATAATGCCATATAGGCATAGTTGTAAAATGTAAGTACGGTGATACATAATTATGTGAGAGAATGCCATATAGGCATAGTTGTAAAATGTAAGTACCGTGATATATAATTATGTGAGAGAATGCCATATAGGCATAGTTGTAAAATGTAAGTACGGTGATACATAATTATGTGAGAGAATGCCATATAGGCATAGTTGTAAAATGTAAGTACGGTGATACATAATTATGTGAGAGAATGCCATATAGGCATAGTTGTAAAATGTAAGTACGGTGACACATAATTATGTGAGAGAATGCCATACAGAGCATGTGAGTCTGATTTGTTTTTATTGTGTAGGTGACCTTTGATGTGACAGTGTCAGTTACCCAGTGTGCCCCTGAGCCCAGCAAGAAGTTGAGGTCATTCTCAATATATCCTGTAGGTCTTGGAGAGAAACTGGACATAACATTGGAGATCAACTGTGAATGTGAATGCGAGAAGCCTGAGGTTGACGTAAGTAATCCTTCACAGCCAGTTCATTTGACTAACCAGATGGCTGCATTATTCTGGAACAAGTTTCTGGTAAAGTTCATGGAATGGAAAGGAAGGAAGAAATTTATAGACTAAGAAAGGAACATATTGATTGTATAATTATGATTTATACTAATACTTTGATGTAAGTTGAGATTTGTTAAATACAAGCTCTTCAAAACTGTATTGCACTGTATTGTCAAATACAGAGTATATGTCTGATTGCTTTAGGTATATATTATAATTCAAAGGCGTAAACATATTGGATTCAAAAGCAAAGAAGTTTTTATCATTTGGGTAGAGGATTGAAACAATTTAGTTCTAGATGATTATCTGTTTATGTCTTTATTAAAGCCATCTCTGAAATAAATCATGTTTGTTTAAGAGATACAAGTTACATCTCATTTTGATGGATCTTATTTAAAGAGATGCAAACTGCATCGCTTGTTATTAGGATCAGGAATTATTCTGTATTTTAAAATTATCTGTAAAGGCAAAGAATAGCTATGTACAATTTCTCTTGACTTCTTATTTATTACAGGTCTTGCATGAGCCTATGTTTTTCATCTCGGCATGTTGAACAACTGGCTAATCCAGATATTATTTTTTAAGTGTGAAAAGCTGTATCCATGCTGTCAGTTTACAGTCTTAAACAAGCTGTCAATCATTAACGAAATTATTGTTTTTGGCATGGTGCACAGAACGAACTAAATCAGTAATTATTTGAAGTCCGAGAGGATTTAATTTATAGGATGAATTAAAGGTAGCATAATATGGTGTAAAGATTAGTTTGGGAGAGAACATGTCTTGTATATTTTTGGATTTTGTTGAATAGTGCAGAGATTGTAAATCCAGTTTTGAAAGGTGAGCCTGTGTGCAGCGGTCAACTGTGTAAATGGCCAGCTTTTCCCATGGGATGATACTATTGACAGAATTGACTATTTTCTATTTGCAGACTAAGTAATTTACTATTAGTCCTGAACCTAAACTGTTTTAGTTAGTAATTTGCCAGCTTAGCTTTCTAGAAAGTTACAGTAAGACATGAGGGTTAATGACTTGGAAGTGAGGTCAAAAGTAACAAATGTAGCTTAAATTGACACACTCATTCCATGCCGCATACTTTGAAAACCTTTTGAGGTCATAATTCAAGCTTAGATAGCATATTTATAAAAGTTAGAATCATAAAACCATTTGAATTTTCTTAACCCACATTCAAATCCCAGCAAACAGATTTATATGTCACCTCACACTTCTTGGCTGCTATGGGCCACTACAAGAGTATGGAGCTATGACAGATGTAAGAAAAAATAGGGTTATGAATGAATAAAAAGAGTTGACTGGGGCAGCACAACTGAATTTCGTTTTGCATGGCCATTATGTATGGAAAGTGGTTGGGCAGAGTGAAAGAGTCTGTGTTTACCTCTGTGCTGAGTTGCAATGTATCATTTAGAGTGAATTCAACATATTCTGCTTTAAGCAGGATAAGTTTCTATACATTTGAATATGAGTCCAAAATTTGTTATGGGTATTGATGTAGCAGCTATATTCCCCCAAAAGAACACTATTGATTTGTGGTGCTGATTCATAAATATGAAATGAGTATTTATTTATTGTGTGTGTGTGTGTGTGTCATTGTTTTTCACAAGGTTGTTCCATCATTAAATTTTGTTGTCTATCATCCTTTTACAATTGTTACTTACAATACTGTTTCTTTTCAAAACATGCATGAGCATTCTGAAAATGATTAATATAGATAGCATATTGACATCAAGACTTTTCAGGTATTTTTATTGGCTAATTATCATCCAATATGGCCACCATTACTAAATATAGGAAAACCTGTCAAGAGCTTCTTGACACAATTTTATCAAATTAGACAAAGCATCATTGGCATGAATGACTTTCAATTTAATATATTCAGTTCAGTATATTTAAATGATGTCATTGTGTCATTAAGTAAGGCTACAATCACCAAAGACAGAAAAACATTTAAATGTCTTTCAATTTAATATATTCAATTCAGTATATTTAAATGATGCCATTGTGTCATTAAGTAAGGCTACAATCACCAAAGACAGAAAAACATTTAAATGATTTTCAAAAACATGTCAGCGAAATTGGATTTTTTTAAGCAGAAAGCATCCTGGCATAGTCTGCTACAAACTTGATGCACGAACACTCCAATGGCCTAGTTGTTAGAGCATCTGCATTAGATGCAGGAAGTTGCAGGTTCGAAGCCTGGCTGAGTCATTCCAAAGACTTTATTAAAAAGTCTTACTAACAGCTGCCTCACTAGGCACTCAGCATTAAGAGGTTAGTGTCAGGACTGGTAGGCCTGGTGTTAGGATAATGTGACTGGGTGGGACATGATGCTACATGTCTGTGGCGTAATGCCCAGTTTCTAGACATCATTCTTAACTGCCACACTGCAGACATTGTAGTAATATGACTGAAAAATCATTAAAGCTACATTAAAAATCCAAAACACACACACACGATGTCAATCTGCGATGAAATATGGCCAGCATTAGTGAAAATAGATAATCATAAAATCCTCTTCGCAGAACGGCCTAACAGAATTTAACATGGGCATTGTGGCATGAAGGTCTGTTGGTTTCATTTTGAATCGAGCTGATCTGCCATTACTAAAAAAAACAACCTTTAAACAAGATTTTATAAAAGTGACTTGGCAGAATTTGACTACATTTGACAGGTTTCCTTGCATAGATAGCATTGAGGCTTCTACAGTTGATGCCAACACACCTTCAGATATGGCCTTAGAAGGCATCCAAGCTTAAAGGCCTTTTGAATTTTTACAGATGACTCCAATCCACCATCAAATATGGCAACTTTGCTAAAAAAATAATATTTTAAAATTCTCTGCATATGCTCAGAAGAATTTGACCAAAAGCATTCTGGCATTAAAGGAATTCAGATTTATACAAATGTTACTGCTTGGCCATTAAATATGATTGTCATTACTAAAAATAGAAAATCTGAAATAGACTTCTCTAAAACCATTTAACAGTATTTGAGCAAATTTGACAGAAAACATTTTAGCATGAATAACTTTTTAAGTTAAATATATGTACATAATACTGTAAACCACAATGAATAGCTTTCAAGTTAAATATATTTACTGAATAATGTAAACCACAGTGAATAGCTTTGAAGTTAAATATATGACAGTGTACCGAATACTGTAAACCACAATGAATAGCTTTGAAGTTAAATATATGTACCGAATACTGTAAACCACAATGAATAGCTTTGAAGTTAAATATATGTACTGAATACTGTAAACCACAATAAATAGCTTTTAAGTTAAATATAAGTCATGAATAATGTAAACCACAGTACTAACTTAAAAATTGTACATATTCAGCATGACAATGAAATTGACATAATTTAACATAATTAGCAAACTAACAATAATAGGCACATTGGCATTGAGCCTATAGCTGGCATTGCATATCACCAGTTTGCCTAATTAATTAAATTTGCTGAATTTTAATTATTGCAAAATATTTTTATTTATAGGATGTAATAATTGTTTTTCTTGTTTATTTGAAAAGATTGAAAAGAGCCCACTGTGTAATGGAAATGGAACATTTGAATGTGGTCAGTGTACTTGTGATGACGGAAGGTATGGGAAAAAATGTGAGTGCGATGGGTCCGAAACAACTAGTGAGGAATCTCTGAAGAAATGCATCAAGTAAAATAATCTAATTTTTTTTTTATTTATTTAGTATGAAATAATTTCTTTAGGAAAAATCTCATTATTGCAAATGTTTGGACTGTTGCATTTTTTTCAAAATATTAGGTTAAAAAACAATTGCATAGTAATTAGATGAATAGTAATTTTATGTGAAAATAATGAAATAATTATTAAAATGAAGAATATAATTTTCATCACATGTTAGACCCTGTATTCTTTTATGCATTAAACATTGTAGCATGAAATAGTGAGTCACATTTTTCATTTATATAAAGGCAGTTTACTCTAATTAAATATAATAAGCCATTTTTTCACATGACTGCTGTGCTTTTATTACTAAATCTATTTAATATTATTCCTTCATAAATCCCTCTTGACATTACAAATTATATTGTGACATTACACAAAGTCAAGGTATTATGTCCAATGCAGTCGACATTAAAAGTCATTTTAGGTGTAAAATATTCAATTTACAGCGTAACTTGCATTTTAAATGAGTACTTGTGTAAATCCAGTCGCCTACCAATAAGACATTAATCTTTCAGTGCACTTGAGCAGCAAAAGTGCTAAAATGTAATTTCTGCATGTCAGGACAGAGGTCAGACAAGAGTGTTTTGCCTTGAATATAAAGATTGTACAGCTCAAATGATACTGTGCCTGTATTTTCTTTGTACAGCCCATACGACACTATGCCTGTATTTTCTTTTTAGAACTTAAATGACACTATGCCTGTATTTTCTTTGTACAGCCCAAATGACATTGTGCCTGTATTTTCATTGTAGAGCATATGACACTATGCCTGTATTTTCTATGTACAGCCCAAATGACACTATGCCTGTATTTTCTTTGTACAGCCCAAATGACACTGTGTCTGTGGTGTGCTCAGGAAGAGGTGAATGTATATGTGGTGTATGTGAATGTTTCCCTCGAGAGAAGAACTCGGCTCAGAGATTTAGTGGACCCTACTGCGAGTGTAATGACTTTTCCTGTAGCTATCACAATGATCTTCTATGTGGAGGTAATTAAATTTTCAAGCACTTTCCGTGACATAATGTCTTTCATTAATATAAATTACTGTTATTAATACACATGTATTTCGTAATTAAAATATACATACAAGATAGAATTTTTGTAATGGAAGCATCACACTTTCCTGGAGCTTTCCAAATCTTATTTTGATTATCAGTAAGTATAGAAATAAGACTCATGAAACAGATGCCAATCACAATATCTTTTGTTTGGAGACTTCATTGGTACACAGGTAAGATTCATGATTTAATTCAACTGATGTACGTCGGTTTGAATGATTTTTGACAGCTGATATGGTTGCCTTTTTTGCTCTCATCTCATGTTTAAGATTCTGTTGCCCATTAATCTTGTATCTCACGAACTTGCATCAGATCACCTCTGCATTGTATGCCATCTTGACGTATCAGTCCCTAACCCTCCACCTCTATTTGCTACTAAGAGAAACCTCCATATGATAAATAGAACCAAATTCATGCATGACATCCAAGAAAACCTAACAACTTTCTTACATCCAACAACTTGATAACTGCCTGCGTTCATTGCTTGAAAAACATGCCCCAGCCACCAAATGCAGAGTATCAATAAAAAAGTGTTCTCCATGGTATAGCAGTGTTAGGGACCAGCTTCGCACTGCTAAAAGATATCACTGAAAAGCAGAGAGGCTTTGGCTTTCCACTAGACTCACTATTCATAAACAAATCTACGAATCTGCTAAGAACGTCACAAACATAGTCCATTTAGCCAAATCATTCATCCCATTACAGTACTAAGATCACAGAGAGTTCCAGCTGCAAAGAGCTCTTTGAGATAACTAACAAACTAATGTCAAGGAACAAATGTACACCACTTCCAACAACCTTCTCTCCACTAGACCTACCAGACCAATTTGCAAATTTCTTCGATGACAAAGTACAAACCATTAGAGATTTGCTTGACAGCACAATTTCAACTGATTCATCACCACACAGTTATGATGCAGAATTTCAGTGACAACCGTTAGGAGCGTTTGAACCTGTTTCTATTGATTTAGTACAGACAATCGTGATGAAAATTGCACCAAAGTCTTGTGAACTTGATCCAATTCCAACATCACTGCTGCTTGAGTGCTTAGACCCAATATTGCCTTCACTAACTGATGTTATTAATATCTCTCTCTCATCAGCGGAATTCCAATCATTTTTCAAAACTGCCATCGTAAAGCCACTGCTGAAAAAACCAACACTGGACCATAATGATTTAAAGAACTACTGCCCAGTTTCTAATCTCCCATTCATATAAAAAATCTTAGAAAAGGTTGTTCTAACTCATCTTGTATCTCATTTGAATTCAAACAGTCTTTTTAGCAATGTACAGTCTGCATATCACCCTTGCCACAGTACGGAAACTACTCTTCTGAAAGTATTTAGTGACATTCTCTCTGCTTTGGATAGTGAAAAGATTACAGTCCTCACTCTCCTGGATTTATCTGCAGCATTTGACACAATAGACTATGATATATTACTTCACCGTCTCCAGCATGTATTTGTCATTCGCAATGCAGCCTTACAGTGGTTCAAGTCCTACTTAGTCAACAGGAAACAAATTATATCTGCAAATGGAATACACTCCAGCCCAGTTGACATATGTTGTGGTGTTCCACAGGGATCTGTTCTTGGACATGTTCTCTTCATTTTGTATACTCAGCCACTCTCAAGTGTCATAGATCATCACCCAGTGTCGCACCAATTGTATGCTGATGACACCCAAATATACAAGTCTAGCCACCCAACTGAAGATGATGCTACCATCCATGGAGTAGAGAAGTGCATTTCTGATGTGAAATCATGGATGACATGTAACAAGCTGCAGATGAATGATGATAAAACTGAGGCTATTCTGATCACAACACAATGACTTTCTCATTCACATCCTTTACCTCAGACAATAAATATCAGCAACACCAACATTAAATTCTCACAGTCAGTACAGAACCTAGGCATTACTCTAGACAGTACTCTCACATTGCACCAACATGTCATGAACATATGCAAGGCTGCATATCTTGAATTGAAACGCATCAGTTCCATTTGTAAATATCTTTCAGTTGATGACACTAAAACACTTTTGTGTTCATTAGTACTTTCAAGACTGGACTATTGTAACTCAATTCTGTCTGGTTCGTCACAATATTTACTCCAGAAACTTCAAAAAGTTCAAAACACAGCTGCATGGATCATCTTTAAAGTACCTCGATCAGAGTACACCTCACCACTGCTCTGTACCTTACACTGGCTATCAATTCCGAAACAGAATCAAACACAAAATTTGTTCTCTGTGCTATGTTTCAATGACAGACTCCAGTCCAATATACCTATCCAGCCTCACTCATGTGTATACACCAGCTAGATCCTTACGCTCTTCTGATAATCGTATACTGATTGTTCCCAAGGTGAAAACAAAGTCATATGGACAACATTCATTTGCACACCAGGGCCCGGCGACGTGGAACGAATTGCCCATTGAAATTAGACACAAAGACACAATGGTCCCTTTTTACGATTGCTCTTAAGACTCACCTGTTTCGACTGCAGGGACAAACTTGGCGACAAAATCATGTTTTGTATCATATGTTTTCAGCATGTTTGTTATGTTTTCCAATTTCATTGTTTTTGTCATTTGTTGTTCTGTAGTGTAGTCATATCATTATTGATGGTGTAAAGCGCTTAGAGCTTCGAAAGATTAGGTGCTATACAAAGTCCTCATTGTTATTATTATTATTAATCTAGAAGTATTTCTTTGTGGTTAACTTTGACATAATGGTTTAAGTTTTTAACTTCAAGTAATCATCATTATCATAATCATCACCAGTCTCTTGACCTAGCTTGGACGTTGAGGCACTGTGCTGCTGAACATCTGACCAGTTCCCTCCACTTGTCTCGATCATGTGCCAATGCCTGTATCCCTGCAAAACTTTTCCTGGTCCATTCTGTGATGTTGTCATTCTACCTTTTTTCTCTGTCTACCTGTCCTTCTGGGACCCTGAGTGGCTGAGTGGTCTAAAACGCTCTCCGTTATGGATCACTGCCATCTCACCTCTGGGTTCAAGTCTCAGATTCAGCCAATGTGGGTATGTGAGAACGCATGCTAGTAGCTTCTTCTACAACAACTGCAACAACTTCTCCTTCTCCTGCCACCCTGGACGTTGTCCTGCAGTACTGATGTGGATAGACTGCTGGCTCTAGTGACATGGCCATACCATTTCAGCTTTCCCTTTTTGACAGTGGTAACAACTTACAAGGTCTTCATATTGGCCTACTTTGTGCCTGATGGTATTATGAACTTCTTCACTTGTGGTCTATGTAAGAGATGCCAAGGATGGTTCTGTTGCATCTCATTTCAAGTGCTTGGATTCTTCATTGTAATTCTGCTGTCAGGGTCCTTGCCTCACATGAATAAGGAAAGAATGAGATAACTAGGTCTCTCAATAGTCTGATTTTAGTTTTCAGACAGTAGTTTTCCAGTAGTCATGTTCACCTAATACATAGTTCTAAAAGATATAGCTCAGTTTCTAGGAAAATAAAATGGTCCATTGTAGAGTTTAAATGTAAACATCTTCTGGTGATCAATCTTATATTTCCTATGACATATCTTCTGCACTTTTTGATGCACATGACAACATCAGCACTTTTTGATGCCTATAACAACATCAGAACTTTTGTTTATGACAATGACAACATCAGCACTGTTACTATGTGTATGACAGAACATCGGCACTTTTTTATGCCAATGACAACATCAGCACTCACTTTATGCCATTGATGGAACATCATCACTGTTATTATGCCTATGGTAATATGACATTACTATTGCCTATGATAGTATGGCATGATTGTTATTATGCCTATGGCAGTATGAAATTACTGTTATTATGCCTATGGTATGACTCCCCTGTTATTATGTAAATGGCAATCCCTGTTATTATGTAAATGGCAGTATGACATTACAATTGCCTAAGATAGTATGACATTACTGTTATTATGCCAATGTTATGACTCCCCTGTTATTATGTATATGGCAGTATGACATTACTATTGCCTACAACAGTATGACATTACTATTGCCTGTGATAGTATGACATTACTGTTGCCTATGATAGTATGACATTACTGTTATTATGCCTGTTACAACTCCTGTTATTATGTATATGACAGTATGACATTACTATTGCCTGTGATAGTATGACATTACTATTGCCTGTGATAGTATGACATTACTATTGCCTATAACAGTATGACATTACTATTGCCTGTGAGAGTATGACATTACTATTGCCTGTGATAGTATGACATTACTATTGCCTTTGAGAGTATGACATTACTATTGCCTGTGATAGTATGACATTACTATTGCCAATGATAGTATGTATGCCTATGATAGTATGACATTACTGTTATTATGCCTATGGTAGTATGAAATCACTTACTATGCCTATGGTAGTAATTCTTTTAGTATGCCTATGGTAGTATGAACTTACTTACTATGCCTATGGTAGTAATTCTGTTAGTATGCCTATGGTAGTATGAAATTACTTACTATGCCTGTGGTAGTAATTCTGTTATTATGCCTATGGTAGTATGATGCTCCTCAAGAAATGACAGGGAAAAAAATAAAATAAGAATTGGCTTGCAACAAACTTGCATGATCTGTAAATTATGGGGGTGGGGGTTAAGTGTCTGGTGTTAAACAGGATGAAATAACACAGGTTAGCACATGTTTACATGTGCAATATACAAACAATAACAGATGATCAAGATGTCAAACATAAAAAACATAAATATGACACATTGTAGCATATAAAATACATACCTATTAAAAGTTAAAGTAATTCCTCAGATATTTTTATAAATGAATGTCTAATGAATACTGCCATGAAATGAATAAACTTCATAGTATATACAGATTTCTGAATAGGAGCAGTGGAATGAAAACATACAAATATTTGAATTGACTGCTTTGTTTTGTGCTGCAAACATGGAGTTTCCAACATTCCCCCTAAATTTATCACATTCCTTTTATGTTGTGACCTCTACTCTGCAGGAATTTAAATTTTAGGAAACACAAATTGACTTATAAGTGAGTATATATGTTAACCATTCTGTGACGGTGTTCGCTTCTTAAGTTGATTATTTTATTGTATTATTTTGTTTATAAACTTAGATATTTATTTAAAACAATTTTTACATTTCTTCATCTAGGTGAGACAGTTTAAAACTGAATTCATCGAATCTTTTGGGTATTAGTCTCATCCCTCCAGCATCTATACCCTCTTGCCACACCCACTTTATATCAAGGGCATATTCCCATGGAACTGTGATGGTTTAGCCTGTTACTTTGCTTCTTATTGAAACACCAGAAGATGCAATTTGTGTGTCTGTCTTTTTTTAAGGCCATGGAATGTGCAAGTGTGGTGTGTGTCAGTGTAATGAGGACTATACGGGAGATGCTTGTGAATGTCCCACATCCACCAACATGTGCAAGGCAGCCAATGGGGTAAGTTTTGTCAGGGAGACATGTAAGTGTAGGGTATGCATGGGTAACAAGATACGAAGGAGATGCCTAAACGTATGTGAAATCCAATTAGAGCTGCTTGGCCTGTAATTTAGCATGACTTATTTAGACAATAAGGCATCTAAGTCTCAGGTTTGCATCAAGTCTACGTATTTACATGGTACACATATTAGACTTGTGGTCTATAAGTCTGAGCTATGGAACAAGCTACATACATGCAGGGTACACATATTAGATGAGGTCTATAAGTCTGGGCTATGGAATAAGCAACATACATGCAGGGTACACATATTAGACATGGACTATAAGTCTGGGCTATGGAATAAGCTACATACATGCAGGGTACACATATTAGACGTGGACTATAAGTCTGGGCTATGGAATAAGCTACATACATGCAGGGTACACATATTAGACATGGACTATAAGTCTGGGCTATGGAATAAGCTACATACATGCAGGGTACACATATTAGACATGGACTATAAGTCTGAGCTATGGAACAAGCTACATACATGCAAGGTACACATATTAGATGAGGTCTATAAGTCTGGGCTGTGGACTATAAGTCTGGGCTATGGAACAAGCTACATACATGCAGGGTACACATTAGACTTGTGGTCTATAAGTCTGGGCTATGGAACAAGCTACATACATGCAGGGTACACATTAGACTTGTGATCTATAAGTCTGGGCTATGGAATAAGCTACATACATGCAGGGTACACATATTAGATGTGGACTATAAGTCTGGGCTATGGAACAAGCTACATACATGCAGGGTACACATTAGACTTGTGGTCTATAAGTCTGGGCTATGGAACAAGCTACATACATGCAGGGTACACATTAGACTTGTGATCTATAAGCCTGGGCTATGGAATAAGCTACATACATGCAGGGTACACATATTAGACGTGGACTATAAATCTGGGCTATGGAACAAGCTACATACATGCAGAGTACACATTAGACTTGTGGTCTATAAGTCTGGGCTATGGAACAAGCTACATACATGCAGGGTACACATATTAGATGTGGACTATAAGTCTGGGCTATGGAACAAGCTACATACATGCAGGGTACACATATTAGACGAAGACTATAAGTCTGGGCTATCGAACAAGCTACATACATGCAGGGTACACATTAGACTTGTGGTCTATAAGTCTGGGCTATGGAATAAGCTACATACATGCAGGGTACACATATTAGACGTGGACTATAAGTCTGGGCTATGGAACAAGCTACATACATGCAGGGTACACATTAAACTTGTGGTCTATAAGTCTGGGCTATGGAACAAGCTACATACATGCAGGGTACACATTAGACTTGTGGTCTTTAAGTCTGGGCTATGGAACAAGCTACATGCATGCAGGGTACACATATTAGACGTGGACTATATGTCTGGGCTATGGAACAAGCTACATACATGCAGGGTATACATATTAGACGTGGACTATAAGTGCCATTTTCTTATTGCAGTTATTCAATTTTTTTTATTTTTAATATTTTTGTTAGTCTGTCTCCATAAATCCATCCAAAATTCAATATTTTGTTTCTGTGGGAAAAAAACCAAAACTGTTTAGTAAGGCACCTTTTTTTAATTTATTGCATATATTAGTATAGTTGTTTGTTTGTTATTCACCTTTCTTCCATTTAAATATTTGTGATATTTTATGTGTCTTGTTCCTTTTTTTAAATTAACACTCTTATTTCCAAAAGATGCAAAACCATGTTTGTATTCTCTGTGAGAACTTGGTAGACATTATACTAGTTGTCTCAGTTGGTAGACATATACTAGTTGTCTCTGTTGGTAGACATGTACTAGTTGTTACTGTAGGTAGGCATAATCTAGCTGTCACTGTTGGTAGGCATATACTAGTTGTCTCTGTAAGGAAAGACACATACTAGTTGTCTCTGTTGGTAGACATATACTAGTTGTCTCTGTTGGTAGACATATACTAGTTGTCTCTGTTGGTAGACACATACTAGTTGTCTCTGTTGGTAGACATATACTAGTTGTCTGTTGGTAGACATATACTAGTTGTCTCTGTTGGTAGACATACTAGTTGTCTCTGTTGGTAGACATATACTAGTTGTCTATGTTGGTAGACATATACTAGTTGTCTCTGTTGGTAGACATATACTAGTTGTCTCTGTTGGTAGACATATACTAGTTGTCTCTCTTGGTAGACATATACTAGTTGTCTCTCTTGGTAGACATATACTAGTTGTCTCTATTAGTAGACATACTAGTTGTTCTGTTGTTAGACATACTAGTTGTCTCTGTTGGTAGATATATACTAGTTGTCTCTGTTGGTAAACATACTAGTTGTCTCTTTTGGTAGACATTATTCTAGTTGTATCTGTTGGTAGACATACTAGTTGTCTCTGTTGGTAGACATACTAGTTGTCTCTTGGTAGATATACTAGTTGTCTCTGTTGGTAGATATATACTAGTTGTCTCTGTTGGTAAACATACTAGTTGTCTCTGTTGGTAGACATTATTCTAGTTGTCTCTGTTGGTAGACATACTAGTTGTCTCTGTTGATAGACATACTAGTTGTCTCTGTTGGTAGATATACTAGTTGTCTCTGTTGGTAGACATTATACTAATTGTCTCTGTTGGTAGACATATACTAGTTCTCTCTTGTTACACATATACTAGTTGTCTCAGTGAAACTCGGTGGACATTTTACTAATTATAACTTGGTAGACATGTTAGTTGTTTCTGTGAAACTTGTTAGACATATTAGTGGTTTCTGTGAAACTTGGAAGACATAATATACTAGTTGTCTCTGTGAAACTTGGTAGACATTTTTCTTTGTGAAACTTTGTAGACATTTGTCTTTGTGAAACTTGGTAGACATATACTAGTTGTTTCTGTGAAACTTGTTAGACATGTTATACTGGTTGTCTCTGTGAAACTTGGTAGACATGTACTAGTTCTCTCCATGAAACTTGGTAGACATATTAGTTTTCTCTGTGAAACTTGCTAGACATTTTAAATTAGCTGTCAGTGAAACTTGGTAGACATATTGTAATTTTCTCTCTAAAACCTGGTAGACATAGTATACTAGCTGTCTCTGTGAAACTTGGTAGAAATATTATACTAGTATTTGTAGTGTCTATGTAACTTGCTATTGAGAATGGTTGGTTTTAAAAGTATTTTCCATCGCTCCATGATACCATCAATAATACCAGGACAGAAAAAGTGCTTTCACCTGTCTAGATAATTTATGTGATTAAATCAAAAAAGTGTCTGTCACTGTTTGGATTTATCTCTGTAACTGTAACCCAGGTTAAAATAATGTATAAAGTTTGTGACAACATAATGTATAGATGAAATAATATACATCTTTTTAAAGTATAAATCTATTCTTGCCTCAAAATATGAAAGATAAGCTTTATTTTCATTCAGAAATTATTAAAATGATCTTTACACAACATCACCAAATATCTTGATGTGCAGTTAAGTGGAGTCTACTGTATTTAGTCAAGTTCCAATTTTAATATTTTATTCATCATCATTGGTTTTAGAAAAGCATAAGTTTGTCCAGAAAATGTATGTACTATTGAAATGGTTTGAAATTTTTGAAAATGTGTTCTGAATATGTTTTCTATTTGGATACTTAACATTAATGTTGGTACACACTTTTGGAGTAAATATCCAAAATGTTCAAGATGAGCCTTTTACTTTTTTTTTGAAATTCTTGACTGAAAAAATGATGCAAAGAAAATTGTGTACTGATTTTTATCCACATTTCGCCAGAAGCTAAATTACCACTTGAAATGTGGACAAAAGTCAGTATAATACATTTTGAACCCAAATTAAAGAATTGCACACATAATGATGCCTCCGAATAGATGATTAGCTTGGACAGACTATATCAATAACTCAGTCTAGCCAGTAAGATTTCATATAAATCAAAAATTCATTGTACTGAATGTACTGACCAGTTTCTTTTTTTTGTCTATATATAAAATTAACAATTTGGTTAAGTTTAATAAAACAATAAACTTCAGCAGAGGTCCAGTTATGTAGTGTATTGACATTAAGCATGTTTTCACCTGTCTCTGTTGCAGGAGATATGCAATGGAGTGGGAACGTGTAAATGTGGTTCTTGCATCTGCAATGCCAGCCTCAGCTACAGGGGACCTACATGCGAAGAATGTCCGGTAAGTGAGAATCAAGAACTTTAATATATTTTATATGCTCGCTTGTTAAGTCTAACTGTAACAGCATGGACCCTAATCTGCTATCACATAATGCACTGGCAAACAAGGATCAGTCCATTTTGTTCTACTGCTTACTCCTCCTAAAAAACTGTATGGACCCAGATCTGCCAGTACCTAATGTAAATGGAGATCAGGTTCTGTGTAATTTGCAGTTGGACTTGACTTATAAGTCTAAAACAAGAGCTGATGAGTCATCACAATCACGTTTATTGAGTATTTTCAAACTTCTGATCACATTTTTAATGAAAGCTGGACTGCTTGATATCATTGGACCTTGACAAATGCAGCTGATATTTAAAGCAACCTAAAGGATTGATACTTTTGCACTCAGTGTCAAAACAGAATAACAATAATGGGTCATACTTGAGGTACATGTGCTCATTGTCAAAACAGAATAACAATAATGGGTCATACTTGAGGTACATGCACTCAGTGTCAAAACAGAATAACAATAATGGGTCATACTTGAGGTACATGCACTCAGTGTCAAAACAGAATAACAATAATGGGTCATACTTGAGGTACATGCACTCATTGTCAAAACAGAATAGCAATAATGGGTCATACTTGAGGTACATGCACTCAGTGTCAAAACAGAATAACAATAATGGGTCATACTTGAGGTACATGCACTCAGTGTCAAAACAGAATAACAATAATGGGTCATGCTTGAGGTACATGCACTCAGTGTCAAAACAGAATAACAATAATGGGTTATACTTGAGGTACATGCACTCATTGTCAAAACAGAATAACAATAATGGGTCATACTTGAGGTACATGCACTCAGTGTCAAAACAGAAAATGGACCCTGAAATCTGTATAAAGCTTCAAAAAAAATTATTGAAACTTTCTACCATGCTTGCCCGGTGGCACTGTACACCTTTGAATTTTGAAGAATAAGTTTGTCTCAGAAATGGGTCTTACATATGTTTTATTGAGTTCAACTTTATTGCAAGAGAGAATGCACCTTCAGAGTGAAGAACACACAAACAGGCAATGGTAGCCAACTTTTATTATGCACACACACACACACACACACACACATGAAAAGTCCTCAGCCTTTCAGTCAGATCAGGAAAGAAAGCTCAGATGTAATTCACTTCCATTAAAAATACTATTTGGAACTACTTTTGGTCACATGGCCCAATATGGTGGCAGGAGACAAATTCACAATTAGAACATTGTCAGCCTTTTTTGTTGCAACATATGTGGTGCACTTGATGAGAGGTAAGTCTCCAAACACATGGCATTTTTTTTCCCTATATACTTGAAACTACATCAGAACTTCATTCTTGAATTGACAAAAATAGTCTAGCAATGTTCCAATTTACACAGGATAGGAATTTCATCAGTTATTCACTTATTAAAATCAGCTTTAACCTCACAAAAGTTTCCCATAGTGTATATTGTAAGTATTACATCAGATCACATGACTTATTCATGCCTAAAGTTCGGATAGTTTCTTGTCATATATTGACCTCCTCCTGTAAATGATGTGATCTTGACATCTCAATGAAAATTTGCCATGTGTTGCTGTTTTGACATTTGCCATGAAATCAGTTGTTATGGCATTATTTAGCTGGCCATGCACTTGTTAGGCAATATTTAGCTGGCCATGAAATTAGTTGTTATGACATTATTTAGATGGCCATGTGATTAGCTGTTATGGCATTATTTAGCTGGTCATCCAGTCATCAGTTGTTATGGCATTATTTAGTTGGCCATGCACTTGTTATGGCATTATTTAGCTGGCAATGCACTTGTTATGGTATTATTTAGCTGGCCATGCAGTTGTTTTGGCATTATTTAGTTGGCCATGCACTTACTATGGCATTATTTAGCTGGCCATGCACTTGTTAGGCAATATTTAGCTGGCCACGAAATTGGCTGTTATGGCATTATATAGCTGGCCATCCAGTCATTAGTTTGTATGGCATTATTTAGCTTGCCATGCAGTTCTAATGGTATTTTTTAGTTGGCTATGCAGTTACATGTATGGTAATATTTAGCTGGCCATGCAGTTGTTATGGCATTATTTAGTTGGCCATGCACTTGTTATGGCATTATTTAGCTGGCCATGTAGTTATGGCATTATTTAGTTGGCCATGCACCTGTTATGGTATTATTTAGCTGGACATAGTCAGTTGTTATGGTATTATTTAGTTGGCCATGCACTTGTTATGGCATTATTTAGCTGGCCATACAGTCAGTTGTTATGGTATTATTTAGTTGGCCATGCACTTGTTATGGTATTTTTTTAGTTGACCATGCACTTATTATGGCATTATTTAGTTGGCCATGCACTTTTTATGGCATTATTTACCTGGCCATGCATTCAGTTGTTATGGCATTATTTAGCTGGCCATACAGTTAGTTGTTATGGCATTTTTTAATGTGCAAACATTATACTTTATGTGCTGCTTCATTGTCCTCTTTCATATTCTCTTAAAAGTACATTTGAAGTTTTCAGATTTCTATATTAACTAAATTACAATTATGTGTAAGTTTTAAGTGTTAATACATCAGCTAATACCTGTGTAAGGTTTTTCCAGATTGTTTTTAAATGAATGTCATACCATTGTACTGCAGACTTGCCCAGGAAAATGTGATGAGAACAAGGCATGTGCACTGTGTGTGGCCTTCCAGACTGGGCCATACTCCAAGGAGGAGTGCGATGAGAAGTGCAAACATGTTAAACCTGTCACAAAGATAGATGAAGATGAAGTGAACAGTGAGTGTTTGTCCCATATATCATATCAATCATAAATGTCATTAATTCATAATATAGCAAGTTTATTTTGTCTGTCATAGGTCTTTTCCTATCACACAGTGAATTATTTTTCATTCTCCAATATATTCCATGGAGTGGCATGTACAGTAGAATGTTGATAATTATGGATGACAGCAATCCAGATAGTTTCCTTGACTGATACTTTATATGGTAAGACATAATACATTTGTAGTTTTCCTGTTACTAATTTGAGTCATTTATGGTCCCATTTTGAGTCTGAACTTTTCCCTTGCTAAATGAAGTACATGGTTCTTTATTTCAACCATGTTTTCATTATGGGTATCAGTGTCAAATGAAGATATTTTCTAATCTTGTTGTTTTCATATTATTCTGTCTAATTTTATTACATCAGACTTTGTACACCTGTTTCCAGGATATTGAACTCATAAAAATGTCAACTTTGCACACTGTTGAGCCTGGGTTTAATACCCAGTTCATGCATGCCCATCCAGGTAATTGGTTTCCCTTATGTTCTCTAGTTACCTCCACCTCAAACAAAAATCTGAGCCATCAATAATATTGAAGAAATATTGACTCCACAATATTGTAGCTTTTAAAAATAGAAATGCCAGAATTTTGTACATGAACTCCTCCCATACCATTAAAAAAAATTGTTGTGCAAGTGATAGGGGTACTTTTCATCACCCCCATCCCAATTCCAGTGTATAAAGCTATAATTTTGTCTGTCCAATTTTCTGCCTGTTTGTTCTTTAGCATTTTCATTTCTAGCAAATAACTCTAAAGCCATTCAGAGTATATGAATCAAAAGTGTCAAGCAAGTTACAAAGAAATGCCTTGAGACCTAAAATTTATTGCATTTACTTGTATTTATGTTACCATGGCAACAAAGTGTCAGAGCAAGTCGAGTATAAATTGAGGCTTTGCAACGGCATGATTGTACATAGTATTAATATTAAAGTTCTGGACAATAGTGCATAATTAGTGCCTTGGTTTCGGACCATAGTCTTTAAGTACAAATTGAAGTTCTGAACCATAGGGTATAAGTAGTGTATAAGTTGCGAGTTCTGGACCATTGGGTATAAGTAGTGTACAAGATGAGAGTTTTGGACCATTGGATATAAGTAGTATATAAATTGAGAGTTCTGGACCATTGGGTATAAGTAGTGTACAAGTTGAGAGTTCTGCACCATTGGGCATAAGTAGTGTACAGGATGAGAGTTTTGAACCATTGGATATAAGTAGTGTATAAGTTGAGAGTTCTGGACCAATGGGTATAAGTAGTGTATAAGTTGAGAGTTCTGGACCATTGGGTATAAGTAGTGTATAAGTTGAGAGTTCTGCACCATTGGGTATAAGTAGTGTACAAGTTGAGAGTTCTGCACAATTGGGTATAAGTAGTGTACGAGATGAGAGTTTTGGACCATTGGATATAAGTAGTGTATAAGTTGAGAGTTCTGGACCATTGGGTATAAGTAGTGTATAAGTTGAGAGTTCTGGACCATTGGGTATATGTAGTGTATAAGTTGAGAGTTCTGGATCATTGGGTATAAGTAGTGTATAAGTTGAGAGTTTTGAACCATATTGGTTGTTGTTGTTGTTTTAGGGTTTAACGCCATTTTTGAGCACACAATAGGCTATACATGGCGGCCAGTATTATTGATGGAGGAAGAACCCAGGAAAACCCCCGGAAAGAGCCACCGACCCACAAGAAGCTACTGGCAAACTTTCTCACATAACTACATTAGCCAAATCTTAGACTCGAACCCATGCAGACAAAGGTGAGATGACAGTGATACGTAACGGAAGGCACTTTAGACCACTTGGCCACTCTGGTCCCCCTGGCCCATATTGGTGTAAGTAGTGTATTAGTTGAGAGTTCTGGACCATTGGGTACAGGTACTGTATTTGTTGCGAGTTCTGAGCCATAAGGTATAAGTAGTGTATTAGTTGAGAGTTCTGGACCATTGGGTATAAGTATTGTATTAGTTGAGAATTCTGGACCATTGGGTATAAATACTGAATTAGTTGAGAGTTCTGAGTTATATGGTATAAGTAGTGTATTAGTTGAGAGTTCAGGACCATTGGGGTATAAATAGTGTATAAGTTGAGAGTTCTGGATCAAAGGATGTAAGTAGTGTATAAGTTGAGAGTTCTGGACCATTGGGTATAAATACTATATTAGTTGATAGTTCTGGACAATAGGTTAAAAATAAATATATTTTTATGTATACCTATATTTTTTGTAACACCTGGTACATTATTTTATTTACATTTTGTAATTTGTATTCATTGTTGTAAATTGTACAGATTATATTTGTTAAGGTTTGTCCAATGTGACCAGAGACTTTTAAGAGCATAATATTACATATGATCTATAAATTGGTGCATTTGTATGTGTTGACATTAATTAATCATAATCTTAATCATAAGACTTAATGGCACAATTGGATTAATTTCCATTGGCTGATGGGGTTCGGACTGTTCTAGAAGAACTCTCTAACTTCCTGTTGGTTGGTCTAAGTCACATGAATAGACCGTTTCAAGGCAAAATGAGTGGTAAGATCTTTCACATTGGATAAATTGTTAAATATGGTTGTAATATTGGGAGATAACTGACAATCGGTTTCATTCCTATTTCTTGTGTTCCGGTTTTAAGTCTGCAGAAATGTTTTATGTTGTACTTTGATATAAAAACATTTGTTTCGACTCTTTCTTCAGTGGAAATAAAATGTTCTAATAATTTGGACTATACTATTATTCTGGAACTGTTGAAAATTATTCAGATGAGTTCTGGATGATGCCATTTTAACAATGTTACTATTCTTGGTGGACCAGTATATTTCTGGTTTTGGAATTGATACTGAACTTTTCTTTTTTTTAATACTTCCAATGAACTTTTTTGTATTATTTTGGATTCACTTCATTATTCTGTAAGTTTATCTCAAATTTTCTTTTATAACTTTGTTAATTAAATTGTTTTTGCTTCTTTCTGCTACTTAGTTTGTGACCATGGAGTTATAACAATATAGAATTTTGGACTAGGGGATAAAATGGTGCATACTTTGAGAATGCTGGATAATGGGCATAGATCACGTATAAAGAGAGTTCTAGACCACAGAGTATAAGTAGCATATAATTTAGAATTCTGGATCACAGGGTATTATCTGTAGCAGAAATCAAGCAGGGATTTATCACCTTCAGATGTTTTTTTTGCACTATATGGTTATTGAACTATAAGATAAAGCTAAACCTTCTGTCTGTTTAATTGCAATGTAAATCTATATCATTAATCACTTGTTTCAGAAAATAATCTGAAGAACCTTTGTCAGTATGAAGATGATGAAGATGACTGTGTATTTTTCTTCACATATGAGTATCATCAGGGTAATGAGGTGGTCATAGAAGTACAGCAGACCAAAGGTACGTCTGTTTCAATAATAGCATAATTTTTTATGGCAGTGGAATAGCCCCACATCTGTTGGGTGTAATTTGTACATTATTACTTGCTTATTAACATTCTTGAGACCCTATTTCTGATCCAATTTGATCAAATGTGGAATATATTCTTACATAACCATGATCTTGGACAGACTGGTAACAAGTGACATTCATGGATAATAATAAGGTGATTTTGATCCAACTTTGAATAAGGGCTTATATCATAAAGATTTTAGATGAGTTTGATAATGAGTGACATTCACAAATTTGAAAGACGTGATCTTGCACCTGATTGAATGAGCATTTAGGTGGTCTTGCACCTGATTGGATGAGCATATCAATGATCATGCACTTGATTGGATGAGCATTTAAGTGATGTACATGATTGGAAGGGTATTTAGGTGATGTTGAAGATGAATGGATTAGCATTCAGATGATCTTGCATGTGATTGGATCATGGATGAGCGTTTTACCAATCCGGGAGCCATATTTCTGTATTGGCTGATAGGGTCTTGAACAAGTTAAGTAATGAGCTAGATCCACTCATGCTAATGAAGTTATCCTGATGAAAGTAGCTAGACTTCTTTGCACACTCTAAGAAATCTATTTTTAAAAAAATAGTGAATCTATGTTGGGATTTGGACTGAGACAAAGAAATCCCAGTCGTAGGGTTACATTATTTGTCTCTTCATGAGGCTTGAGATTCAACATTAAGTACTACAAATATGGAACCAAATTTGGTAGAGACTCAACATTTAGTACTACAAGTATGGAACCAAATTTGGTATGAGACTCAACATTAAGTATTACAAGTATGGAACCAAATTTGGTATGAGATTCAACATTAAGTATTACAAGTATGGAACCAAATTTTGTATGAGATTCAACATTAAGTATTACAAGTATGGAACCAAATTTGGTATGAGATTCAACATTAAGTATTACAAGTATGGAACTACGTTTGGTGTGGGACTCTAAGCACTAAAAGTATGGAAACAAATTTGGTATTGGACTTTAACATTAGGAAGACCATAGTCATGATCAGTATTTTCTAGCATCATACTAACAAGTATATATTCCTTTTTTATTTGTCTAAATTTCAGTTTGTCCTGAATCAGTGAACATTTTGGCAATAGTTCTTGGGACTATTGGGGGCATTGTTTTGGTTGGCCTAATATTACTGCTGATTTGGAAGCTCTTCACTACCATCCATGATAGGAGAGAGTTTGCTAAATTTGAGAAGGAAACTCAGAATGCCAAATGGGACACGGTAAGTTGTTTCATAATCTGAAAGTTAGTAGTACAAGCCTCACATGGTTTTCATGATCTTAGCCACTTTAATTCAGTTCTATAATAAGACATTTCAGTTCAGTCATCTAGTAATGAAATAATGTGCAAGTACCATTCAGAAGAAGAAACTAGGATATATTTACTATAGTCATGTAGAAAAATTGAACCCTGTTACCATAGTAACACTGTCAATGAACACAGCTCTAGAATTTGTGTATTCTATTTCTAAGCAGAGAATGATGGTAACAATGCATACATATTTTTCATGCACTTAGATTAGATAAAAACAACTAGTGAACTAGTGGTTAGAGCATCTACCTGAAATGCAGGAGGTCACGGGTTCAAACCCTAGTCCAGTTATACCAAAGACTACTTATTAAAAAAATGGTACTTACATCTGCCCCACTAGGCACTGAGCATTAAGAGGTTAGTGTTAGGACTGGTTGGCCTGGTGTCAGGATACCGTTACTGGGTGGGTATCATGCTGACTGAAAAATTGTTAAAGCTACATTAAAAATCCAAATTACACAGACACACACAGACAACAAATTTAAGCTTGTAGTCCTCAGCTCTCAGCATTTTGCTCCTGCCTAAGTTTTGTTATGCTCATTTGATCAATATAACTATGCTATCATGACAAATTCCAGATGCTTCATACACATTTGATGACTTGATTACTGTAAGAATCGCTCAAATAATAATACAATTGAATCATGCTAATTAATCTATGTTATTATATGACCTGATTACTGTGAGAACACTCACTCAAATAATACTACAATTGAATCATGCTGAATTAATCTTTGTTATTTATGACTTGATTACTGTAAGAACACTCACTCAAATAATACTACAATTGAATCATGCTGAATTAATCTTGGTTATTTATGACTTCATTACTGTAAGAACACTCACTCAAATAATACTACAATTGAATCATGCTGAATTAATCTTTGTAATTTATGACTTCATTACTGTAAGAACACTCACTCAAATAATAATACAATTGAATCATGCTAATTAATCTATGTTATTATATGACCTGATTACTGCAAGAACACTCACTCAAATAATACTACAGTTGAATCATGCTTAAATAATCTTCGTTATTATATGACTTGATTACTGTAAGAACACTCACTCAAATAAAACTACAATTGAATCATGCTGAATTAATCTTTGTTATTTATGACTTGATTACTGTAAGAACACTCAAATAATAATACAATTGAATCATGCTAATTAATCTATGTTATTATATGACCTGATTACTGTGAGAACACTCACTCAAATAATACTACAATTGAATGATGTTGAATTAATCTTTGTTATTTATGACTTGATTACTGTAAGAACACTCATTCAAATAATAATACAATTGAATCATGCTAATTAATCTATGTTATTGTATGACCTGATTACTGTAAGAACACTCACTCAAATAATACTACAGTTGAATCATGCTTAATTAATCTTCGTTATTATATGACTTGATTACTGTAAGAACACTCACTCAAATTAAACTACAATTGAATCATGCTGAATTAATCTTTGTTATCTATGACTTGATTACTGTAAGAACACTCAAATAATAATACAATTGAATCATGCTGAATTAATCTTTGTTATTATATGACCTGATTACTGTAAGAACACTCACTCAAATAATACTACAATTGAATCATGTTGAATTAATCTTTGTTATTTATGATTGATTACTGTAAGAACACTCAAATAATACTACAATTGAATCATGCTGAATTAATCTTTGTTATTTATGACTTGATTACTGCAAGAACACTCACTCAAATAATACTACAATTGAATCATGCTGAATTAATCTTTGTTATTTATGACTTGATTACTGTAAGAACACTCACTCAAATAATACTACAATTGAATCATGCTGAATTAATCTTTGTTATTTATGACTTCATTACTGTAAGAACACTCACTCAAATAATACTACAATTGAATCATGCTGAATTAATCATTGTTATTTATGACTTCATTACTGTAAGAACACTCACTCAAATAATACTACAATTGAATCATGCTGAATTAATCTTTGTTATTTATGACTTGATTACTATAAGAACACTCACTCAAATAATACTACAATTGAATCATGCTAATTAATCTATATTACTAAGTCATTTTGTGCCATATACAAATAAGAGCTTGCATGATTTCAACAAATATATTTTACTATTATTATCTCCTCATCAGTGAAGTTCACAGGGTATGACATTTTGTATATAGGATCATGTATGGGGGTGGCGTGTACATTCTTATATTTTTTTTGGGTTCCTTTGTTCATTAATTACACCCTCAGTAGATTAAACTATATTTCACTTACACATGAAGAATGGCACATGGATGCATTTCAAGAAGAGTAACTGCCATACCAACAGTAGGTCACTACGACCTATTTTCAGGCATGAGCATCCTTTGCAAGTCATCTTTTTTATTAGCTGTTTTACCTGCACATATGAAAATATTGATGTGAGTAATTCAACTTTATTTCTAAGATGATGTAACTTCATTCCATACTAGAGTTACATAAATTTATTCAGCTACTTGATCATAACATCCCCCAAACTAGGTCACTATGACTTTAATTTCTTACTTGAATGACTTGAGTCACTTGATTCTGTATATCTAGTTCTGCTACACATAGATTCAAAAACTTTGTTTCTAAGTGCTGCAGATGGCATCTAATAGTTTGCTGCATAGTAATGACTATTACATTACAGTAAGCTCCCTTTACACCAGCAATGGTCCTGCATACCGATCCATATGTTGTCAGTTACTCAAAATGAACTGTTGTTGGCAAAGGGATTCGTATTTACAAGTAACTTCTTTGTATGGGCAGTTTTATTAGCTGTATTTATGGTTTATACGGTTTGAATGTGTGTTAGAGGTGAAATCGTTAGAAATGAAATCGTTAGAGGTGAAATCATTAGAAATGAAATCGTTGTAATCACTTACATCAACATCAGCTCTGAGAAAGATATAGATTGCAGATCTTCTTCATTTGGATTGACACTTATTTTTCAGGGAGAGAATCCAATCTATCAGCAGGCTACGTCAACTTTCAAGAACCCTATGTATGCAGGGAAGAACTAAAACACGTCCAGAGTTATGTTGGGGCATCCATCTCAAGATTTTATCTGACTGCCATTATCTGTAGCCTGTATGGTCAAGGGTCACACTTCCTTTTTTCTTGACTGTCCATTTTAGGGCTGGCTTGACTACTTAACGAGTCATGTGATTATTTGTTACTATTTGCTGCAACTTTCCTGACGTTTTCATGTAATCTAGTCTTTAACAACATTTTGAGTCAATTAGAAATATGTTTACTTTCAACATGTTTAGAAATTCCTGACATTCTAATATAAGATTGAAAAACTAGCAGCTGCCGTACATAAGGTCACCAATGTACTAAAACGCTGTTTTTATTTATTCAGATGGTGTGTACCTTATTACTGGTCAATCACATTGATCCAATTAGTGTCTGGGTTGAAGAACATTTTTATTTTCAGTTATGTTCACATATTAGAAGTCAAGAAGTTTTGGATAGGTCCAGAAAATACATACCCTATGTCCTTGCCTGCAAGTCAAATCCAAATGCAAACAAAATAGATCCCAATCTGCCTCAGCAAAACGCCTTAGCTGATCAAGGTGTTTTTTGTTCTACTGATTACTTGTTACTGAATAGACCCAGATTTGCCAGCAGGTATTTTCAGTATTCATTTGTGAATTATATAGGGACTTGTGTACTGCATAGTATCATGAAGCCAACTACACAACCAAAAAGAAAGCAAAATTTTTTTCAAATATTCGTCTCAGAACTTTCCAGAAAACGTTACAATATTATTTTGAACCGTTCAGTTAATGCATAATGAATAAGTATGTGTACATGTGTCACCTCGTTGGACCATGTACCAAAAAATTATATCATATTGTTATTAAGCAAACTTCAGATGATCATTCTCTATGCAGTAAAGCTCATACAAATTAATGCGCTTTGAAGTACTGTTGTTCTGTTTATTACAGAATTGTATTCAGATGTCACCCATATGTATTTATCTATATGTAATTATTTTTCCGTTTTAGAATGTCAGTAAAAAAGTGCCTTATGAAGGATGAGAATCTCCTTTAATGTAATGATATTTTAAAACTTTTTCAGTATGAAGATTTTCATGAAATATTTGCTCGCACAATTCTAGAGAATGCACACCAATTTAACTAGAAGAAATATAGATGTTATGTCATGTAATTGTGACCAGAAGAAATATAGGGGTTATGTCATGTAGTTGTGACCAGAAGAAATATAGGGGTTATGTCATGTAGTTGTGACCAGTAGAATTATAGAGCTATATCACATAAATGTGACCAGTAGAATTATAGAGCTATATCACATAAATGTGACCAGTAGAATTATAGAGCATCACATAAATGTGACCAGTGGAATTATATGGGCTATGTCATGTAAATGCGCCCAGAAGAAATTTTGGGGGTTATGTAGATGTGAGCAAAAATTCGAACCAGATGCCTTATTTTATATTGAATCATGACTCAGACTGATGTAAATTGTTTGGAATGACAAGAACAACTCGTGTAATTTTGGTTTCAGCACCATATTGGTAAATGCTGAGTAACTAGATTACAGCAAAGCTTTCTGAAATATCACACAAGACTGTTTTATGAAAATAAATGTATTTTTGAGTTTGAATCATTTCAACCATGTTTTTTTGATAGTTTGTCCAACATAATTTAGTCTTCATAGGCATGCAGTACGTCAGGGGTCTCAAAGTCAAACCACCCTGAGGGCCACATGAGGTAATTTTTTATGGTTCAAAGGTCACACCATCTTTATCTCTCATGACACCTTGTGATGTCAATCATTTTGCAGGCCAGAGGGTATGGCTTGGCAGGTCGCATGTGGCCCATGGGTCTCGTGTTTGACACCTCTACGCTATATTGTATATACTCACTTATGAGTTAATCTGCAAAGTGTATAGACCTAGACCTGCTTTCACATAATGTGCCAGCAGATTCAGGTCTGTATTGCTTGTTTTACCGATTACTCCTAGCAATTCCAGAAACCCAGATATGCCAGGGTATTATGTAATGGCAGATCTGGTACTGTGCAGTTTGCAGTCGGAGTCCACTTGTAAGTGAGTATATATGGTAGTTTATCGTAGTATTTGTAGCTGACTAGATAGGGTTAGTTGAGAATGGAGAAAATCAGGATCATATTCTTTTTCAATCATTTATAAATGTATTTCATCTGTATTATCACGTTACATATAAATATGCTTTTTTATAACTCATTATGTCTTTGCAAGCTTGTACAATATTATATTTATGTTGAATCTTGTAAATAGGGTTTTAATAAGCTATCAGGTCTGATTATAAGATATTTACATTTGTTTTAACTTACAAGTCATTTGATTTAGTATTTCATTTTGTTACTGTTTGTTACAATTCATTTAGCTGCATGCCAAAGTGAGAAGAGAAGTTGTGTAGTTTTCTTTCTATATAAATTTGATGATTTAGTGATTTTGTTTAAAATAGGTTTGCCATTTTTGAGGTTTGTGTTAATAAGACTCTAACTGTGAGGTGCTAAACTCTGTTTAATTTTCTCTTTCCATGTCGGATTATTTATAACATTCAATTTAATCTTAAGAAATAATTTGTTGGGCTCTTTTTTTGGTATTGGTATGTAGAAATGCATAAATCTTTGTAACTGGTAAAATAGGTTGCATCAACACATCTCACGTGGAATGGTAGAGAATCTGAACATTCATAATGTGATGTAACAAATGTAGGAGCATGTAATAAATTGGTCTGCTCAGTGCTGTGGTATAACAAATTAATGTACATGTAATAATTTGGTCTGCTAATGTGGTGTAACAAAAAAATGAAGGAGCATGTACTAGATAGGCCACAATAGGTAAAAAAAAAATTGGGAGCTTGTTGTGCAGAATAGTCCTGATTTGGTGTAAGAAAATTAACGAGTGTACTAAATACACCTGATAATGTAACATTATGGCATGATGTGATGAAATAAATTAAGGAGCATGCACTAAATTGGCCTGATGTATAACAAATTAAGGACAATGTAATAAACTGGTCTGCTGATGTGTTGTAACAAATTAAGGAACATGTAGTAGCTATGGAAGTATATGGATATGATGGTTGAGAAGGTAACACGGCCATTCATGGATCTAGTATGACTTCAAAATTCTCAAACTATAAAATAGTTGGGGGGAGGCAGTCATGTTCCTTGAGTAAAATAGATTCATAAATAAATATTCACTACTTGTGTCTTACTTTTGTTTTATAACTTTGTTTCCTTCAGCATTTAAAATTAGCATTCAAAAAGGATTGCAAATAGAGATTGATTGATTATCATGTGTCTGCATATTTAGGTTTAACTCCTGTCTCCCTCAGGAAGGCAAGTTGTACTAATTCAAATTAAATTAATTAATACTAATTAAGTCAGATCATGGTCAGCAGCTTTTTTGGAGACCATTT
This sequence comes from Unio delphinus, assembly GCA_029339505.1. NCBI lineage: Eukaryota > Metazoa > Mollusca > Bivalvia > Unionida > Unionidae > Unio > Unio delphinus. The sequence continues at coordinate 3,706,363 of JAQISU010000177.1, read as the reverse complement.
GTGCTTAAGCCATTTATGTAGTAGGCACCTTATGGTTTTAGTTCAATTCATAGACAATGTTGCATTTTCAGGAAAAATTGATTATTGCTTCAACTTTATTGAATAGCAGCATGCTATGGTAACCATTTATTTATCATTGTAATAAATAAAATGTCATAAAATTGATATTCCACAATAATTGTTGCCATGGTATCAGCGGTTTGTTGCAAACAAGCAACAAGATGGCTGCATTGTCATCGTGTAAGGCACTTTGGGACAGTGGCCTCAACACAATTTAATGTAAAAATAAAACACCAAACAAAGAGATATTATGTTTTGATGTCATTAAACACCAAACAAAGAGATATTTATGTTTTGTTGTCATAAAACATCAAAGAGACATTTATGTTTTGATGTAATAAAACACCAAACAAAGAAATATTATGTTTTGATGTCATAAAACACCAAACAAAGAGATATTATGTTTTGATGTAATAAAACACCAATCAAGCAGACAAATACAAACTGATAACGGGTTTAGACAAATATAAAAATAAAATATGTTTCTCTGCTAAACATAGAATCCTGATATCTTTATTAAAATTATTAATGATACAAAACCAGTTCATGTGACTTTGAAATCAGATGCTATGCAATGTATTGTACAGTCAGTGATGGCATATTTAAGTTCATTATATGAAAATAATTTTCAGATCAAGAAATTGGCTATTTATGCAAGCTGATTCCAAATAATGCTAGTGTGTATTGACTGAAGGCAGAATTATAAACCCGCAGACTGATCTCTCTGATTGGTAGAATATTCCAGTCTTCAGATTCTTTGTTTTGTAATGTTTTAAATATAGATTGTGTTTATTTTCATTATTTTACATTTTGGAAAAGGAAAGGTTTAAAAAAAAAAAAGTACCTCCTACTTCCATGTATATCATTTAGAGTTGTTTTTTTGTACTCAGCATGAAATTGCATTGAAGCCAACCACCTTGGTGCTTTGTTTTGTATCCATCAACATATTATACCATTATTATTACTGGTGATATTGACATTTATATGTAATATATAGTCATTTTGTTAAACATTTATATGTACTTTGTAATAAGTGAAACTTTGTATCAATATATGTTGTATAGTTCTGATATTTGGAAGCTGGTATGTAAGTAAAATATTCCTGTGTACCTCTGTTTAACACAGTAGTATCACTTAATACATGTATTTTAACCTTGTCTGGACAAATATACTTTCTTCATATGCAATCACTTTATCACAAAGATGAAGAACCAGCTTTGATTTTAGGTTTTGCTATATAAAGAGCATTGTTTATTTTGACGTTTACGTTTGATGAGGGACAAGTTTATTTTGACGTTTACGCTTGATGGGGACAAGTTTATTTTGACATTACGCATGATGGGGGACAAGTTTATCTTGACGCTACTCTTGATAAGCAGAATGGTGAAACTTTTTATATCTTTTCCAGTTTGAATTTCGCTGAAATAATCTTGAAGAGGTTACTCAAACACCGGGACCTCTTCTTGGAAAGGTGTAATTTTTACCGTTAGCAGAAAGTATCACTCTAGTTTTTATATTTGAACAGCATTTTTAAAAAATTACTTACAAGACTATCTTGAATTAGCATAAAGATCTAGTTTGCATGTAGTAGCTTTTGCAAGACTGTGACTTAATGCAGTTTCAGAAAGCTAAGTTTTCTCCAGTTAGACTTAACGGTTGCAGTGGCATTAATTGTTAACATAAATTACTAAAATTACTACAGTTTCTTATTCAGTAGTTATTTTTTTGCATGTACAGTGTAAAATATGGAGGGAAGTTTTCCATCTTTGTATCATTTTATTTTATCCATGTTGTATATCACAGCTGAGTTATAACTCAAAAGAAGTGTTGGTACAACATACTTGTACAGCTATAGACATGCTGTCACTCTGATATGTCAAAAAAAGTCAAGCTCTATTGTTTGTACTAGTTACCATACAAAACAAGTTGTTACAGGCAGTTTTATGTTTAAAAATTCCATGCAGTAATTTTAATAGTAGCAGAGAAAATATTCTTTACATTGAAGCAAAATTGCTACACAGGAGGTATATTGTAAACATTGCAGTCCTTTTTTTTGAGCTCACCTGGCTGTGAGGCCATGTCAGTTTATTGTCTGGCCCATTATCTGTCAGGCAGCATCTGGTCACCATATTTGGTAATTTCAAAGTATCCACTAAAACCATTTGACTAATTTGCACATAGCTTTTATACGGAGCCCTCTGGCATAAGACTTTTTTGTATTTGTTCATTTGATGCTGGTATATCATCCAATACTGTCACCAATACCAAAAATACCTTTAAATAACTTCCGCACAACAACTCTTTAACAGAATTTGACAGAATTGTACAGAATGTGTGCTAGCATATAGGACTTTAAAACTGTAAAGAATGATGGTGATCCTCCAACATTTGTGAAAAACATTCAGTTGGTTTTTAAAGCGAACATCATTGGATTCAGTTTTTGCAGAAAGCATCCGATTGAACTAGTTTCTTGTCTGTTGCATTTGACTATTTGTCAGATGTTGGCAAGATGAGCATACTTGGTTCATTTGAGCTTCTTCTTTATTGTAATCTTTAAAAAAAATGACACATCTTTCCCCTCTGTATGAATTCTATCAGATTTTTAAAAAAAGGAGATTATGCAATATTTTGTCTATAAATATTACACTGTATTGACTGTGCTTGATTAAAAAATACATTTTCTTGTGTTCAGAAGTTTGGATTCATCATTTTTCAAAGAAACAAAAATAATTACAAGCATCTAGATAAACTTGTTGATGAACGGTCAGCCTGATATTCCACACACATACAAGACAGACTTGTCAATGAAAGGTCAGTCTGATATTTCACACACATACAAAATTGACATACCAATGAAAGGTCAGCCTTATATTCCACACACATACAAGACAGACTTATCGATGAAAGGTCAATCTGATATTCACACACTTAAAAGATAGACTTATCAATGAAAGGTCAGTCTGATATTTCACACACATACAAAATGGACATACCGAGGGTCAGCCTGATATTTCACACACATACAAGATGGACGTACTGATGAAAGGTCAGTCTGATATTCCACACACATACAAGAGAGACTTGTCAATGAAAGGTCAGTCTGATATTTCACACACATACAAGATAGACTTGTCAATGAAAGGTCAGTCTGATATTCCACACACAAGACTTGTTGATGAAAGGTCAGTCTGATATTCCACACACATACAAGACTTGTTGATGAAAGGTCAGTCTGATAGTCCTTACACATACAAGATTGTAATAATTTGTTATTGCCTGAATTTTGACAAAATATAAGTGGGTATATGTGTCAAGTCATTCGGGTTGGATATCTTTTATCCATTAATGTATAGGAACTTGATCAACAGCGAATCTAAGAATGTCTTGAAGGCATTACCAAACTTATTTGTTGTGAATAGTTAAATGGGTCAATATAGAGTTTAATTGAAATAATATGATGTTGATTTACATTAGGAGGCACCGTTCTGGTGGCCTAGTGGTTAGAGCGTCCGTCGGAAGCAGAAGGTCGTGGGTTTGATCCCCGGCCGAGTCGTAGCATTGACTTACAAAAATGGTACTAACAACTGTCTCGCTTGGCGCTCAGCATAAAGAGGGTAATGTTTGAACTGGTCGGCCTGGTGTTAGGATAATGTGACTGGGTGGGACATTATCCTACATGTCTGCGGCATGATGCCCTGGTGCTAGACATCACTATAAAAGTGCCTTATGACTGATTTTTTCTTCTTCAAGCTACATTAAAAATCCTAATGACACACACACTTTAGGAGGCACTATACAGGAAATCCAATGTTAAAACTAAATAGGTTTAAATGTGGATGGTATTACGGGGGTCATAAGTGTTTATTTGGTCAACATTGTTTTCAGGATAAAATAAGAATGGTGATGTTCATTTTCTAAAATTCCATTATGCCACTAAGCCATCGTTGGTATGTTTGTTCGTATGACTTTTCCATGGTTAACTCTGAAATTTATATAGTTTCTCTATATTCACTCAGCTTTCGGACTGTGTAGAAGATGGAATAGTTATAACAAAACGCCGTTCTCGTCCGAAAGAGTCACTTGAAAATATACTTCGAACAAGACTACGGACTATTCCACTCGCGTTAAAAGTCGAAATATTTGCTTTGTGAAAGACTCGACAAAAAAAAAACAGGCAGGAAAAAAAGCGGGACGATGAAAATACTTCGGAAACATAATCAAAGAAGAACCCATAACCGTCAAGAAATTCAAGAACGTAAGATCAGTCGAAATGAAGGGGAAGAAACCATGCCAGTGATGAAATTCATAAGTGAGAGTGAAAAAAGAAAGAAGAATATGTGCTTTTGCGACGTGTTATGAAATTTCCTTGCGATTTTTATTCCAATAGAATTTAGCAACAAAAAATATTTTGTGACTCATTTTCTGGTTTCTTTTTTTTTAGCATGTCTAAGAAACATAGGCAAACTCAGACACAGAGAATATTCATACGGACTTTTCATATCATGGGAATTTTCACACAGACTTTAAAAATCATGTGAATATTCACACGGACTTTTAATATCGATATCATGGGAATGTTCACACGCACGTTTCATATCATGGGAATGGTCACACTAACGTTTCTTATAAAGAGAATAATCACACGGACGTTTTCATATCATGAGAATATTCACACTGACTTTTCATATAATTGGAATATTCATACGGACGTTTTCATAGCATGAGAATATTCACACTGACTTTTCATATAATTGGAATATTCATACGGACGTTTTCATATCATGAGAATATTAACACTGACTTTTCATATAATTGGAATATTCATACGGACGTTTTCATATCATGAGAATATTCACACTGACTTTTCATATAATTGGAATATTCATACGGACGTTTTTATATACTGGGAATATTCACACGGACATTTCATATAATATAAATATTCACACGAACGTTTCATATAAGGTGAATATTCACACGGACTTTTCATATCATGAAAATATTCACAGACGTTTTCATATGATAATATTCACACGACGTTTTCAGATCATGGGAATATTTACACTGACGTTTCATATAATGGGAATAATTATACGGACGTTTTCAAATGGGAATGTTCACACGCACGTTTCATATCATGGGAATATTCACACGGACATTTTCATGAGATTCACACTGACGTTTCATATAATGGAAATATTTACACTGACGTTTCATATCATGGGAATATTCACACTGACGTTTCATATCACTGACATTTGCATATGAGACTGACACTGACGTTTCATATAATGGAAATATTTACACTGATGTTTCATATCATGGAAATATTTACACTGACGTTTCATATCATGGGAATATTCACACTGACGTTTCATATGAAAATATTCACACTGACGTTTCATATCATGGAAATATTCACACTAACGTTTCATATCATGGGAATATTCACACGGACGTTTTCATATCATGATATTCACACTGACGTTTCATATCATGGGAATATTCACATGGACATTTTCATATCATGAGATTCACACTGACGTTTCATATAATGGGAATATTCACACACGCGTTTCATATAATGGGAATATTCACACGCACGTTTCATGGGAATGGATTAACTATGGCATCAGAATAGGGATCTCCCCAATTAACATCACAGAAAATACGATGACTCAAGCTTAGGGATATTTGTAGCTCCTTTAACAAATTTATAAAATTAAAACAAGACTCTTAGTTGCTGTTCATCTTCATGGTAGACTCTAGAAGAAAAGTAGATATTCTATTTAAAGAACGATACCGAACTCAGGAAGGCATCACTTTGACCACATTTAAAAAAGACGATAGAAGATGATCGTTTGACAAAGTGATGTTGAATTGTTTGTGAGAAAGACAATTTTAGATACAGAGGTAAGGAGAACCCAACAGAAAGGAAGATATAACTTCAAGTCTACAGAAGTAGTAGTAGTAGTGTAAATAGAAAAGACGGAGAAAGATATTCTCATATACGTTAGAGACAATGCACGTTTGGAAAGGTAAAAGTATATTGATTTTGGATCCAAAAGGGTAAAGGTCACCGTGAATGAAAGAAACAAATTGGTTTCTTTCAAAAAGTTAGACCTATTGACCTTATTAATGGATTAGTTGCATGTTTTTGTTGTTTTTTTGAAAGAAGAAAAAAGAAAGAAACTCGTTGATTCTTTCATCAAAGTTCAATGTTACTGGCTGAAATAATAATAATGATTTTGTTAAATTTATAACTTTGGTTCTTGGCCATCTAGCAGGACCAAAGTTTGTGAAGGACTTTCACTTAAGCTATAGATGTGACCTGCTGATTTTGAACCCCAAAATATCGAAGTTTAAACTGGATGCTGTTTAATAACATTTGTTCTAGAGAATATTCCTTGACTAAACTTTGTTAATGTTTGGGAAATAAAGAAACGAATCGATTATGTAGCGTTGATGTTGGTGGAGGCATCAATAATCTTTTGTACATTAAATTTATTGTATTATGTGCTCTCAATACGGGACAGGACTATAATGTATTCACGGTTCTCAAGTTAAAGGATAGCATAGTTTTGTTGGACTTTGTTTCAGTCTATGTATGGTATGAGACTGTAACGTAGCTAAAATTGTTTAAAAGAAAGTTTCCAAGTAGGTGTTTTTATAGATAATAATTTGACACAGAATATAGCCTTGGTCCGGAACTCTTGACGTAAAGATCGATTTTTTTCATCTAAATTGGTTACTAATTTCAATATCATTAAATTTATCCGATGCCACGAACAACGCCCACATTGGAATGTAAATTGCCGAGGTGAAAAACTTTGTTGGAATGGAAGGATTAATTATTAAAGATTATGAGAGAATATTTATTTATTAAACGAGGTGGAAAGAGCCCTGATGACCGTCCATATTGTAACTGGTTATAAAGCCCATTGATAGTTATCGTTCACTCAAAACAAAAAAAAATCAATAAATGTAATTACGTTTCAATAAGCAGAAGCTGACAGAAACATTTCCCTACAAGGTAATGACAGCTGACAGCCACTGACGCACAATACAACATGTCGTCATTAAACTAAATCAAACCTAGACCCAAAAACACAATATTTAATGACTATTAGAGACTGAACAAAAGAAGTATATATATATATATATAATAATAATAATAATAATAATAATAATAATAATAATAATAATAAGTAACATTACCATGTTTCCACGACCTTGAGGATCCAACCAAAACATTGACCTTTTGTTTTCTTAAATTCAAAGAGTAGCCCATTTTTTGTTAACTATTTGTTATGAAGATAGATGGATAGATGTTATGAAGATAGATGGATAGATGAAATATTCTTTACACTTTTTCACTGGATTGTTGGAAAGAATCATGGATATAAATTGAGAACCTAAGTAAATTTCTGCAACCAGTAAGTCTGGAAACTAAAATACATAATAAAACGATATATTGTATTTAAAAATCTTAATATCATACGGATATGGAAACTCAAATTATTTACCGATTTAAAAAAAATGTACCTAAACTAAAAGTACATACATAACATAAACTTTAAACGTATAAATGCTATTCTGAGTGAATTCTAATTTCAACCATGAATCTTGTGTTAAACAACGCTTCACAGGATATATATATATATATATATATATATATATATATATATATATATATATATATATATATATATATATATATATATATATATATACCTGGATATTAAGGGAGAGTCTTATTTTCAAAAGAATCCGGTTTGCAGCTTTTATAACATTGAATGATCTAAATATATTGCCTCATTCATAACGGCTTATTGATTTCTTGCGTGAAGTTTTTTAATAATCAATAATACATATTTACCAAGCCATGAATGTTTAATAAAACAGTAATTACTTACATTTATTAAAATATTAATTAAGGAAAATGTCGATGTTAAATGTCTCTGTTTTGCATTCAGGTCAGTGCTGGTTGTTTACAGCGCGATCCTATTTATAGATTTGATGATGGGGTCTATACATTGATGGGGTCTATTCATTGATGGGGGTCTATTCATTGATGTGGTCTATTCACTGATGGGGTCTATTCATTCCGTATTTATGTAATATGCATTGCAATATGTTTCTGTCAAATCATTTATTTATACATGTAATAAGTTGAAACATAATTCCTGACATTTTATGTGAGGATCGAACCAGCTAGGCATTGGGTTAATCTCTTTCTCTCTCTCTCTCTCTCTCTCTCTCTCTCTCTCTCTCTCTCTCTCTCTCTCTCTCTCTGCTTACAGTGTTATGGCAATTCTCGAAACAGTTTAGGAAAACTATTAATAACAAAAACTTGTGCTAATGGATCAACGAAAGACGAAGATAAGGCCAAACCATAAGCTCTTTTCCTCTACGTGCCTTTCACATGCTGAGCTATATGGAAAAAAAAACAACAACTCCGGATAACAAGAAGCCCAACTTCTGGCTGATATGTGCCTAAATTATCCATGAAGTCTGGGTCAGTATGATGCTTTCTTCCAATGCGTAAACTGAAAGAAATTGTTTCAAAGGTGCTTGTTTGTTTAATAGTTAATTTCATTCCTTTCTAATTTGGACAATTTCGAGGTAGTAGACTTTGAGACAAAGGTATGTAAAGGGTAGTCTATTTTAGTGATGCTGGCCATAATTAGTGACTTATTGACACTGTGCCTGTAATCATTGTACATATAATATTATTCAAAGCATTGGGTATGTGGCAAGTCATGAAATGTTTTATGCAATGAAAAACATTTCAATTTACTGTGAAAAAATTGCATTAAGTGAAATTAATTAGTACCTATATTAAGTTATTAATAAAGTATCAATGTCTTAACTTCTGCTCACAGATTGATATTCGTTTGATATGTAACTTTTAGCTCTCTCCCAATGGCATAGGAAAACAAGACCAATCCATTTCCGTGATTGGAGGATGCTGAGGTTTCCTTTCGAGCCGGGATATTTTGTTTTTCTTTAAACTCGAGATAAATGTTTTTTTTTATTCTTAAGCATACATAAGCGATCGGATTTATTTATAGTATTTAACCCAGTTGTGTGCCAGTAATTGTTTTTTTTTATCAATAAATATTCACACACACCCCCGCGAAAATAAAATGATTTGTGTAACTCTAATTGCGCTTTTATATATTGTACATACCATGACAATTGCGTCAGTGCGCGCACACACACACACACACACACACACACACACACACACACACACACACACACATATATGGGAAGGCCAAATTGAGTAAAAACTTTAAAGCGTTTAATATTGTTTTAGTTTTAATATTCCTCAGAGGAAGTGCCTCTGGGGATATTGTTGACGCACACATTATGGTCAACAAGAATTGGTTACCTGACTTGGTCTTAAGTAAGAGATGAACACATTCTACAATTATTCTGCTAAATTGTTCGTCAAAGGCAGGAATAGGTTCAGATGAGCCTTAGGTATCTTCTGATTAGGTTATCATACCATTTGACAAGGATGACAAGATCTGCAGTATTACAAACATCACTTTTAAATTTTGGCCAATAGAAAAGATTCAAGATCTTGTGATAAGTCTTATTATTCCATAAATGACAAGCCAATGGAGTTTCATGGGCCAGGCTAAGTATTTCTCGTCTGTATGATTTTGAAACCACAATTTGATAGTTCACTGACTATTCGTCACCAGCAGTTACCTCGGGAAGTCTCCAATTTCTCATAAGATCTCCATTTGTCATGAAATAACAAACATGTACTTTTGTGGCTTCAGTTTCTCTAATGGCCTTTTGAAAGAAACAGGAGATCTCGTGATCTTTTTCCTGTTCAACGACGAGTGATTGTTATCCTAATTAGAATAAAGATAATGAGTAGTTAAAAGAGGATCACTGTGATCAATACTCTTTGATGGAAATAAACAAGGAGTGAAAGCGACCTCGACAAAAGCCTGACCAATACATATGTCATCTAAGGAGATACTCTCTTGATCAATATCAATCTTATGAGCTTTCTTTGCTATAGCTCTGGTAACTGCACAAGTTGGATATATATCAGGTAACTCGTTTTCAAAAGGAAGGTTTTTCTGATCCAAACAAGGCTTGTCAGTTACAAGTTGATTAACCACAACCTTATCTCCAGTTAGATTTTTGCTTAGTAATAAATGAATACCCTCAAAGGGTAACACCCACTGTTCCGACTGTCACGGGTCATGAGAATAAATTTACACAATTGAGAAGAACATTAACAAAGCCGCACTCTACTCTCTGAATAAGAACACTGCCATTAGAAGAAGACTTCTCAGAAAAAGGCAAAGTACCTGATAATAAAAGACTTTGAGAAGCTCCTGTGTCCCTTAAAAGACTTATTTACAAAATAAACTTTATGAGCTAATTTGTTTAAAAACATACTATGCACACATATGTAATGAAATATAATCGTGCACATTGTCTTTAGTGTTCTATTGTTTATAGTGGTCTGTTAATTCCCTGTAACTCATGAGTAATGTGTTTCGCATGTCTGAGAACAGCAGCATGCAGTCCTTGTCGCGAGTAAACAATTGTCGACTATGTTCAGTACTATACTCTGGGGACATATATTATGGTTTATAGACTCGGAACTACTGAGATCACAAAATACCGTTTTATAAGATCGAAAATCTTGAAATTATTATAGACAAGGTAAATGACATCGTAACTATTGAGATCATAATATACCATGGTTCATGACATCAAAATTATTGATAACACAATATAGAAGGTCATAAGATCAAAACTATTTGGATAATAATACACCTGGCTCATGACATCGGAAATATTGATATTGAGATCAAAATACGCCCTGGTTCTCAAAATCGAAATTATTGAGATCACAAAAGACACTGGTCCACAACATCGAACTATTGAGATTTTAATAGTCCCTGGTAAACAACATTGAACCTATTGAGATTACAACGAGGTTCATAACATCGAAACTATTGCGAGCACCACTGTATGCTGATATATATTATCTATTATCGGTCCTTGATATTCATCTGTTTAGCAGCAATTTCTCTAGGACTTAGCTATGGCGTGAATTTGCAAACTCAGGAGATTCTCATCTTATTATGATATTCGTTCTTTCTTTGCCAAAAATAGATAATTTCTACATGCAGGCTAGTAGAGGCTTAACGTTCGAATCCGATACGTGAAAACTCTTATCTTGGCTTAAAAAGTCAAAATGTCGTCGTGATAGAATTTATTTAGCTGAATCTGGGAAAATCTTGGTTAACAAAATGCTATTCGTACAGACGCTTACCAATCGCCAAACTATCAGAAATTACACTTTCTCCGCCCGACCACTATACCTCAGAAACTAAACAAATTATCTTTTTAAAAATGAAGTTTGAAATCTTCAAAATTATCTTACTAAAACAAAGAATCAGGTCCCCATGCTAAAGAAAATCGAGGCGTATACAGGCGTGGGTCTGACGTGTGTGTGTTTTGTGTTGGTTCATCGATTGCAGGTTTATGATACTGAATGCAGACTGAGATTCGACCACAGTTACAGGCTGATAGGATAGTCTTAGTCCTAACCATAAATGTATGAAGAATGTGACTGACCCCATTACTCCGAATGAAGAAAATCCTATAAACTTTGTACTCATCATAAAATTATTCATAATAATTCACCAAATTAGTTGAAAGGGACTGATTCCTCATGAGATAGGAGAAACGAGAAGATACAATCTGCTAAATCATCTGGTTTATCTTGAATACATGCTTAACCTGAAATAAAAAAGATATTAAAAAAACACTGATCTTTTTTAAATATTTTATTATATGGATTACCCACCCGAAAATACCAAAAGGGAAACCATTTCTTCACATTCAAACAGTATATTACTACATGAAACAATAATGTATAAATCGTATTATCTTTCTGGTGATTGCATGGTTCGTATTTCATATTGTGAAAAACCCAGAGCCCGAACTCGTTTGCATAATTTGGCAAACAATATGTTTCAACTTATAGATTAGGAGCGATAATTCTTTTACTTTTGTATTTTTTCTCCGGTTTGAAAATTTAAAGAAAAGTTATCGTTCTCATATTCCCCACTAGTAATCTGTGTAACAAAAATAGAAATATGTGTATGTCCTGGAGGAACTTTAAAGAATCGTATTAATTTCTCATTCTGAATGCGTATCTTTGGATTTGAGAGTACACAGTTATGCCTTATTTATGATGTGCATGAGTGTCTAAGATAATTGATAGCATTGTTTGCTTAGTTTCATTTCCTGACCTTCAGACGATATTATTCAAGAAAATAAATTTAAAATTTCATGTTAGCTTTTGATATCTTAAATTGGTAATAAGTTTCATTTCAGAAAAAAGTTATGTACACACTTTCCATTTTGTAACGGTGCTCTACAATTCCATAGCGAAACTATCTAATATAAACTGGGTGGGGCGAGTGAGTGGTGTTGGATAGCAAATTGATTGTGTGGTTAAGAAATATGGGGGTGGGGTGGTATCTAAGCGATAAGTAGGGATATTTACGTGATAATGTAGACAAGTTGGAATCGGTATGTAAGTGATAATGGGTGAGGGCAGGCGGATATTTAAGTGGTAATGTACAACATATGATACTGTAAACAAACACGGAGGAGGGGCTATCTACGTCAAAATGTCTGTGTGATAATGTATGCAAGAACTAATCCAACTAAATGTGTAATAACCCTGACGTCGACTCCACGACTTTCCTTTTCTTTTAAATGTCACATACGCGAATGACTCTCACCGGATTTACGTATTTAACTTTTTTCAGTTTATGTTTAACTAAATATATTACCAACATCAACATTTAGAAAATTGTTCAAACCGCTGATTACTTTCAATAAATAATTTATATTATCGATAAACTGCATTATGCATTTTATTAATTTCGATAGGAATTGATGAGGGACCCTCTGAAATAAAGAGCGGTAGACTCTTCTTTAACTAAATGTAGGTACAAATAACACTCAATGACGTTTTCAATTGTCGTATTATGAGATAATACGTCACGTGTATCTGACGTTATTACTTGACAACACTACCAATTCCTTTGGAAATCTTTCACGTACTGCATGTCTTTCCGAGATGATTGATCTTGATTTACATTTTGTCTACATTCCACGTATCTGGGAAACCAATGGAGAATCGGAGATGTATGTCTTTTTTCTTCATCGCATGGGAGTTATACTTCTCATTCATACACTTTCTTGATAATAGTCACTGCCCGATTCAAATTTGACCCGTGGTTTTCGGATACGTCTAGCTTGACTTCGGTTTAATCACGTATGCATTCAATGTGACACAACATTGAATTTGGAAAGAACAGTCGTGTCTTGTGTATAAAGTATTTATGAAGTCTTATCAGCCGTGTAAAGCCGTGCACCATATTTTTGACTGCGTTCACGAGGAATATCATAAAGTGGCTTCATTAATTCTTACTTGTTGTATTTGATTTTAGTAATGTACCAACTAGACTACAATAAATGCACTAATTCAGTGATTTAATGGTATTTTTCGGGAATTAGGCCTTTACATGAATGCTGATTTTTGAATTTTTTAAGCGTTTGCAAGATATGTCGGAATTTTATTTACTTTATAGATTTCGAAGGATCCATATGTTTCACAAGTTGGCGTCCATGCTCGTCTTCTTTAGACCAGCACACGAAGGACCAACATTTACTTACACACGCCAGCGAGTCCTCTATCAACTGATGAAACTCAAGCCTTGTTTAGGTAAGGAAATAAATGTTCTTCAGCTAACCTTTTTGTAATGGTTACTAAAAGCAGTAATATTTACTCTTTACTATAAACATTAATTATGTTTCTTTCTTTTTTGAAATCCTTGATTGTTACTTTTAGAATTTCAAAACTGAGTGGAAATAAGGTATTTGCAGATTGTTCACTTATACGGTGATAGAGTTCTCGTTTAGATAAATCACGGGTTCTGGGACACATACAATTACAACTAAATTTATTCAAACTTGTATTTTGCAATGAGGTTATTCATTTCTTGTTCCAATGATAAAATTACCACTGCCGTAATACAAGACGGTTTTGAAATCCGAATTTAGGTAAAGTTTCCTTGGCTCTGCACATTTTACAAAATCCAGATGGAAATTTATCTTGCGATAAGATCATGCAATTAAATATATAGCACATATATCTTCCATCATTGTTTTTGGTAATAGTAGGGTGCATTATTTAATATTTTGAAACCTAAATAACAGCTTTAAAATACAAACTTTAAGCTTTAACTGAATCCTTGCCTTTGTGAAAAAGAAACTGTATATGATTTCGGCATTATGGATTATGAAATATGGGTACAAAGCAGTGAATAAAATCAAGTATTCTATATTTTACATTTCTGTGAAATTACATACAGCCACTGACTTAAGCAGAAGAAAGAAATATACATTATAGTGATTTAACTCGTTGAGTTTTCTATTCATAACGCCTCAGTCAATAATGGTTAAACATATTGCTAAGTCCTAAATTCTTTTATGATTTGAATTAACTGTAGTTCCTGAGGTCCAGCAACTGCTAAATATAATGCAGGAAGCAGCATTGACCTATAAAATTAATAAGGCCGAGTTAGAAACTGCAACCCAGGCATCTGAGGAGTTGTAAATGTAGAGAGAGAGAGAGAGAGAGAGAGAGAGAGAGAGAGAGAGAGAGAGAGAGAGAGAGAGAGAGAGAGAGAGAGTACATGTGATGAATGGCAATACCTTTAAATAATAACATATTCATCTTAAATAGCATATAATATTTATGATCGTGTTGTGCAACATGTATCATTTATGAAAGTAACGTAGCTGTGGTAATACTTTAAAACTTAGTAACTGCTTTATTGTGACTAAAAACAAGAAAAAGTAATTATTCAATATTATATAAAACAATAATAATAATAATAATAATAATAATAATAATAATAATAATAACGATAATATAAACATGAATAGTAGCTGGACCAATAAGTGTAAGATAATATTTCGCATATAAAGAATACAACCACCATCAAGAGATTTTTCACCATGATAATAATAAAAACTTCATTGTTGAAGTTGTTTTGAGTTGATAACAGTCTGAACCTTGAAGCTAACCTTTATTGTTGTTGTTGTTGTTTTTGTTGATAATGACAACAGATCATACCTGCAATATAAAAATGAGTCAGATCGCGTCCAGTTTAATATATTTCGAAACGTTTTATCAACAGCAAAAGCAAGTTTCGCGCCATCGCATATGCTGTATTTTTCAGGTTTTCAAAAAAAAAAACAACTCGAAAACTGGTATTCCAGAAAAGTCGAATTGTAAAGCTACATCAAAGAGCATAAGACCGCTGTAAAGAAAATACTCCAACTGCAGAAGGTAATAGTTTTAAAAAGTCTTGACTTCCTTAAAAATAGGAATTAGAACACAAAATATTGCATGCACATGTTTGATGCTTAATATTTTATTTCAGCATTCTAAGAAACTTAATTTACTTTGGTGTCGTATTATTAATTTGGTTTGTATTTTCATCTGTACTTTATTTTTATTTAGCCATGCAAATGCTGCGAATGTCCAGCTACACATTTTATATTAGTTTAGGTTAAAATAAATGCAGTACGTATGTTAGAATTCTTCAACTGCTAGCATGATTGCCCTCCAGAATTGCATAGTTTGCATTGGGTTTAGTTTATTAAGCGAAACGAACTTCACAGGATTTTCCAACTGGTTATCCTGGCTTTCAAACAAAATTACAGATCTTATGTATCGTTAAAAGAACTTTTAATTACCGTTATTTTGTTGTATAGTTCATGGGTGTAATTGGGGTTATAAAGCGTGCAGAAAAAGAGAGACATTCATACTTATTATCGACTGGTTTCTTTATAGTATTTCTCCACAAGGTATGATACGAGCGAGACCCTTTGGGAAACGATTAATAAGATTCCCGATGAAGCTAGTCCAAGAATGAGCAGAAGGGAGAAGAAGCTTTTGAGATACAACATACAGTCTTGCAGGAACAAATGTTGAAGTCCAACATTTATTCGGTATGTGCTTTGTGCTGGAAAACATGGATGTTTATATCATATACTAGAACACGTGAAAACAAGTATTGGGAAATTATCTAGAAATATTTTCTTCAATACATAAAGGTGTAAATCCATTATATGTTTACATGTCTTCAGTCCTATTGCATATTGCAGCCTTGCAAGGCCAACAACATGTGTAGTTTCATCGTATAAATATATGGACCAAATTAGAAGAAATAGCTAGAACGAAGACTGCAATTACCAGCGCATTTATAAAAGACATAAAACCCAAGTTTTCTTATGAACTATTTCATTCTCTTTCCAGATATTGTTTTGATTCAGAGGAAATGTTTCACGCGATCTGTATGAATATTTGTAATATTATTTGTTATTTAATTTATAGTTCTAATGGAATGACAATTGTCTATGTATCTAGCCTGTATGGCAGTTGTCTTACTCTATATCAGACAATCCTTTCTCAAATGGTTCAATGACCTAACAGATCTCATATTTCCTGGAATAACATTTGCTAAAGGCTAGTTAAAATTTCACGTAACTTTGGTTTTCTGACTTCTGTTGGTAGAAAGGTGGACTTATGATATTCGTCAATTGTTTTTAACTAGGATAACTTTTTTCGATGTTTGGACAACTTCTTTTAGGAGCAAAGCATTTATTTATCTAAATGAATGTACATGCTGTAGCCATATTTTCAGGAATCCTGCAGCCTAAGAGTCGAGATCGTTGCTGCGCTTCAAAATAAAATAGCAGAGGGTATATCCAATTTAAGACTGGTTGCGGGATACAAATGGTGAGATTTCCCTCATTTTTGTTTGAAAACCTGTTACAATGTGTAGTTCGGAACGCGCATTTTAAGTAAAGGTGTAAAAATTCCTAAGACTTTGTCAAATTAAAGACTTTAATCGGCGTAGGGTTCTTTAAAACTGAACTTTTCGCAAGTATCTGATTAGCAAGAAAAGCAGCTTCCAAAAATACTAAGACAAGAGTATAGTTTTAAAGAAACGGTATTCTATTTGTCTTAGTTTGTCGACCATTTATACGCCAAAACGTAATACAGCTAATAAATTCTCCGTCGCGCTTATTAGTTTTTGAAAATTCTAAAATAACAGAAACGTTCTTTCTTTCCTTTCCGCCTGTATTTACTTTTAGGCTCATATGGGAACGAACTGAGCGAATAAGCATTAACACACTTTAAAAGTTATAAACAAAGATAACTATATCGTGGTTTTTGCAAAGAGACTAATATGTTATGATTACAAATATTGCCTAATTAGAGCAAAATTAATACTTTCGACGCGATAATACGTTATAGAACAGTTTAAAGCAATACCAATTCGCTATCTCGGTTACATTAAGTCGATGGCATTATATACGGTGTATTAATTTTCATTTTCAGTCCCGAAATCGACATTGCAGAAGTATGTGCAAGGACATATGCTGTAACATCCAAAAAATA
This sequence comes from Unio delphinus, assembly GCA_029339505.1. Lineage (NCBI taxonomy): Eukaryota > Metazoa > Mollusca > Bivalvia > Unionida > Unionidae > Unio > Unio delphinus. The sequence continues at coordinate 3,688,761 of JAQISU010000177.1, read as the reverse complement.
TTCATACGTCGAGACTAACATACCGGTGAGAATAATCACAGCATCGTTGTTACTTTCTATTATTATTATTATTATTATTATTATTATTATTATTATTATTATTATTATTATTATTATTTCATTCCTTATATCAATCTTATCACTTTATATGCAGGGCATAGCATGTTAGTTATAGTAAGTACAACACGGTGAGTGAATTTATATGGTTTTCAGCCTTGTACCCAATGCTGTTGGCGAAAATATTTTAATTTAATTTGTTTCATACTTTGCTTTGGACATAGGTATCTCTTTCAATTGAAAGGCTGGTGTCGTTGCTGTTGTCGATATTGTTGTCGTTAGTATTCTTTTGAAGCTCTGTTTGCAGTGTCAATCAGAAAATGACTGCTTCAAGCCTGTTTTAACGGTTCTCCATCCTTTCCTGTGAAAAGCTTTTGTTTTTCGTCCCAGTCCAATTTGTGACTGGCAACAAAATCAACTTCGACCCAAATATATTGCAGGTAAATTATGAAGTGTGAAAAGGCATACTTTGCCACATCCAAAGTAATTGAAAAATGACTTTGTCAAAACAATAATATGACAGTGAGTATATCATAATAACATCGACTGATTACTCATTTCACAAAGTTCACCTTGAAGGGATACGCTGCTATAAGGCACGCTAGCAAAATGTAATTCTTGTAGAATGCATGAAGATGAAACAATATTCATTTCTTAAGGTTCTTTTGATAACAAACCCATCCAGACACAATATATCATGTATCGATCCCCGAAACAAGTGAAGAATGTTTTATACGTAACAATATTTTCAGGATCTCAACTCCAACTACGGATTTCTTCCAGAGGTCATAAGAACAAGAGTCGAGTCAAGTGAATTTGTAAAGTTGACAGACGAAGCCAAGAAAAACCCAAGACCCAGCAAGGAAATTAACTATTAATTTCTTTTCTTTCCATACTACTAATAATAAAAAAAGAAGAACAAGAGAGAGAGAGAGAGAGAGAGAGAGAGAGAGAGAGAGAGAGAGAGAGAGAGAGAGAGATTTCTAAGTTAACTTTAACAATTTCCGATTAATATCACTACGATATCTGCCGTGTGGCAGTTTATAGTGATGTCTAAACGAGTGCAATAATAATAATAATAATAATAATAATAATAATAATAATAATAATAATAATAATAATAATAATAATGAGGAGGAGGAGGAGGAGGCGGGTGAAAGAAGAAGACGTTGACGAATATCATGATGATACAGTTAGTTTTGTTGGTCGATAGGCGTGCATGTACTTACGATAATAGAAAGTATGTACGAATATATGGATGACTAGAAGTATGAATGTATGGATGCTTAGAAGCATGAATGTATCGATATCTAGACGTATGAATATAACGGTGTCTAGCCGTATGAATGTATGAATGCCTCGAAGTATGAATGTATGGATGTCTAAACATATGAATGTATCGATGCCTAGACGTATGAATGTATTGATGCCTAGACGTATGAATGTGTGGATGTCTAGACGTTTGAATGTATGGATGCATAGACGTGTAAATGTTTGGATGTAAGGCCGTATGCATGTATGGGTTTATAGACGGATGAAGATATGGGTGTCTAGGAGTACGAATGTATGGATGCATAGACGAATGAATGTTTGGATGTCTAGCCGTATGAATATATGAGTGTGTAGACGTATACATATATGGATATCTAGACGTATGAATGCATGGATGTCTAGACACATGAATGCATGGATGTCTAGACACATGAATGTATGGATGTCTAGACACATGAATGTATGGGTGTCTAGACACATGAATGTATGGATGTCTAGACACATGAATGTATGGATGTCTAGACACATGAATGTATGAGTGTGTAGACGTATACATATATGGATATCTAGACGTATGAATGCATGGATGTCTAGACACATGAATGCATGGATGTCTAGACACATGAATGTATGGTTGTCTAGACACATGAATGCATGGATGTCTAGACACATGAATGCATGGATGTCTAGACACATGCATGCATGGATGTCTAGACACATGAATGCATGGATGTCTAGACACATGAATACATGGATGTCTAGACACATGAATGCATTGATGTCTAGACACAGGAATGCATGGATGTCTAGACACAGGAATGTATGGATGCCCAGATGGAGGAATGTATGGAGGAATAGGTAAATTTTGTCTGTCATCAAATTCATCAGTTTTATTTCTGGTCTTTATTTTAAAAATTCCATAATAAGAGACATATGAGCAAATAAAAAAATTTCCTCCATTATTTTGTACAATGCAATATAATTCAGCGTGATAAATTACTCTTTCAGGGAGGGTTGTTCTGCCAAAGAAAGTCTATGTGACCTACTGGGGACAAATCCTTGACCAAAAGGACAGAGGAAAATTTACTTATGGTAAAAGAATCTTTTACAATAAGCTACATTATTCAAAAGAAAAGAAAATCAATGTAATGGAAGTACTAACTTCTGGATCCTTTATTTAGGTCCAGACATATTATAGAAAGCTGAATTGGGAGTTGTGTGAACTTGGTCAATCGGATCTAACTGTAACTGTTATCCTATTTGGTGTGTAAAGATTTTGCTGAGTATCAAAATTATCTTGCATTTTCTTCTTTTTTGGTATATTATAATAAGATCTAAAATATTGTAGTGGAAAAACCCGCTGAATCTAGCAACATATATTCCAAAGTGAAAATGTTATAGTTACAATAAGATACTAAAAGATGTTTCTGATAATATTTGTATGTTTTAATTATTTTATTAGAGAGACCAGTCAAGCAGAAGATAATTTCAACAGATGCTGGTAAAGGATTTGGTTGGACAAGGCGTTCCATTTTTTCCAGCAAGGAGTGAGTTATTTACTACTTGGAACGAGCTCCAAATCCTGATTTAAATGAAGGAACATTTCGTATCGTGGAAGCAAAACGATTTTGTATTATCTTTTTACGAGTTATTTTCACCAAATAAACGTCGATCAAGGTTTAGTTGAATCTCACTTAATATGAATACATTTGATGTATTTTTGTATCTTCCATCAGCTGCTTAAATTCGTGAATAAATACATTTCTTCAATCGACATATTTCATGTTTTGTGTCTCTGCTCTGTTCCTAAATCACTTCAACAGTTTCCGGTAATTCTTGTTGCAGTACGATATCTTTCTCTTGGATATGTTTCAAAGCTCACGATTATTTAAATTGAGAAGTCAGTCGCTTTTCTTCTGTCTCTGTGGGGTCAGGATGGGTGAATATTTTCCCAAATGTATGTATAATTTTAACGTTGATTATTTTATATCCTTGGCAATTCATGGATTTGTTAAGATGGAACAATATCTAAAGGAGACTTGAATAAAGTACAACTTGCTGGCATTGTCGTAGCCGAGAAGGGGAGTGGGGCAACAGAGGATATATCCCCAGAGCCCTGGCCTGTAAGGGGCCCCGTCCCGAATAGCACCTTTTAAAATTATAGAAAGAAATGTTATGAAAAAGAACAAGGAGACGCCCGGGTGTTTCATATCTAAGACCCTGGCCATGGTTACCACTATTCACAAGCCACCTACCTGTACATCCAGATCAAGTACCGTTGGTCTATCAATAAATCAGAACATATTTACGTACATGCTGGTAACCTACGCATGACTTCGGTTTCCGAAAATCTCAAATCTCTTCACAAACCTTATTGATAACGTTTACCTTATTAACATAGACGTATATTTAATTTAAATATATAACTAAATAGTACACCATCTCCAGCAAACAGTAACATTATCTCATCAACGTTAATACAGAAATGAGATAAAGAAAATAACAGCATTACAATGCATTCAAAAGCCGTCGTTATAATAAACGAAACTAGTGAAGAAAGGCAAATTCATTTGAAAAAGGTTCTTTGAAAGCTGGTAGCTTAAGCGCGTCTCTTGGTAGCTCAGATGCGCCTATGATTTGATGCACCCACCCTGTATCTGACATTAAAACATATCTCAAGTACAATGCGATCATTAACAGTTTCAAGAGCAAACAATTTCGTTTTATCGGAAAAATCAAAGAACATATTCAAGTTTGTCTCAACACTCAGTTTTAGGTTTTGAGTCAACAACAATTGTCGTAACAAGTACAAACAATGGAAGAAACTGTTGGAAATGATTCAACTCTATAACCTATATTTCTTGAACACCTGATCTTGCATTTGAGTATCAGACTTGTATCAGCCAGCTCAGCAATCTCGGCCCAACTGGGACTGTTGTAATAAATGACACTGAAAGGTTCATCGAAAATAATAGAGCACTGGGTGGTGTTGAAAAGGTCTAAAATATTATGCTATTGGGGCCAACCATAAATGACGTCACGTGATTCTGGCCGATTTTGACCTCCATCCCCCACCTCGTCACACGTCGTCACAAAAAGTCAGATCCCCTTCAAATATGACGTCACAAAGATCTGCTCTCCCCTTTTCCACCCAAAAAAGCCGTATTTCCTATTTAAAAATTAACATGTTTCAAATCACTTTATTGTGATTCTAGTATGTATTTAGTGTGGCGATGCACTCTGATATTGTAGGAGAAAACATGTCTTAAAAAGGAGGCACTTGGAAGCTGAAATTGGCATACAATTCTTTTGAAAATATTCGTCGTCTAGCTAAAACTGCAGATGTTCAGAATATTGTATTCAAATTTTCCTATAATTATCAAATAAAGTAATTATAACAAAAAAGATACTTTGAAACTTTGTAGTAGAACACAGACTTCTCGGGGTTTGCCACAGGCACATTTTGGAGTTTTTTGTATCGGCATATGATGTTTGTTTAGCCCAAAACGTCAGAAGTGATCCTATTTTGTGACGGCAATTGTTTTTAATTCTTGCAACCAGTGATCAACTTTAACTTGCAAATTTGCATTATTTTCTTAATACCATTCCACTTTTGAACCACTTTTTCTTGGCAAGTTTTTCTACTCTTTGTAGGATATGCCAGCATGTACGCCTCAAAAAGACACTGGAACAATTTACTTGTATCCATCGTAGTGGTCAATTTTTAAAATTTTTTTTTTTTATAGATTATTATTGATGTAAGATAAACCTTAATTTAATATGTTTGTAATATAAACTTTATATCATCATCATCATCACTGTCCGTCACTCCTATTTGGGTATGGGCCGCCAACTACAGATCTCCAGAGTCCTCTGTCCTGGGCCATTTTTTCTAGCTGGTTCCAGGTGTAGCCCATCTTTGTGGTGTCCGCCTGGAGGTTGCGTCGCCAGGTATTTCTTGGACGGCCTCTCTTCCGCTTGCCTTGTGGGTTCCACCTCAGCGCCTGCCTGGTGATACTGGTTGGCTTTATATATATAAACTTTAATTATTATATTTCTTAAATGTAGGATTTTAATAATATTAATCTGAAAAATATCAACCTTTATTAAAAAATAGATATTTCTATAAAATTTTGAAGAAGGAAAAACAAACACAGCCGAAACTGGGCACAACATAAAACAACTAGACGTCTCAAGTGTTAAGGCACGACTGATATACTTATTATAACATCAGTTATAAGACCAACAACATACGCGAAACAGGTTCACGGATGGGGGCCAAGAGTTCATCCTTCTAGAAGGAATAGAATTTTGTTCACCAATTAACAGATGCATAATATCACGTAGTCCCTGTATGACCTTGACTTAACTTAATGATTCTTACTCTGAAAAGGATTAAAAAAAAAGTATTTTACTAAAACTGTCACTGATTTTGAAAAAGGTCAGCAGCTAGATATAATGTTTCAATTAGTAGGTGTTTAAATCGAAAAAAAAAAGTCAGAACTGAACTGCACTCGGCACTCTGGGCAATATTAAATCCAGTAAACAATTTTACATTATTTTTTTTTAACAAGAAAACTCACAGGCAAATAATGAAATAACACACACACACACACACACACACACACACACACATCGAGAGCAAGAAGAGGAAAGACAAAAGCGAAGAAGAAAAAGAATAGAAGGAAGAAGAAATGAGGTAAACTTTAAAGTCTGAATGACGGAAGGAAGGGAGTGAAAGCAAAATGGCAAGTATTTTGAACTTTATAACTAGCAGAATAGTCCGCACTCTTATCTGAAGAATAATATTGAATGACTATATAAAAAGAACTGACGAGAAGGGCGATTTGACTTCACTCTTCCATCTTCTTTGCAGTCTGAAAGTTGAATGAATCATATATTCTTAGGGTGAGAAGTTCGCTTTATATTTAGGGAGCTGGTGTGTGTAAAATTTAATAAAATAAAATTTTTGAATCGCTATGAAACGATCGCTTTCTTCCAGCATGAAACCAAAAAGAAACGTCCTGGAGATGACGACGACGATGGCTTTCTTCCAGCATGAAACCAAAAAGAAACTTCCTGGAGATGACGACGACGATGGCTTTATGTTGTCGCCTCATAGGGTAAATGAAATGTTAACCCAAAAACATGCCAGTGATTTGGAAAATGACACGAGTGAGGCCTGAACCAATATTCTCAGCTTCCACCTGAAGAGCAAGTGAGTCCAGATCCACGAGAACATATTGTTGTTAACTGGCTTATTATACGTATTATCATATTCAAAAGACGCAAAACCTGGCTTCCAGAAAATTAGAACTAAGGCTTACAAATGAACAGTGAAATCTAAAGAGTTCAAGTCTGATTTGCCAACTGAAAAAGCTGCAAGAGTCATGACAGTCATTGTTAGAGACATTGGCACGATAATTCCAAGCTAAAGAGAACAATTCTTTGAGACTCTCTGCTACTCACCACACTTTGAAATCTGTTTGGATTGAGTTTTTTTTACACCAACGTAATTAACACGGTTCAATTTATTCGACAATACATCAACACATTCAACATTCCAGTGATTTAACCTCTCCAATTGGAAAGCAACGTTTCACGTAACCAATTTTTCACCTACTAGTGGGTCACGCAAAATTAAAAGGTTATTGGTGGACGACATTCGTAGAACCCAACATAGGATCGTCCAATTTGGTAATTCACAAGTTAGCCGTGCCCCAGAATGAAACAGAACATGGGAGAGCATTCGATAATTGTACAAAACCAAACAATGAAGATAAATTAAGATCCTTAGGAAGGAGCAGGTATTTCCAAAGAGACCACGTGTGGCGTTCCAGAGATGCAAAAACTTTTAGATATTTTGATTCCTCAATATACGTTGAAATTGTATCCTCGAGTTGTTCACGTGTTTCCTCATTAAGAAAATGTCGATGCCATTACTAGTATCATATAATTTCTCGGATATGCATTCTATTGCAGCAAACATCATCAAAGATTTGCCAGCACGGTTAGTGCCGAGATATATGCCAAAACTGTTTAGTATCCAAAACATCGAAGCAAAAGAATGAATTCATTCAATAAAAACGCAAGCTAACAACAAAAAAGTGGTTGCGAGTTATTTAAATTGTGCTCCACTTGTGAACATCTTATTCAACTCGCATACATACTTTTCTCTAGGAAAGATGATATGCAGTTTTTGTGACAAAGTCGCGGACATCAACGCTACATCCAATTATATGAGTCTCAATCGGAGGAAGACTTTTAGGAAGACGAGTACACGTTCATAGGTCTTATACGATGGACAATTTTAAAACGAACACTGTTTCCTGACGTTCGCTATTTCGACCCCGACATTATGCACTCATAACAACGAGAAGCATTGTACACTTGCTACCATTCAAAACCACTTGACTTTTAAGAAGAATGTTGAAGTATTGCGGATCTGATGTGGACTGTTTTATAAAGTTGCTGTGGAAACTTTGGACACTTATTTATAGATCACGTAGATATCGATCCTTTAAAGAAAGCTTCTACAACCGTTCAAGCGTGTAGATTAGCGCACTGAAAGAAGTCGGAAGTAAACTAAACATCATAACCCCTTAGTCTTACGTCTCTGTCAATCGTCGATATTCCGTCAAAGCTGTGCTTTAGATGCATTACTTATATGCACGTGAAGACAAATGGATGCATTATGCTAGAAACAGCGAAGAAAAGAATATTGGAAACTTCTTTGTAAATGGTAGGGTTTTAGAAAATCCCTATCATATACGAATTTAAGGGATTTTTTCCATGGATCCCTTACATGTTTTCATCAACGAAATCTGGGAAGTCTTTACACAGAGTTTACTGTGGATGAGCTGAACGAGCAAACATAACAACGACGCCTGAAGTTAGAAAGACATGGCAGAATTATGGGAGCACGAGTACGATCGACTTTTCAAAACTGATCCAGAATTTAGCTTACTGTTTATCTTCTTCTCAGTCCTCTCTTGAAATATAATATGGACAGAAAGAAAAACATCGGCAACCTTGCGACCATCGCCAGTTAGAATTTTAATCCATCTTATATTCGTATTTATTTTGGGGTTGGATTAATAGGTCTTATGGCTAAGGTACATATATTGAACTAAGCATTGTCGCCAGTCAGATTGGAGGGCCAGATGACCAAGTTAATTATAGCCATCAATGCGTTGCCATCATGTAAATAATATTGGTTATTTATGTTTTGATGGTTCTGTCTTGAGACAAGTCACTAGACGTCAAAAGAGAATGAGTTTCCAAATATTCCAAATGAAGGCTGCTGTTAAAACTGACAGAGTGGTGACTGGCGTTTGTCACAAGGTTGTTTTTCTTTCAAAATCACATTTAAATTTTTTGGAAATTTTCAACACAGGATCAATAGGTGCTATATTTGAGTGGCCGTATCTGATGCTTTCTTCGACCTAATACACCTTCAGCATTGAGAAAACTGACTTAACCAAATACACGAATAAATAAGAAGCTGCAAGAACTTGATTCACTAATATTATGACACCCACAATTTAAACGATTTTAAGAAAGTTCTTGCGAAATGACGATTGATTGATTGATTTATCCTTAGTAGTTTTATTTGTTTGTTTGATTAGGATTTTTAACTTAGCTTCAACAATCTTCCAGTCATAGTATTACGATGTCTGCAGTGAGGCAGTTTATAGTGATGTCTAGCACTGGGGCATCATGCCATAGACATGTAGCATGATGTCCCACCCATTCACATTATCCTGACACTAGGCCGACCAGCCCTAACACTAACCTCTTAATGCTGAGCGCCAAGCGAGGCAGCTGTTAGTACCAATTTTGTAAGTCTTTGGTATGATTCGGCCGGGGATCAAACCCACGACTTCCCGCTTACGTGGTGGACGCTCTGATCACTAGGCCACCGGAGCGGTATATATCAGTATTATTACGTCAATCAATATTTGACCTACATCAACAGATTAGCAAAGAAGAAGAAATACAAACACTCTAATTGTGTAACCTGGATGATAATAACGAATAATCAGATAATCTCTCTCAATATCACTCCTTTCCATCTTCACTGCTCAACATAGCCAGTGTATAGGCAGATGAATCTTCAACATCCGGAAATTAGAAATAGTGCTGTAAGCGTGAGAAATTGTAAGAAAAAGAAAGACCCCCACCCCACCCCACCCTACACACATACTGGTAGTTGTCTCCTGTATTAATTTGTTTATTTCGTTATTTATCACCAGATAAAAGTCTCTCTCATACATTTGAATATTCACAATTTTTAAATAATTCAATAATATCAGACATATTACAAAATGTTTACTGCACAAGTGAGCTCATGAGAAGTAAATGTTTCTGATTAACAATGATGGTCCAATTTAAGACTTGTGTGATGTGAGGAAAATGTACAGCAAAAACAAATATAGCAAGAGGGTAGCAAAATACACAAGGGTATTACAAAAGGTAAATTGGGGTTGAGTTATACATACATACATACATACATACATACATACATACATACATACATATATATATATTCGAAGAAGTTTACAAAAATCGACATATTTACATATTTATCGTTTTACAACGACTCATTTGATACTAATGTCAAAATAAGTGAATGAGTAAGTCGATTTATTTAAGTGTCATGTGATGACAGAAATATGCAACCATTACTTTTATGATACTGTTTGCAACAGTCCGGTAAAAAAAAGTTCTCTAGTAAACTTAAACTAAAGGCACATTTGAATGTTTCAGCCAAAATTACAAGCGGTATTTAGAAACGTTCGAAATATTAGTGCGCTGTTCAAAAACGTTGTTTATTTAGTGAACAGTCTGTCAGTGAATCCCTGAAAAATACATCCTGTGCACCTTTGCACACTTTCTCTGTCTGATTGTCCAATTTATAAATGCTATTTTTATTCACTTTTAGGTATGTTGTTCAGACCTGGATGAATGCATTTTCAACAGCACGAGAGCCTTCAAATCGTCTACCCCTCAGCGAATCTCTGATAACCGGATTCAGTCAAACATCACCTTAAGCTAACTCAGGGTGTATGGAGGCTGATGTAAAGCTACATAATAAATGTGTGAAGAATGTGGCAAAGCAAAATCAGGGCTGTATGGAGAATGTGGCAAAGCTAAATCAGGCTGTACGGAGGACGTGGCAAAGCTAAATCAAGGCTGTACGGAGGACGTGGCAAAGCTAAATCAGGTCTGTATGGAAGATGTGACAAAGCTAAATCAGGTCTGTATGGAGAATGTGGCAAACCTAAATCAGGTATTTATGGTGGATGTAGCAAAGCTAAATCAGGGCTGTACGGAGGATGTAGTAAAGCTAAATCAGGGCTGTGTGGAGGATGTGGCAAAACTCACTCAGCTGAGCGGAACAAAAAAACATCGCCAATTCTGGGCTGTATGGAGGATGTGGCAAAGCTAAATCAGGCTGTGTGGAGGATGTGGCAAAGCTAAATAATGGCTGTATGAAGAATGTGAGAAAAGCTGGGCTCCTTCAGTCTTTCACAACAGCTGCTTGATACCTCTGTGTCTTGTCGTGGGGTAGACGGATAGTACGGATGGTTTGGACACAAAAAGTTCCACAGGTTTTGGCAAAACTATAAAGGCACAGCAATGTACATTGACTCTTGCGAAATCGGGCAGACGTCAATGGACCACCGGGCATTTTGTGTGTCAAGAGATGATGCGTATAAACTCTGTCCAATCCGACTGCAATTTGTGATCTGCTTGTTTTCTCTGGCCGAATTGTTTCTTTAAAGTCGGGTTTTAAAAAGTAAATCCATTAATCATGTCTTGTGACAATCTCATTCAAAACGTCTCTGAGTACTAATATAAGGTTTGGACAGAAGCTGTTTCCGATTTCAAACCTGGTCTGTTTCTTTTTATTAGCCTTCCAAAAATGCATGACACATCTTGCACAAACATTTCTGACCTTCAGATCATTCTTTACTGAAATAAAATAGCTGAAGATTTAATGCGCTTGATATTAGAAATTACGTTGTCTCGTGCATCTCATGTACAGTCGCACGTACTTGACCACGCATGCTTCCAATAACGAGAACACCAAACAAGAATACACACTTTAGCACACTTATCACAGTTTTTCCAGTGTATCGAGTTTGCGATAAAAGGTGTAAGTTTTCGATGCGAAGTTAAGAAGTTTTCTGATGATCTTGGACACTTTCAAATATTATGATTTTTTAAAGGAAATTTAAGGCCCTCCATTTTATGAATTTCATTTTTTTTTGCTGTTAATTTATTTCTAAAGAATTCTAACATCTTTAACGTTAATCTTTTATCTTGCTAAACTACATTTTTAGATTTATTTGGAATGGTTTATCTTCACATGTATTTTTTACCTTTAACATTTTTGGAACTTGATTCCGTGCTATAGAGCCAAGTTTATGCTGAAGATCTGTACTCTATAGTACACTGCATAATTATTGTAATTGCAAAGGCATAGGAGCATCCGTGTGTTTGTAATGGATAATTCTCAATAAACGTTAATATGGAAGAAGAATGGAGCAGATGTGTTATAGACGTCTCTAGGCGAAAGTCGTGTACATTGTTTTAATGTCAATATAATATGAAATAAAGGATATTAAAGAATCAATATCGACCCTCAAACAGGCCTTTTAAGAAAGGTTCTTTCGAGCCGACATATTATTTTCACGGAGCCGATGGATTGATAACACAGAAGGTTTAACATTTAGACTGAATCCTCTAGGAACAGAATGTACTTTATCATGTTTCTTTATGTACCATTTCCGACAAGTAAGCATTGAACGTTTTCTAGAAATATAAGTTTTAAGATCTCTGTCTGTCTGTCTGTTTGTCTATCTTTTTTCTCTCTCTCATCGCTTTACATACATACATACATACATACATACATACATACATACATACATACATACATACATACATACATACATACATACATACATACATACATACATACTTTAACAATACTAATATTTAAAGGAGGGGGAAAAAGCAAATTAGATATGAATAATTACCGTGATATAACTATAGTTCCAGTGCTTCAGAAAATCCTAGAGCAAATTATATATAATAGACTACTTATATTTTCTAAGCACATTAATTTTCCAAATCCATTGCATCAAGGTTTTAGGAATAATTGTGGTAGTATCACTGCAGCGTTTTGTATCAAAGAATCTATATGCTACTATATGGATAAAGATACTCCTGTCCATGCAACATTTCTTGATAATGCTAAGGCATTCAATACAGTCTGGCACAATGGGTTATTTTACAATAAGTACAAACTTGGCATGAAAGGGAAGACGTGGCGTATCATGAAAGACTCGTTTAAGGGAGTAACCAGTTCTGTTATATTTGCGGGCAAAATGTCCAAATATTTCAATATTAAGCAGGTCGTAGGACAGGGTCGTATCTTATCTGCTTGGTTCTTTCTCGTTATGATAGACGATTTGATCACCGATTTAGATCACACTTCGCGAGGCCTAAGACTTGTCGATCTCCACCTGCCGTGTGTTTTATTAGCGGGTGACACAACTGTAATGGCTAATTCGCATCATTCGATGCAGCATCTGCTCGATACAATCTCTAATTATGCGAAAAGGTGGAGATTGAAATATAACGCAGATAAAAGTGCAGCATCCTCTTTACAAACAAAAGAAGAACTGATATCCCTTCTTTTCTATTTAGCAAATCGCCAATTCCAGTAGTCAAAAGTAAGAAATATGCCGGCATACCTCTAAAGTACAACTTTAAACCAAACAATGCGATAAAAGAAGTATGCGATAAAGGTAAACACTTATTAAACTCTTTTTATTTTATTGGTATCAGAGACGGGGGAATGAACCCTCTAACAAGTATGAAAATCTGGAAAGAATCATTCTACCCTCAGTCAAATATGGATGTGAATTATGGTCGAAGATGACAAACACCAATATAGAAGAACTTGAGCTCTGTCAGAGATATGCAGAGCGACGTAGGCAAGCTTTTGATAAATATTCGCCCACAGAGGCAACGCGTAGTACATTAGGACTCTGGTCAATGGAAGCATACATAGATAAGATGAAATTGTGTTTTTTCAACCGGCTGTGTAGGGGCGATTGGACTCTTATCTGGAAAAAGATTTTCATTTTGCGATTATGTCAGTACTTGACCAACCCACTAACACAGACTAGGTTTATAGCAGACATTGACAAAATATTCAAGAAATATGGTATGGGAAGTGTTCTCTTAGACTATGCAGTAAGAGTACAAACCGAAGGTAAACTTGTATATTATTGATAATATTCAAAACCTCGAAGAATCTACCTGGAATACAGATATTGAACTAAGGAGCAATTTAATTCACTTCAGAAACACTCATTTGGACTTACAACCAAGCAGTATATGGTTTCTTGGGCGTAAATTTCCATCTATGTTATGACCTCTCTCTGAAATAGTGAAACTATATGTCATGTCTGTTGGAAAAGTTATGATATGCAAACTCTGTGAAAAAGAGACTGACGACAGAGCGAAACATCTTATATTAGGTTGTGAAATGCTACTTGAAGAACGAAACATCTTCTTTGAGAGGGTGATTGACACTTTAGAGGTGAGAGACGGGGTTAATTTATTCAATCAAGAAGACGATATACTATTGGAGACACTTCTTGGAAGCAGAGTAGATTGCTTGTCGTCTATCGACGATGATGTATGGGATAAACTCATGTTGGTGACGGCAAAAAGCATAACCTCATTTTACAATAAAATGCATGCCCTACTCTCAGCCAACATGTCATAACATAACAACAATAATAAGTAGTTAAGCTAAATAAATAAATTAATTAATTTTAAAAAACAAACATAAACAAAAGGCCGCTCTGTTGTTGTCAAATTCCGCAATTTTGTTGTATGACAGATCATGGAGATATAATGCTCTCTGGCTCATATAACATAAGAGTGTCACCTTTTGCTATCTTTTTTCATTTGAGAATGGTTTCATGTTGTTCCACATATATATGTATAGATGTGTGTATGTGTGTGTATATGTGTATGTGCATATATGTGTTTGTATATATATATATGTATGTGTGTACATTTATAAATATGTGTATGTATGCATAAGCATGTAGAAATAACTACATTGATAATTACACTGGTATACTTTCAAATTTTTTAAAAAAAAATTATACTCTTTTCTGTTGTATTTCATGATTTTGTATTATCCTGAATTTGATTAATCTGATGTAATCTCTGTTGAAGAGGAAATAAAGTCAGCCATTCAGTCATACATACATACATACATACATACATACATACATACATACATACATACATACATACATACATACATACATACATACATACATACGTATGGATCTATGTCTACGTCTCTATACATGTTTCTGTGTCCCTAAAATCACGCCATATACAAGACAGTCACTGCCCCTTACAACATTGTTGCCAATCTCCAGTATCCTGACGTCACATCACCTGTTCCATTTCTATTGTTCCTATGCAACCACACGACCCAATACTTTACAGACCCAATATCCCCATGTTAAATTCTCATTGAAGCTATACAGCCGCAGGGTGACTTTTAAAACCTTGAGGCTATACATATGTTTTCCCATTGAGGCTATACAGCCCCACTATTGTACTGAGATTTCAATCCATTTACAGCTCCTGCTTTTTTTTAATTGTCATTTTTCTAACCTTCGTCTGTGTGTGTGTGTGTGTGTGTGTGTGTGTGTGTGTGTGTGTTTTGGAATATGAACGTAGCAGTAACATGTTTGCAGTCATATCGCTATAAGACCTGTAGTTTGGTAGTTCATAGTGATGTCTAGCACTGGAGGATCATGTCGCGGACATAGAGCATCATATCACACCCACCCTGATACCAAGCCAAGCTGTCCTAACGTTAAACACTTAATGCTGAGCACCAAGCGGCTAGTACCATTTTATTAGTGCTTGGTATGACTCGGCCGGGGTTCGTAACCACGACTTCCCGTATCCGAAGCGGACGCTCTAACCACTTAAACCACTGAAGTGGTCATTTCGTCCTTTAACCAGTAATACATTTTCTCATTGTCTCAAACCACGTAACTCCTAAGTTAAAGTGAGTAAAAAGGATAAATAATAATGACCGCGGAAAAATCCGTACATAATTTTGACATTCGTCTAAGCATATGTACTGCGACTTGACAATTTTTTTTAAAAAAGGAGGACAGAAAATTAATTTTTATAAAAGCCACAGAAGATCATTATTTATGTTTGAATGTATATGAATGTTTCGGATAGAAATCTCTTTTAATCCTCACTACCAGCAAAATTTATTACATAAAAAATGCATAACTATAAAATTTGATATTCTATTCTCTCTCTCTCTCTCTCTCTCTCTCTCTCTCTCTCTCTCTCTCTCTCTCTCTCTCTCTCTCTCTCTCTCTCTCTCTCTCTCTCTCTCTCTCTCTCACACACACACACACACACACACACACACACCCCTCACCCCACACCCCTACCATAAACACATCAACCTATGCATTTACTTTCTTATTAGAAACTACACTGCAAAAATTACCTTTTTAAACTTAATCAGTTTTAATAAGTCGAGTAATATTTTTTGGTTCCTCTTAGCTGTTAGTTTTCCTGCTAATAAATCTCTTTTCCCCTACAGTTCTTGGAACGATCAGTGGTCCTAGGTACATCAGTCACTGGGTTACAATGAACAGAACAAATACTAGCTCACTGAAACAGACCTTCACCCACAACTTTGGTCTTCTGCCGGTCAAATGTGACGTTCAGGTAGTATATTACGTCAATATCACACATGCTGCAACACACCCTACACATCGACAGAAATGACGTCAACGCCAGAGGGCTAACAAACATACTAAACAAACGATAACGACAGAGGGTACATTTT